>OU015638.1:20307500-20754533 GCA_907165235.1 Zeuzera pyrina | reverse complement strand
AAAAACACACCTCAACAACAGCAGAAATTTAAAAACGGAAATTAAAATGGAAGTAATGGAAGCGGTGGAAAGGATGTATGTATTAGTCAAGGAAGCGGAAGAGAGCAAGAATGAAAGAATGAATGACAAAAAAGGAGAAAGTGGAACAGAAAGGAAAGGGAATAGCAAGGATAGTGAGGAACTGAAAGATAGAAAGAATGAAGTATTAGAAAAGTTAGAAGAACATGCAAGGATGATGAAAGAGAATATGAAAGAGATAAGTAAGTATACAGAATTGATAAAAGAAAGTAAAGAAAAGATGGAGAGTATAAAAGATGAGTTAGTGAAAGAAAGCAAGAGTATGGTAAGAGAGGGGACGACATATGCAAAAGCGACAGCGGAAACGGGGATAAAGGCAACTGGGAAACCAGCAGTGCTGCACTCCGTCATAGTGTCGTCCGACAAAGAGGAAGAGACAGGAGAGCAAGTACTTGAAAGGATAAGAAAGGCAGTAAGTGCAAAAGAAGGATGGATAAATGTGGAAAAGGTAAGGAAGGTGAAGGATAGAAGAGTGGTTGTTGGGTGTGCAACGGTTGAAGACAGGAATAAGATCAAACAGAGGATAAACGAAGTCGAAAAACACTTAAACGTAACAAATATAATTAACAAAAATCCCCTTTTGGTTCTCCGTGACGTGTTACTCGTCCACAAAGATGAGGAAATTGTGACCGCAATGGTGAACCAAAATAGGGACATATTTGAAGGCTTAAGTAAGGAGGATAGAATAGTAACTGTAAAATATAGGAAGAGAGCAAGGAATCAGCTGTGCAACCACGTGGTGCTCACGGTGTCGCCCATGGTATGGAGGCGTGCGCTGGACGGGGGGAGGGTCAGGATCGACTTACAAAATATACATGTCGAAGACCAGACTCCCCTTATCCAGTGCATAAGATGTCTGGGCTATGGCCATACTAAAAAGATTTGCAAAGAAAGGGAAGATAGCTGTAGTCACTGTGGAGGCTCACATATAAAAATAAATTGTCCTGAGAGGGAGAAAGGGAAGGAACCTAGGTGTAGGAACTGCGTTCGGGCCAACATGGACGATCATGCACATAATGCATTTGACAGCGAATGTGCAGTAAGAAAACGATGGGACATGTTGGCCCGAGCGTCAGTTGCTTACTGCTAAGGGCACTCAGGGTAGAAATGTAGGAGCTAAAAAATTAAGACTAAAAATGGGGCAAGCCAATCTACAGCGTAGTCAAATTGCCACAGAGGAATTGATAACGGAGGCGGGAGCCAAAGGTCTCGACATTGTCCTCGTGCAGGAACCCTACACCGGACGTACGGGAAGAGTCAAGAACTATCCGGGAACTAGGGTGTACCAATTTGATGGACACCCGGGTAATGTCGTTAAATCAGCGATCCTGGTCTTCAATGGGTTGGTCCGCATCACTTCCTACTCTATGCCGATGACAGCCAATATTTCTGTTATTGAAGTAGAAGCTGGCACCGGCGGAGTGGTGGTGGTGTCGGCCTACCTAGAAGGAGACAAACCACTCGACCCGTACATCCGGTGTATAGATAAGATAATGGGGGGGTTGAGGGGAAGGCATATACTCATGGGAGGCGATTTTAACGCTTGGAACCCGTGGTGGGGAAGCGAGAGATTAGATGCTAGAGGCCAAACGCTCGCATCGGCACTAGATGAGCACAACTTACAGGTCCTCAACAGGGGATCCGAGCCCACATTCGACACTGTAAGAGGCGACAAAATATTCAAAAGTCATGTCGATGTTACGGTCTGCTCCACCGACATGCTCCGATCAATCACGAACTGGAGGGTGGTACCAGACATGATAACATCTGACCACAGGGCAATCCTATTCGAATTAGAATTAGGCAAGAGAGAGGGGGTAGAAATTAGGTCTGCGACGAGGAAATACAATACAAAGCGGGCCAAGTGGAGCCAGTTCAAAGAGGAACTGGCCCAACTATGGAAGAATGAAGGTATAAATCCCGAAAGGGTAAGTCGGATTGAGAACGGGGAAGAGTTAAATAAGATGGTAAACGAAATTACGGGGACCATACACAGAATTTGCAAAGATTGTATTCCCGAAGTCGCGACCGGGAAAAGGGTGGGATTGCCTTGGTGGTCGGATGAGCTGGCCACCCTCAAAAAGGAAGTAGCAACGAAGAAAAGGAGAATCAGGTGTGCTGCTCCTTCGAGAAGAGCATGGGTGGTGGAGCAGTACCTGACGGCCAAACAAAAGTACCAACAGGAGGTCGGGAGGGCTCGGATCGCCAGTTGGAAGGACTTCTGCACAAAGCAGGAAAAAGAAAGCATGTGGGATGGAGTGTATAGGGTGATTCGCCGCACGAATGAAAGGTTGCCAGATGAGTTATTAGTAGTGGAAGGTAGAGTGCTTGGAGCGGTGGAGTCGGCCAGCCTGTTGGCGGAATCATTCTATCCGGAGGACGATGAGCGGACCGATAACGACGGACATACTAAACTCAGAGAAATGGCGAGAGTGGTGAATGGGGGAGAACATGATGATTCATGTGACCCTCCCTTCACCATGCACGAACTGAGAAGCGTCGCGGCGAGTTTTAGTCCTAAAAAAGCGCCCGGGCTGGACGGTTTCACCGCGGATATATGTGAAGCGGCGATCGCCCTAGACACGACCATGTTTCTACAAATATTTAATAAGTGCCTCGCCCTCTCATGCTTCCCCACCGCGTGGAAGGTGGCAGTGGTGGTCATCCTGAGGAAACCGGGCAGGGAGTCTTATGTGTCGCCTAAGTCATACCGACCAATAGGGCTTCTACCCATCTTCGGAAAAATCCTAGAAAAGATGCTGGTCGGGAGACTTAGGTGGCACATATTACCCAGAATGAGTCCTAACCAGTATGGATTCATGCCACAGCGCGGAACCGAGGACTCCCTCTATGTCATGTTGCGATACATAAGAAGCCAAGTAAAAGAAAAGAAAGTAGTTTTACTCATATCCCTAGACATAGAGGGAGCCTTCGACAACGCCTGGTGGCCAGCTATAAAATGTAGAATAGCCGAGGCAAACTGCCCGGTAAACCTCAGGAGACTCGTGGACGATTACTTGAAAGGTAGAGTGGTAAGAGTGAGATATGCCGGGGTAGAATGCACGAGGAACACATCAAAAGGATGTGTACAGGGCTCTATAGGGGGTCCAACTTTTTGGAATTTATTGTTGGACCCCCTATTGCACGAAATGACGAAGCGGGGGGACTACTGCCAGGCGTTTGCGGACGATGTGGTCCTGGTCTTTTCCGGCGACAGCTCCCGGGAGCTCCAGCGACGCGCCAATGACGCCCTTGAACGTGTCCGGGAGTGGGGTGTAGAGAATAAATTAAAATTTGGACCTACCAAAACAAAAGCCATGACAATAACGAACAGGCTCAAGTACGACACCCCACTCCTGGCCATGGGCGGGGAGCGCATTGGAATGTCGAAGGAAATAAAGGTCCTGGGGCTCTTGATTGACAGCGGGTTGACGTTCGGCGCCCATGTAGCCAACGTTTGTGGCAAGGCGCTGGGCGTCTACAAGCAGGTGTCGAGGGCTGCCGGGACCAACTGGGGGCTTGAACCGGAAATTATCAGGACCATTTACCTGGCGGTAGTCGAACCCATAATATTATATGCGGCATCGTCTTGGGCACCGGTGGCGGGGCGGGTCGGGGTTGTGAAGCGGCTAAACGAGGTGCAGAGGTGCATTGCACAGAAAATTATAAAAGGATACAGAACGGTCTCTCTGCACTCTGCCCTACTGCTCGCCGGGATTTTGCCGTTAGATATGAGGGTCCGCGAAGCGGCCCTCCTCTTTGAAACAAAGAAAGGCTACTCCCGGGCGGTAGTGGGAGACAGAGAGGTAGAGAGGCCGTTCCCAGTTGAAAAACTGCCGCATCCCGCTAGCTGGATAGGGCTGGGGTTCGAAGGCCTGGGAGAGGGTGGAACACTGGACCAACTAGGAAATCAAAGAACAAGAATTTACACAGATGGTAGCAAACTAGAGGGAAAGGTTGGCGCAGCCCTGTCCATATGGATAGGGGCAGCGGAGGTAAAAAAGAAAAAATTGAAGTTGGACCAGTGTTGCACCGTCTTTCAGGCGGAACTTCTGGCACTATCCGTGGCAACAGAGTGGGCCCTTAGTTATGCCTCGTCCGGCTGCGACATAATCTCTGACTCGCGCTCGTCACTGGAGGCGGTGGTAGGGTGTAGGTCCCTCCATCCCCTCGTGATCCGGACTAGGAAGAATATTTTGGAAATATTTAAAAGGAATGAATCGGTGAGATTATTCTGGGTCAAGGCTCACGCGGGGGTGGAGGGGAACGAGAGGGCCGACGAACTAGCGAAGTCGGCAGCTCTGTTCAGTAAAACGAGACCAGACTACAGCGAGTGTCCGGCTTCGTTCATCAAGCGCCAAATTAGGACGTCGACGATTGATGAATGGAGCCGGAGATATGAGCAAGGGGAAACCGCCTCCGTAACAAAAACGTTCTTTCCGAGTGTGGCAAGTTCATACTCTATTTTAAGAAAAATCAAAATAAATTCGGTACTTACGCAAATATTCACGGGACACGGCGGCTTCTCAGCATACTTGTACAGATTTAGATGTAAGGATAGGCCGTCGTGTATTTGTGACCCAGAAGAGCACGAAACGGTGTACCATATACTGTTGAGTTGTCCGGCATCTGAAAGACAAAGAATAGAGTTTGAAATAGCGACAGGGATAAAGTTGGAAACCAGTATTTTGCCAAGGGTATTAGAGAAAAATGAGACTAGAGAATTGTTTATTAAATATTGTCAAAGAGTAGCACTGGCAGTAATTAAGAGAAATAAATAGTTGATAAACAAAATATAAATATTAGTCAAATATAATGGTATAATGAAACAGCAATGTAAAATATAAATGATAATAAGAAATGTAATCAAAAATAGAATTAAGAAATAAAACAGAAATGTTGTAAAAATAGTATAAGCATTGTTAGAGAATAGTACTAGTAGAGAATAAGAGAATCAACGGATGATAAATAAAAAATAAGAATACTAGTCTAAGGGAAAATGTATAAAGTAATGAATAAGCCAAGGAAATGATGTTAGAATAGATTAGAGCTGTGATAAATAAACATAAAAGATAATAAATGATGTAAATTGTTACTCAAAATAAGCTAGAATAAGATATAGGTAAGCAAAAAAATGGACAAAATTGGAAATGTAAAATAGATAGTATAATAGTAATAATATAAGTTAGAAAAATATAAACAGTAATTGTAAATTAGAAATAAGAAACAGCTCTAAGGAAATGTATTAAAGATAGGAAATTGTACTGGTTAAAAATAAATAAAGAAATAAAAAAAAGGATAAGATGCAGTAATGGAAACTGGGTACCAGGCAGTGAATGGGACGTAAGAATGTAGTAAAAGAAAATGAGAGAGTAATAGATTAAGATAGATAAATAAAAAATAATAGGGCAATATAGATAAAGAATGAGAGATGGCAAGGATGAGAAGAGGGAATAATGTAAAGGAAACCCAAAAATAGAGAAGAATGAAAGTATTAAGAAACGAACAAAGACCCTGATATGTAAACGTTAGGGGAAGCTGAAAATTAAAAAAAAAAAAAAAAAAAAAAACCTAACCTAACCCAACCTAAATGCCTAAAGAGGGAAAGGATGATTCGACTGAGAAGATGAATGACAGAGAGGATAGAATGAGAGAAGATAGTGTGGAAGTTGAAGGAGATGACATAAACAATGACAACATGAATAAAAACTAGGACAGTGAGGAGAAGTATCGGGGAGTTTGAGGCTAAAGGGAAGACGCCACCGATAATGACAAAGAAAGTAGAGGCGGAAAAGGTAAAACTCAAAATGAAATTCCCTGTAGAGATGAAATTGGGACAAAGTAGAGGGAAGAATGGAAACGAGGGACGAGTGGAAGCGGAAGGAAGCAGTAAAGGAGTGAATGATGAAGGACACAAGGGAAAAGTAAATGTGGAAAGCCTTGGTGTCAGGAGCCGGACAGCAGAGGCAAAAAGCTGGCTGATGAAGGCGAAGTTGCAGCTGAATAACAGCCGCAACTTAAAAACTGACATCAAGGCTGATGTATTGAGTGCGATAGAGAGATTATATGAACTGGTTAAAGAAGCGGAAGAAGAAAGAAAGAAAAGCAAGAATGGAAGAAATGAAACAGAAGCAAAAGGAGAAGTAATGGAAGAAAAGGGAAAGCAAGCTGACCAAAGTGAAGAGATGAAGAAACAATGGAATGAATGTATGAAGGTTATGGAAGAAAACAATAAAAGAATGGAAGAATATGCAAGGATGATGAAAGAAAGCAATGAGAAAATGGAAGAAGTAAAGGAGGAGATTAAGAAAGAAAGAGAAGAAAGGAAGAGAGGACCGGTCACGTATGCGGGGGCGGTAGCGGGCACTGGCAAGGTCACCATGCCTGTGCGCTCGGCGTTGCATTCAGTGATCGTGTCCTCGGAGAAGGAAGAGGAGACGGGAGAAGAAGTTTTAGAAAGGATAAGGAAAGCAGTGGACGCAAAAGAAGGATGGGTGCAAGTAGAAAAAGTAAGGAAGGTGAAGGATAGAAAAGTAGTAGTGGGATGTAAGAATGAGGAAGAAAGGAAGAAGATCATGCAAAGATTGAATGGTAAAGGGAAAGGTCTGATAGTGGAAGAGGTCAAGAATAGGGACCCCCTTCTGGTCTTGAAGGACCTGATAAAGGTCCACTCGGACGAAGAGATTATTAAGGCGATCCGAAACCAGAATGGGGGACTCTTTCGAGACCTCAGTGCGAAAGATGATCGAATGAGTGTAAAATTTAGAAAGAGGGCGAGGAATCCCCTCTGCAATGACGTAGTGCTAACAGTGTCGCCCCTGATCTGGCAAAGGATGACAGGTCAGGGGAACCTGCGAGTGGATCTGCAGAACGTGCGGGTGGAAGACCATTCCCCCCTTGTGCAATGCACAAGGTGTTTGGGATATGGGCACAGCCGCAGGTTCTGCAGAGAAGGAAAAGATTTATGCAGTCATTGTGGAGGGGAACACCTCAAAAGGGAATGCCCTGATAGCCGGCGTGGCGAGTTACCAAACTGCAAAAATTGCACAAGGAACAGCGTAGTGGGCAAAGGGCACAACGCTTTCGACGCGGAGTGCCCAATCAGAAAGAAATGGGACGCCCTGGCAAGGGCAACCATAGCGTATTGCTAAGGGCGTCCCACGGGATAATAGGGTTAAAATTAGGTGCGTCCAAGCCAACTTACAACGTAGCCAACAGGCTACGGCGGAGTTGGTGATGGCCGCACAGGTTAAAGGAATTCAGTTAGCATTAGTGCAGGAGCCATACACTGGGTGTATAGGGAGAGTGAGGCCATACCCGGGGGTTAGAGTCCTACAACATCAGGGACCCCCCGGAGGCCTTGTAAAGGCTGCCATTATGGTCTTCGACAGGGGGATCGACATCGCCCAGTGCCCGACATTGGCGACGAATAACATCATGGTCGCCAAGGTGAAAACCGGACTCGGGGACGTGGGGGTGGTGTCGATCTACCTGGAAGGAGACCAACCGCTCGACCCGTACACCCAGTGTATGGAGCAGATAGTCGACGAAATAGGAACAACGAAGTTGGTTATGGGCGGGGACCTGAATGCGTGGAACCCATGGTGGGGTAGCGAAAGGATGGATGAGAGGGGTGAGACACTAGGATGTATGTTTGATAGGAAGGATCTGGAGATCCTGAACAGAGGGTCCGAGCCAACATTCGACACAGTCAGAGGAAACAAAAGGTACACGAGTTGTGTGGATGTCACAGTCTGCTCCACCGACATGCTACCTGCTGTGCAGAACTGGCGTGTGGAGGCGGATGTGACGACTTCGGACCATAGGGCAATCCTGTTTGACCTACATTTGGCACGGGGGGTTGGGGCAAAAATGACCACGACTAGGGTATACAACACGCGAAAGGCCAATTGGACCCAGCTCAAACAGGAGCTGGGCCAAATCTGGGAGGAGAGGCGCTTCGGCGCCGAGACGATTAGAATGATAGGCGATGTCCGTGAGCTAGAAGAGAGGGTAGGAGAGCTCACGGACTCTATAAGGGAAGTGTGTGACAAGTGTATACCCAAAGTCGGGGTCAGCAGGCGACCAGGATTGCCTTGGTGGACCGCGGAACTCACCCGCCTCAAAAAGGAGGTGAATCGCCGTAAGCGTAGGATCTCCTACGCAGCACCAGTGCGGAGAGCATGGGTGGTGGAGCAGTATCTGGAGGCTAAACAAGAGTACCTGACTGCG
The DNA here is from genome assembly GCA_907165235.1 of Zeuzera pyrina. Taxonomy (NCBI): domain Eukaryota; kingdom Metazoa; phylum Arthropoda; class Insecta; order Lepidoptera; family Cossidae; genus Zeuzera; species Zeuzera pyrina. The sequence goes on along the minus strand of OU015638.1, from coordinate 20,746,223 downwards.
TCGAGGAGGGCTCGGACCACCTGTTGGAAGAGTTTTTGCGAGAAGCAAGACAGGGAGAGTATGTGGGATGGGATTTATAGAGTGATACGCAGCACAGCCGCGAAGGAGGAGGATATACCCCTCGTCCGGAACGGTGTCGCACTTGAAGGCGTGGAGTCGGCCAGGTTCCTGGCACAAACCTTCTATCCTGAGGATAGCGCTGAAAGCGACGACGCAGAACACATGAGTATAAGAGAAAAATCTAAAACGATAAATAATATCGATCGAGGCGGATCATTTGATCCGCCGTTTACTAAGCAGGAACTCATGTGGGCTGCGTCGAGCTTCAGCGCAAAGAAGGCGCCGGGGCTGGACGGTTTCACTGCTGACATTTGCAGGGCAGCTATCACTCTACAACCCAGTATGTTTGTTGAACTGTTTAATAGGTGTTTGGAACTGGAATGTTTCCCCACCATCTGGAAAGAGGCCGCGGTAGTTGTTTTAAGGAAACCCGGTAAGTCGGACTATACGAGTCCCAAGTCATATAGACCGATTGGTCTTTTGCCCGTAATGGGCAAAATACTGGAAAAACTGATTATAAATAGAATCCGATGGCACGTTTTGCCGGACCAGAGTTCGCATCAATACGGTTTTACACCACAGCGTGGAACCGAGGACTCCCTCTATGTCATGGTAAACCATATCAGGGAGCAGGTGCGGTCGAAAAAGATCGTACTGCTGGTATCCCTGGACATAGAGGGAGCCTTCGATAACGCATGGTGGCCGGCGTTACGATGCGAACTCGCAAAAACCAATTGTCCGGTGAACCTTAGAAGACTTGTGGACTCGTATTTGTCCGACCGAAAGGTGCGCGTAAGGTATGCTGGAGAGGAGTGCGTAAGGGAAACTACGAAAGGGTGCGTGCAAGGTTCGATAGGGGGACCGACATTTTGGAATATCTTGTTGGACCCCCTATTGAAACAGTTGGAAGAAAGGGGAGACCGCTGCCAAGCATTCGCGGACGATGTGGTCTTGATTTTCTCCGAGGAAGACACCCAGAGTCTCAAACGGAAGGCTGATGCTGCGCTTGCCTGCGTTCGGGACTGGGGGATTCGGAATAAGTTGAGATTCGCGCCTAGCAAGACTAAGGCTATGCTAGTCACGAACAAACTGAAGTACGATCCCTTAGTGCTGGACATGGGTGGGGAGTGCATCGGGCTTTCGGAGGAGATTAAGATCCTGGGGCTCACGATTGACCGGAAGTTTACGTTCAGCGCCCATGTGGACAATGTATGCCGCAAAGCGCTGAACGTATACAAACAGGTGTCGAGAGCTGCCAGGGTCAACTGGGGGTTAGAATCGGAGATCATCAGGACCATATATATGGCAGTGGTCGAACCGATTGTGTTGTATGCGGCGAATGTTTGGGCGCCGGCATCTAACAGACTTGGAGTACGCAAGCGGCTGGGGGTGGTGCAGCGGGGCATCGGGCAGAAGATCGCCAAGGCATATAGGACGGTCTCTCTCAACTCGGTGCTGCTGCTCGCGGGGATGCTGCCTCTTGATGTGAGGGTGCGGGAAACCGCCCTTCTTTACGAGATCAAGAGGGGGTACTCCCGGCGGGTGGTGTGCGACCGAGATGTGGAGGGACCGGTACCTTTCACAAACATGCCACATCCCGCGTGCCAGATAGAACTAGAGTATAAACGCGTGGAGGACAGTGCGGAGCTGGAACTTTGCAAGGATAGTCGGTGTAACATCCACACCGACGGAAGTAAGATAGATGGAAAGGTTGGGGCGGCGCTGACCGTTTGGGATGGCGTCGCCGAGTATAGCAGGAAAAAACTATGTCTGGAACGCTACTGCACTGTCTTTCAGGCGGAACTCTTGGCTTTATCACAGGCCGTGGAGTACGTGCTCCGCAGTGACACACCCAGTTGCTGCATTTTTAGTGACTCTAGGTCTGCGCTGGATGCCTTGGTAGGAAATAATTCTCTGCATCCCTTGATAATAAAGTGTAGACAAGACATCGGTAAGATGATAGATACAGGCAGATCCGTGAGACTGCACTGGATTCGTGCACATGTAGGGCTGCAGGGAAATGAAAGGGCCGATGAGCTGGCGAAGGATGCGGCACTCCACAGGCGGACTAGGCCGGATTACGACAAGTGCCCCATCTCATTCATCAAGCGACAGATCCGAATGGAGTCGATTGATGAATGGGATAGGAGGTACGTAAGTGAGACAACGGCCTCAGTCACCAAAGTGTTTTTCCCGGACGCCACTAAAGCTCATTCGGTAGTAAGAAAGATTAGTATGGATAGCGTGATTGTGCAAGTGTTCACAGGCCACGGGGGGTTCTCTGAGTACCTGCACCGTTTCGGGTGCAAGGAGAGCCCGGCGTGTGTCTGTGACGAGAATGTGAGCGAAAGCGTGATGCATGTGTTGTGCGAATGCCCCGCCTATAGCAAGGACAGACTTGATATGGAAATTGAAATAGACAGCATAGTGAATCAACAGACTATTAAAGAAATTATGCAAGATAAATACAAGAGGACTAGGTTCCTAAGATATTGTAGAAATATAGCGCTTAAAGTAGCGAGTCGGAACAAAACCGCAAAATAATGTATGAGAATAAAAAAAATGGTACGTAGAAATATTATAATTAATGAGTAATGACGTAAATGGTACATCACCATGAGAAAAGTTTGAAATATACAATCGCATAATTAGTACGAATACATGCTATGTTAAATGAAAAAATGTGAAGATAAGTAGATGAGATAGGAAATAAGAAAAATGTAAGACAGATTAAAGTAAGAAGATAATTATTAGTAATGTATAAATAGAAATTAAGAGAATATGTAAAGTAATCGGTAAAATGTGAATTATACAAGATGTAGCAAAATGTGATAATGTAATAAGTAAATAAATAATAACTGTGATATTAGAAAGTAAGGAAACATTATAGCATGTAGGATTAACTTAAGAAATGAAATTGACGACATACTAGAAATAAGAAAATAATCAATGTAAAATGTAGTAGAATTAAGACTAATTAAGAAATGGAGATGTACATAGATTAAGAGTTTTTTCATGCAATAAACCATTATAGCAGCTAACCAACGGATAGGTAGAGTAGAGTATGAAAGGGAAATCAAACCCAGATGATTCATGCAAGCGAGAACTGGAATATAAGAAAGAAAAGGGCCCTAACTTTGCCCATGTTAGGGGGAAGCAGAATTAAAAAAAAAAAAAAAAAAAAAAACCTAACCTAACCTAACCTAACCTAACCTAACCTAACCTAACCTAACCGCAACAGAGGAATTGATAGAGGAAGCCAGAAATAATAAAAAAAAAAAAAAAAAAAAAAAAAAAAAAAAAAAAAAAAAAAAAAAAAAAATTAGACATAGCTTTAGTGCAGGAGCCATACACTGGATCTACGGGGACAGTGAGGCACTATACAGGGGCTAGAACCGTGCAGAGCAATGGAAACCCAGAAGCCCCAGTAAAGGCAGCAATTATAGTGTTTAACGAGAAGATCGACATCATGCCATGTCAAAAGCTGACAACGGCCAATATCTCAATAATGAAGATAAAAGCCGTTGTCGGCGAGATAGGGATGATGTCGATCTATTTGGAAGGTAATAAACCGCTGGACCCGTATATCCAGTGTATCGGCGATATCCTTTCCACCCCCAAGACCGGTTCGTAGCCGGCCGCCGGGTCAGAACCGGCGTCGCTAACCCCTTTACTTAATAAGCGGGAGGGGAGCATCATTCTTGGGGGGCGGAATTCGGCCCTGTTTGGAAACAGGGCCGTCACTACACTTTCAAGCGTCCGGGGCTCGAGACCCTCAGTAATCGTGGGCGCCCATGGTCGAAGTTTTTCCCTAACCATCTTATAGGGGCGCCCCCAGGGATCCCGCTCGAGGGTCTCTAGGAGTTCCTCACGGCTCCTCGTCTTGGCTTCGCTGATGGTGCGCTGCAGCTCCTTCTTTTTGGACATGTAGGCGGCGTACAGCGCGTTTTCCTCGTCCGCGTCACGACTCCTCCGTCGACGGTATCTGGTGTACCGGCGGCGGACGATTACACATTCCTCTCTCAATTTCGCGATTTCGTCCGACCACCAGTACACCAGTACGCCGCAGAGGTCGATTAACTTTGGCGTGGGGCATCGCCGCATCACAGATTTGCGACAGTGCGCCCCGAAACCATTCAGCCTCATGATCGACCTCCACGGGCCCAGCCGAAGGATTCAGCCAGGCCTGGACGAGGCAGGCTACCATCAGCGCGTCCCTATCCATCTTACTGACCACCCAGCGGGGGAAAGATATCGGCACTCGACGATTGTGCTCTTCGGCGCGGCCATCTTGTGGCGTCAAGGGGGCGATGTCGAACCTAATGTAGAGATGGTCCGACAATGTTTCTACCCCCTCGAGAACCGTCCAAGAGTGGACGCGGTGCGCAAGGGCAGGGGTCGCAAACGAAACGTCCACGACAGACCCCCCCTGTCTGCGCACACAGGTATTGGCCGACCCACGATTAAGAACGAGAAGGTCGGCTGACGACGTCCACTCCTCCAGAGCTTCTCCTCTCAAGTCGGTTACGGGGGACCCCCAGCAGCGCGATTTGGCGTTGAGGTCCCCCAACAGCAGAAACTGGCGGGGTCGATTACAAGCAACGAAGGCCTCGAGCCCCGCCAGGAAATCCTCAAAATCGGAAAAGCTCCGGTTTGGGGAGATGTATACACCTAACACAACAACATCTCCCCAAAAGACCGCCACATAGCCGCGACCCCTGCCGGCAAGTACAGGGGCCGGATAAACTCCGCCGGAGAACACAATGACGACCGAACCGTCGGTGTCCCCCCACCAGTTGGAATTCGGGGGGACGAAGTACGGCTCGGCCGCGACCATAATGTCAATGGACCACTCCGCCATGCTCTGAACGAGCAGGTCCTGGGCACGGGCGGAGTGGTTCACATTCGTTTGTAGGAGGCGATAGGACATTATATTATTACGCAGCGTCCATCGCCTCCTCTTCCCTGCGCGCAGGGGCAGCTGGGGCAGCAGGGGCAGGGGCAGCCTGGGTCTTGGCGGCGGCCATATTTTTGCCCTTCTTTGCCTTGGCACCTTCACAGGCCTTACCCCCCGCTCTATGCGAAGCCGGTTTTCCAATGGCCTCGCATAGCGTGCAGTGAGGGGAGCTAGAGCAGCCCGCGGCCTTGTGGCCGGGCTGACCGCAGCGGAAACAGTGGTCGCTGCGGTCTACCTCGGATTGGCATTGTTGCCTGACGTGTCCATGAGCCAGGCAACGGTAGCACTTGAGCGGCTTCTGGTCTAACAACCGGACTTGCGCCGACGTCCAGCCGACCAGGAGCCGCCCCCCGGTCACTTTCTTGGCCGCCACCACAGGGCAGCGGACCCAGATAACCCCTAGCCCAGACGGCGTTTTCTTTATTTCGCCGACCTTTACCTCGGCGGCCGAGCACTGGCCGACCTTCACCACCGCAGCAACGACTTCTTCTGGGCTAATTGAGTCGTCCAGACCCGAGATTCGTAATTCGACGGACTTCACGGGTCGTCAAAACTTCTCTCAGTTTCGAGGCCAGGGAATCCGCTTTGCTCCCACTTTGTGTTCCTGGGATCTCGAGGACCGTAGCCCCCGTTACCTCCCGTTACTCAACGGGGCACCTCGCCCATACGGTGCCTAAACCTGCCGGGGTTCGGCGCACCTCACCAACTTTGACGTTGTCCTCCGTACACTCTCCCACCCTGGCGATGGCAGCAGCCACATCAGCCGCCGTGACAGAGTCATCTAGGCCTGAAACACGGAGTTCCTCACATCTGGTAGGCCTGGATATCTTAACTACTTCAGGGCTGAGGTGCTCCCTCAGCTTTTCCGTTAAAATATTGGCTTTGTCACCGGAGGCGGCACACGGCAACTCTAAAACGCCGGCTCCGGTTGCGGCCTTTCTATATCGAATGCCGCTTATCCCCAGTGGCTCTAATTGTATTTTGCTTCGAGCCTCGACTAAAATTTGCGCGTATGAAACGTTCTTCTTTACCGCCTCCGGCATCAATGTGAGTACGACGGCGGACGACTTAGGAGTCCTAAGCTTAGGCTTCCTTGACCCTTTTCCCCCCCTTCTGAGCCCCTTCACCTCCTTTGTTTTTCGGCTGAGTCGTCGGGACTTGGACAACTTTCCATAGTGTCGGCCATAGTGTCCGTCGATGCAACTCTATTCAACACCTCCTCTCTATCGAGCACGACGACCAACTCCTTTCCTATTCCCACCTCTTCTCTCATCTCCTCCTCCAACTTCTTCTCCCGACGTGTCAAAGTTTCATTTTGTTTCAAAGATTCCATATTTCGTCCCACGAGTAGGGCCGAACTACAGGACCACCCCCGGGTGACGCCCATTCCGGGGGCTAGGGTAAATACTGTGGAGGTCCCCAGGTATCCACAGGTTTTTAGCGTGTTTTCTCACGGGTTTTGTATCGAGTTTTCCTTCTCTCACGGCCGGCCAATAAAGGCGAGCCGTCTTCGGACCGCACAGCCACGACGTACCCCCTTAGCACCGTGACGGAGGTCGTTGAGGTGCACTGTGCGGTTACCGGGGAGGGCGGCTGGTGCCGGTCCGCCCCCCAGGCGCCACCCGGCAACAGGGTTAGTGCCGTCGGGCACGCCACCACCATGACTCCCTGCCCTCCGCAGAGGACAAGGGAAACCACAATGCGCAATAGCGCAACCATCTCGCGAGCGCAATAGCGCCAAAAAATACAACGGAGGACGCAATAGCGCCCCCAACACCTCGCTGCGCAATAGCGCCAAGCACCCTACCTCTCCAAAAGAGAGAGGCAGGTGCATATCTTCCCCCCCGTCCGGGCCAGGCCCTTTCGGCATTGCAGCCTCATCGGCCCCGGAGTTCGGAGCTCCCCCAATTCCTTCCGAAGCTGATTGTTTTCTGCTTCCAACCGGCGTGTCTCGTCGGTGGAGGTCATTTCTTGAAAACCTTCCACCGCAGCCATGATCCCTAACCTTGCTTCTTTTAAAGCACGTTGATACGGCCCCTTCAAATTTCGAGACTTTTCCAATACCTTGCTTATTTGTTCGACGCCTCCCATTGCCATCGCTCGGAAGTTTTTCTGTCTGACCTCCTCAGTTGCCCCGTCAGCAGCCGAATCGGAGAGACACTCCCTGTATCTTAAGGAGTACTCCCTTCTGTAGTTCTCCATCTCCTTTTCGGCCTGAACCTCCAAAGCCTCTCGCTCGACTTTGACAAACTCCTTTTTCGCGTTAGCCAGCCCCACGTACTGGCCTGTAGTGGGTGGCCTCCCTCTTCCCCTAGGCTTCACCTTCACCGCCGGTGTGTCTGACTCTGGGCTAGTGTCTCGAGAGCTCCCAATTTCCGACTCCCTCGACCTCTTCTTCGTCAGACGACGAGTCTTCTCCGACGATGACTCACCACCCGACCGTGAGTGTACGGCCACCATCGACACCGTCGAGCTCGCGCTCGACAACTCCGCCTCCTTCTCTAACTCCTCACTCCGTTTCCCCCCCTTCCCCGTAAAAGTTATTTTTAGTGAATTTTCCATATTGATTCCCACGAGTGGGGCCGATTTATATGACCACCCCCGGGTGACGGCCATTCCGGGGGCTAGGGTATATACTGTGGAGGTCCCCAGGTATCCACAGGTTTTAAGCGTGTTTTCTCACGGGTTTGTTTCAAGATTTCCTTCTCTTAGGCCGGCCAATTAAGGCAGGCCGTTCTTTGGTCCGCGCAGCCACGACGTACCCCCTTAGCACCATGACGGGGGTCGTTGAAGCGACTGCACGGGGTCCCGGGGAGGGCGGCTGGTGCCGGTCCGCCCCCCAGACGCCACCCGGCGACAGGGTTAGTGCCACCGGGCGCGTCAACACCTAAAATCCATGCCCTTCAGAAGGGCACAGAAGAAACGAGAGGCGCCAAATGCGCCAACAACAAGATAACACAAAAGTGTAAAAAAGGCGCAATAGCACCACAACAATATTTGCGCAAAAGCGCTGCAAGAGTACTCCCCCAAAAAGAAGAGCAGGTGCATTTCCACCAACAAAAAACACCGGAAGACACAATAGTATCCCCCAGCACCCCGTTGCGCAATAGCGCCAGGCACCCTACCCCTCCAAAAGAGAGAGGCAGGAGAGTGTTTCCCCCCCTTCTCCGTCCGGGCCGGGCCCTTTCGGCACTGCAGCCTCATCGGCCCCGACCCGGTACTGAGGGCGCCGCCGAAGCACCACCCTCAGGAGTGTTTATCGACTCTCCAGTCTAGATCCGCAGTGTTCAGTGCAAACGAGGCCACCTCGAGAAGGATGTGGACATGAAGTCCACGCACTGCGGTCTTGGGGTGGCAGGCTAAGGCTCCACTTAATGGGAGCTGTAAGCGCCTGTTGGTCCACCCCCTGTGGCGAGTCACCCCCACCACTCGGCCCCCCCCCCCACCACTCGGCCCCACCTTTTTTTTTTTTTTTTTTTGTTGACGCTGGGGAATGCATTACTGCATCCGCACACCTACCATGGGGGCGGTAGGTGGGGTATGTGGGGCTCCCCGGCCAGAACGGCCGGTATAACCACTAAACTCCAGCGGTGTTCCATCTGGCGCCTATAGCTACGGCCGCGAGAGCACTTTGGCATTCTTCGCGCGGCCGCAGCAGGCGATGCCCAACTGTCGCCGGGCTCCTCCCAAAGCAGAGGCAGAGGAATGATGCTGGAGTTGGCAGGTGGCGCGTTCCGGGGCCCATGGAAACACAGGGCCTCCGACTTGCCGAGCGCCACCTCCAATCCAAGCATCCTTATGCGCCTCACCACCTGAGCAACAGAGCAGGTGGCGAGGCGAATTGCCTCCCGGAAGGTCTTTCCCCGGGCCAAGACGAGCGTATCGTCTGCGTAGCACGTTACGCTGGCCCCGGTGAGGAGTTCCCCCCTCAGCACCCAGTCGTAGCCGACGTTCCAAAGCAGTGGGCCCAGGACTGGCCCCTGGGGAACGCCGCACGACATACTCCACCGGTGCTGCCGCCCATTTCGTGCCATACAAATGATAGACCTCTCGTCGAGGTATGACCCGACTATCCGACGAAGGTAAGGGGGGACCCCATGATACTCTAGGGCCCCCTTAATGCAGGCCCAGGGGAAGGTGTTAAAGGCATTCGCAATGTCTAACGACACCGCCACGACCACCCCCCTTCGAGCTACGACCTCATCCGACAGGGCCTTTACGCGCGCGATAGCATCAATTGTATCAGTTGAGGACCTGGAGCTCATATCGTCAAATGTCGCCTTTATAGAGGCGACGGCTTCGTTGAGGGCCTTTATGTAAGGCCCTTTCAAATTTTTTGAGGTCTTGGCCACCTTTTCGATGGCGGCCAAGTCCCTCGTCAGCGTAATTTGTGGGTCCGATTCGGCCAGACCTTTTTCTCCTCCGTCAGTCGATGGCAGCTGCTTTCCGCGTGAAGCCCTATCGCGCGCGATCTATTGAGATATTTGCGCCATCTCTTGCTCGGCGCGCAGCTCCATCTCTTGTCTTTCAGCATCGACAAGGGCTTGCTTGGCCTTTGCCAGGCCAACGTACTGGCCAGTAGTAGGCTGTCGGCCCCTGCCTCTCTTCACCGCGTGTTTTTTGGCCTCCTTGGCCTTCCTTCTTGCTCGGTCGTCTTGTAGGTCTTGATACCAAGGAGCGCTTTTGAGCTTCTTCTTTAACTCATCTGAGTCAGACGACGAGTAGACCATCCGCTCCCACGACGACGTACGCTTCTCTCCGGCTCTGGGCGTCCTCGACCCACGAACCAACACTAGACTCGCCTCGCACTTCTCCAGCGCCACCTCGAGTCCCAACATCTTTATCCGCCTCACCACCTGCGCTACAGAGCAGGTGGCGAGGCGGTTTGCCTCCCTGAAAGAGCTCCCCCGGGCCGTGACTAGCGTGTCGTCCGCATAACATGTCACGTCGGCTCCCCGGAGGAGCTCACCTCTCAGCACCCAGTCGTAGCCGATGTTCCACAGGAGAGGACCCAAAACTGACCCCTGGGGAACACCGCACGACATGCTCCACCGGTGCTGCCGCCTATCCCGTCCGATCCAAACAACCGACCTAGAGTCTAAGTAGGCCCCGACAAACCTTCTCAAGTAGGGAGGCACCCCATGAAATTTGAGGGCCTCCCTTATACAGGCCTAAGAGAGGGTGTTGAAGGCGTTCGAGATGTCAAGAGACACCGCCAACAGCACCCCGCCCTGGGCGACCACCTCTTCCGAAAGGGCCTTGACGCGACTAATTGCGTCGATAGTCGACCGGCCCCTTCGGAATCCAAATTGCCTACACGACAAGTCGGGACCCACGCGACGAAGATGCTCGACGAGGCGGCAAGCGACGACCCGTTCACAGAGTTTGCTCACCTCGTCGAGCAGGACGATCGGACGATAGGCGGAGGGAGACTCCGCGGGACGCCCGTCCTTCTTCAACAGGACCAGTTTGCCCGCCTTCCACATGGCGGGGAACTGTCCTGTCTCCAGACAGGCGTCCAACAACCTTTTATACCTCTCCCCGAGGGGGCCAAGGGCTAACGCCAAGGCGCGGCCCGGAACACCATCCGGGCCCGGAGCTTTATTGGCCCGGAGCCTGAGGCAGGCCGCCCGCTATTCGGCATCCGTGACCGGCGGCACGTCGGCTTCGGCGCCCTCGTTCAGTTGTGAGGGCGCCATGGCCGGAGGTTGGTGCTCCGCTCGGTCCGGAAAAAGTGCCGACACGACCGCCTCAAGCATCCGGGGCTGGAGACTCTCCGTCAACGGGGGCGCCCAGGTGCGGAGCTTGTTCCGCACCATCTTGTATGGACGCCCCCACGGATCCCTGTTTAGCGTCTCCAGCAGCTCCGCTCTAGCCTTCGCCTTGGCGGCGCTGATGGCCAGCTGTAGCGCTTTGGCCTTTTGCCTGTACTCCGCATACAGCTGGTTCTCCACGTCCGCGTCTCGGTTCCGCCTCCTGCGGAACCGGGTGTACTGGCGCCGCCTCCTCAAGCAGTCCGCGCGCAGCTCGGCAATTTACTGCGACCACCAGTACACCTGACGCTTGGGAGGCCGACCTTTGGGCCGGGGCATTGACGCGTCGCATATTTGCGACAATGCGCCCCGGAGCCACTCCGCTTCCTGGTCGACCTCCACTGGCCCGGCCGGAGAATTCAGCCAGGCCTGGACGATGGAGGCTTCCACCAGCGCTTCATTATTTACGCCCTTGACTACCCACCTCGGGAAGAGGTTCACATTCGTGTCATGTCCCCCGGGATTGAACACCTCGTTAGTCGAGGAGGTGGAGATGTCGTAACGGACATACCTGTGGTCCGACAGAGTCTCCACCTCCTCGAGTACCGTCCAGGAGTGGACACTGCGCGCGAGGGCAGGGGTCGCAAACGTTACGTCTACGATGGACCCTCCCTGCCGACGCACGCACGTGTTGGCCGACCCTCTGTTGATGATTGCGAGGTCGGCCCGTAATGCCCACTCCTCCAGAGTCTCGCCCCTCAAATCCGACGAAGGGAACCCCAAGCCGTTGATTTGGCGTTGAGGTCCCCCGCCAACAACACCTGGCACGGCCGAGTCTGCCGGACAACGGCCCCGACCGCGCCCAGAAACACTTCAAATTCGGCGAGACTCCGGTTTGGGGAGAAGTACACACCAACGACGACGATTTCTCCCCAAAGGACAGCGACGTAGCCCTGGCCCCTATGGACGACTGAAGGGGCCAGGTTATTTCTCCCGGAGGACATAACGGCGACCAAGCCGTGTGTGTCCACAAACCAATCATCTCTCTGTGGCGGGACAAAATACGGCTCGGCCGCCACGGCCAAGTCGATGGACCACTCCGCCATCGATTGCAGGAGCAGATCCTGCGCTCCGGCGGAGTGGTTTAGGTTCGCCTGAAGGAGGCGATGAGCCATTTATTTATGGGTCGGTGCTCATCGCCTCCTGGCCCCTGCTGACAGGGGGCGCCTGCAGAGCAGGCCCATTGGCGGCCGTCCTTCCGGCCGCCTTTCCTTTTTTGGGGGCTTTTGCCCCCACGCAGACTTTGCTGCCCGCTCGGTGGTCCGCCTTTTTACCGGCCGCTTCGCAGAGAGAGCAATGGGGGGTGGCGGTGCAAGTTCCGGCCTTGTGGCCGGGCCGACCGCAGCGATAACATTCCTCGCTGCGGTCAATCTCCGAAGTGCAGACGGCCCGCACGTGCCCGTGTTGCAGGCAGCGATAGCATTTCAGCGGCCTCTTGTCCAAAAGCTGAACTTGGGCGGACACCCAGCCCACCAGAAGCCGCCCCGCTGACACCTTTTTAGCTGCTGCAACCGGACAACGGACCCAAACTGCTTCTAGCCCGGCCGGTGTACGACGGATCTTCCCGACTTTGACGTCATCCGCCGCACAGCCCCTTGTTTTAACAACAGCTGCCGCCACTTCCTCCGTGGTCACCGAGTTGTCCAGGCCGGACACACTAAGCTCGGCGCACTTGACCGGCCTGGACACCTTTGCATTCTCGGAGCCTAAAACTTCCCTCAGTTTCGAGGCCAGGGAATCCGCTTTGCTCCCACTTTCTGCCCCTGGGATCTCTAGGACCCTAGCCCCCGTTACCGCCTGGCGGTACTTCACACTCGTGATGCCGAGGCCCCCTAAATCGATCCTTTTTCGGGCCTCGGCCAAAGCGACCGCATAGGTTGCCCCGTTCTCAATGGCCTCGGGTAGCAGCGTCACCACGACCGCCGATGAGCGTGGTGGACGCAGCTTCGAGACCGGTCTTTTATTGTGGCTCGCCTGCTGCTGCTGGACAGGTTGCTTTTGAGGCGCTGAAGTCACCTTTTTTCTACCCTTCCTGACGACCGTCGCCCAACTTTCTTCCATTACCACCGGAGCGGGCGGCAGCGTACGCGGCTGCTGCTCTAACACGGGGGCATTTTGTTCCGCATTCCCCTTGACCTTCTTTTGTTTCTTCGATGCTGCAGACTTTGTAGCCGCAGCAGCCTTCTTCGTCGTGTCAGCCCCAGACGGACCCGGTTGCGGCAGGAAGTTTTCAGTGGACGTGGCCGAAGACTGCTTTTTGTCTCCTGCTAAAGAGAGACGATAGCGACGATTTTCATCCGGTAGCAGTCTCCCTTCCAGGGCTCCAAATCTCGCATTAAGAATCGTTCGGACCTCGTCCATTATTGCCGACGCGATTGTCTCCTTCATGCGGTTTGGGTCCGCCGCTGCCACCGCATTTGGAAGTAGAGCCATTGGACTGTTGGTCAACTTTACTACGCTCTCCTTCAACTCCGACATCTGAACGCGCGGCTCCTTTAGTTCCTTCTTTAAAAGAAGGTTTTCATTTTCCAGCTGTCGCGTTTCTTCCGTGGAGTTTCGCTCGCTTAGTGCCGCCACGGCTGCTCTAATTGTACAAGCCGCCTTGTTCATGTGGCCCCTGTACGTCCCCTTTATATTTTTAGACTTTTCTAACGCATTCTCAATGACGTCGATGCCTTCTAGAGCGGTTTTACGATAGTCCCCATCATCAGGTAAAACAGTGACCTCTTCCCTGCCCAACGCCGAATCTGATGTGGACGAAGTCTTTTTCCGCTTGCAACTCGAGTTCTGCTCGCTCTTGCGCAAGAAGCTCTCGTTTGGCCTGGGCCAGTCCCACATATTCTCCTGTTGTGGGAGGCCTGCCCCTTCCGCGAGGTTTTACTGCAGACACTTGCACTTTAATCGCCGGCGACTCTGACTCTGGACTAGAGTCCCGAGAGCTTCCCTCGTCCTTTGTGCGGGAACATTTTTTCGTACGCCGCGTAGATTTTGGCGACGACCTTGTCCTTCCCGAAGGACAAGGAAACGACAGAGGCGCAAAAGCGCCGACAACCTCTAGCGCAATAGCGCAAAAAACAAAGGGACGCAATAGCGCCCCCCACCTCAACGCGCAAAAGCGCCACAACTCTGTCCCCCCAAAAAAAAGAGGGACAGGTGCGCCGACACAATCGACAAAACACGATACCCCTCTGGAAGCAGAGGGGCAGGTGTTTTTTCCCCCCTTCCCCGTCCGGGCCGGGCCCTTTCGGCACTGCAGCCTCATCGGCCTCGACCCGGTACTGAGGACGCCGCCGAAGCACCACCCTCAGGAGTGTTTATCGACTCTCCAGTCTAGATCTGCAGTGTTCAGTGGAAACAGGGTCACCTCGAGAAGGGTGTAGACATGAAGTCTACGCACTGCGGTCTTGGGATGGCAGGCTAAGGCTCCACTTAATGGGAGCTATAAGCGCCTTTTGGTCCACCCCCTGTTGCGGGTCACCCACACCACTCGGCCCCAACCTAACCTTTTTTTTTTTTTTCAGGAAATGCTTTATGCATTCCGTTTTGCCATGGGGGATGGCAGGGGGATATGTGGGACTCCACGGCTGTGAGGTGCAATGCCGGGCTACCCACTAAAACCTGACGGTGTTCCTCGAGAGCCTTGATGCCGGGGCAACGGGAGCGCGTTGGCATTCTTCCGCTACCCAGGCGGCAACGGCCAGCGCTAAATCGCCGGCCTCATCTCGTGTTTGGGCGGGCCTTGCCCGCCCGACTTCTGGAGAGGCGCGCGGGAACACCGCGCGCGCCATCTCGAGGCTATGAGAGGGGCAGCACTCCCCCGAATGCCACCCCAAGCCTCAGGTGGGCGCCCCGCCATATACATGGCGCCTAGAAGGCGATGGCCACTAGCACGGGTCCGTGCACATCTCCTCCGTTTGCCTGGCGGGGTCAACATGAGCGGCAGCAACGGCTGCCACTCTAGCGCCCTTTTTGGGCTTTGCCCCCGCACAGGTCTTACTGCCTGGGATGTGGTCCGCCGACTTCCCTTCGGCGGAGCACAGCGTGCAGTGCGGCCTGCTCGTGCACGCCCCGGCTCTGTGGCCATGTTGCCCGCAGCGGTAACATTCTTCGCTGCGGTCCACCTCCGAGGTGCATACCGCGACGACGTGCCCTTGTTTCAGGCACCGGTAGCACCTCAAGGGTCTCGGCTCCAGTAGTTTTACACCGGCCGAGACCCATCCTACTAGAAGGCGACCACCAGCCACCTTCCTTGCCGCCTCAATGGGGCACCTCGCCCACACGGAGCCTAACCCTGTCGGAGTTCGGCGCACCTCCCCGACTTTAACGTCGTCCGCCGTACAGCATCCCACCCTGGCGATGGCCACAGCCACCTCAGCCGCCGTGACCGAGTCATCCAGGCCTGAAACGCGGAGTTCCGCGCATTTAGTCGGCCTGGACACTCTCACTAGGTCACGCCCCAGGTTTTCCCTCAGTTTAGCCGCTAGTGCGTCGGCTTTCTCCCCACTAGCGGCACCTGGCAGCTCAAGGACGCCTGCCCCGGTGGCGGCCTTCCTGTACCGGAGCTCGGTTATGCCCAGCGGCCCCAGGTCAACCTTGGTTCGGGCCTCCGTCAGCACCTGGGCGTAAGAAACCCCCTTCTTGGCCGCCTCCGGCAGTAACGTAATGACCACGGCGGACGACTTTGGGACTCGCAGTTTAGGCTTTTTTACCCCTTTCTTCCTCCTACTAACCTCCTTCTTTTTCGGCACAGAAGCCGGGACCTCCACGACCTTTTTTACCCCCTTTTTCTTCCTAACGACGGTGATAAAGCCGTCGTCGTCCATAGGCGTCAATGAAGGCGGCACTGATCCGGACCCTTCTACCGTAGGCTTAGAAATAAGCGTACCACCTTTGCCTTTCCCAACTTCTTTCTTCCCCCCTGTGATGCCGGCAATGGCTGTCCGGTCAAATGTGCGACAGGAGTTACACATGTCACCTTCGCGTCCGCAGCCAAAGGCGGGCGGGTACTCTTCGCCGGCAACAGTCGCTCCTCCAGCGCATGAAATCTCGCGCTGACCATGTTGCCCACCTGCATCATAATTGACCTGGCCATATCTTCTTGTATCGAGGCTGTAGCCTCTGCCGGAGGCGGCCGTGGTTGAGTCGCAAGCTTTTCCACGATTTCTTTGAGCTCCGCAAGTTGCTTACGGAGCTCAATCATCTCTGCTCTCAGGCGGGCATTCTCCTCCTGGAGCTTCAAGTTTTCGTCTTTTCATTTTTTAAGGATTTACTGGAGAATTCACTTAACACACACTTACCTCTAAATAGTGATGATGATATAAATGAGGCAGTCGAACAATTTAATAGTTGTGTACAAAGATCAGCTTGGGACTCCACACCCGAAACTACTTTTTATGGTTCTGCGAAGTGTTCCGTCAGTATCAGAGAAAAATTAGCAGAAAAGCGAAGTGCCAGAAAGCTCTGGCAGAAGACAAGGTATCCGAAAGACAAAGCTCATTTAAATTCCTAAACCGCTGAACTCAAGCAAATGTTACAAATAGATAGAAACGAAGGTATTCAAAGATACCTTACGAGCTTAGATACATCTATGGCCTCAGATTACTCACTATGGAAGGCAACTAAAAAGCTAAAACGTCCAATTACTCGTCAGCCGCCAATACGTAAACTGGACAACAACTGGGCTAACAGTGATGCTGAAAAAGCCGATGTATTTGCCGAATATTTAGAAGAGGTCTTTAAGCCAAACGTTAATGAAGGATCAACAAAAACCCAGGAAATACGATCCACATTAAATTTAATACATCAGTTGGAATTTCCAATCAGACGATTCTCTGTAGCTGAGGTGGTTAATGCAATTGAAAAACTCGATCCAAAGAAATCTCCTGGTTACGACCTAATAACAGCACAAACCTTAAGAAACTTACCTGATGTGGCGTTAAGATTCCTTACTCGTTTGTTTAATGTTATACTCTCTAGGTGCTTTGTCCCATGCCAGTGGAAGGTAGCCCAAATTGTGATGATACTTAAACCCGGGAAATGCGCTGAAGATGTTAAATCCTATCGCCCTATCAGCCTATTACCTGTAACATCCAAGGTTTTGGAAATATTATTTCTTAAGCGACTTATGCCGATAATTCACAATATGAAACTCATACCAGATCATCAATTTGGCTTTAGGAAGAAACACAGTACAATTGAGCAAGTTCACCGCCTCGTGGAGAGGATACATGAGGCCTTCGAGAGAAAACATTATTGTACCGCTGCCTTTTTGGATATATCCCAAGCATTCGATCGCGTTTGGCACGATGGTTTATTATTTAAAATCAAAACGACACTTCCCATCAACTACTACAACTTCATTAAATCATATCTTACTAACAGAAACTTCTTAATAAAACAAGGAGAACACATAACGGGCCTTCATAGAATTCGTGCTGGCGTGCCGCAGGGAAGTGTATTGGGTCCCATACTGTATTTGCTCTACACAGCGGACCTTCCGGTGGACAAAGGTACCATGACAGGGACATTTGCTGATGACACTGCCATAATGGCCACAGATAAACTCTCCACATTAGCTTCATTAAAGTTGCAACACTCCCTTGATCAAATCTATACATGGCTCAGGGATTGGCGCATCAAAGCCAACGAGACCAAATCTGTACAGGTAACATTTACCATGCGGCGCGAAACCTGTCCCCCCGTTATTTTGAATAGAGTTGAAATCCCTCAAACTAATGCAGTGAGATACCTGGGACTATATCTTGACAGACGGCTTACTTGGAAAACCCACATATTTACCAAACGCAAAGCGCTAAGCCAGCGACTTCGCAATTTATATTGGCTTCTCAATAAAAAGTCTAACCTTAGTTTGGAAAATAAGCTCCTTCTTTACAAATGTATCTTAAAACCAGTATGGAGTTATGGCATACAATTGTGGGGGACATCTGCCAATTCTAATCTAGAAATTTTACAACGGTTTCAGTCGAAAATGCTGAGAATAATAACAGACGCTCCCTGGTACGTTACCAATGAGAGACTGCACCGTGACTTAAGAGTACCAACAGTGAATGAAGAAATTAAAGCTTACATCAAAAAATATAAGTTTCGACTTTTAAAACATCCTAATGTACTTGCTTGTAATCTTATGGACGATAAAATAATTTTCAAAAGACTCAAAAAGAGAGCCCCACAGGACTTCTTAAAATAAATTTATATGGGTGTGCTAATGTGCATACACCATGCAAGCCGAATGATTACATTCACACCCGTTGCTGAATGTCTACTGGACAGATTGCAACAAAAGAGAAAGAGAAAAAAAAAAAAAAAAAAGTTTTCGTCTGAAGAGGTTCTAGCCGAAAGGGTCTCCGTTACCTCTTTAATGCAGGTCGCTGCCTCTTTCAGGGCCCGTTGAAACGGACCCTTTAAATTCTTTGATATGGTGGCCACCTTTTCGATGGCGGCCACGCTCGCCATTGCCAACTTACGCAGTCCATCTGCAGTCTCCATATCGGGACTCGGTTGCTGACACACCGACGGATCCCTGTGTCTGTCCGCAGACGCAGACGATGACCAGCCAGACAGCTGACTGGAAGTAGAACGGGTCAGCCTCTTTAGCCGAAGCTCCTGAGACATTTCCTCCATCTCTTTCTCCACTTGATGTTGCAGCGCCTCTCTCTGCGTCTGCAACCACTCGCGCTTTGCCTGTGACAAACCGACATATTCGCCGGTCGTAGGAGGCCGGCCTCTCCCTCTCCTTGTGGGAATTTTCCCCGCAGAAGACGGTTCAGTGGCAGGACCTGCCTCTCTCTCCCTCGACTTCGACCTCGATCTTGACTGACTTCTTGTTTTTTCCGTTGGACGAACGCGCCTTCTCAATGCCTTGGTCGCACTTCCGTCGTCCGACCAAGCTGTTGGGACGCTTAAGTCCGATGCGTCGGACAAGTCGTCCTCATCTATCTCCTCACTCCTCCTCTTATCTTTCCCCCCCGTTCCCCGAAAGTTTAATTTAAAGTATTCCATTTTGAATCCCACGAGCATGGGACGAAGTATATGACCACCTCCGGGTGACGCCCATTCCGGGGGCTAGGGTATATACTGTGGGGGTCCCCAGGTACCCACAGGTTTTTACGTGTTGACTCACGGGTTTGTTTCAAGTTTTCCTTCTCTTAGGCCGGCCAATTAAGGCAGGCCGTTCGTCGGTCCGCGCAGCCACGACGTACCCCCTTAGCACCACGACGGGGGTCGTTGAAGTGACTGCGCGGGGTCCCGGGGAGGGCGGCTGGTGCTGGTCCGCCCCCCAGGCGAAACCCAGCGACAGGGTTAGTGCCGCCGGGCACGACACCACCTAGACTCCCTGCCCTCCGCAGAGGACAGGGAAACCACAATGCGCAAAAGCGCCGCCAACCTCGTGTGCGCAAAAGCGCAAGAAACACAACGGAGGACGCAATAGCGCCCCCCAACACCTCTCCGCGCAATTGCGCCAGGCACCCTACCCCTCCAAAAGAGAGAGGCAGGTGCATCCCCTCCCCACCGTCCGGGCCGGACCCTTTCGGCACTGCAGCCTCATCGGCCCCGACCCGGTACTGAGGGCGCCGCCGAAGCACCACCCTCAGGAGTGTTTATCGACTCTCCAGTCTAGATCCGCAGTGTTCAGTGCAAACGAGGCCACCTCGAGAAGGATGTAGACATGAAGTCTACGCACTGCGGTCTTGGGATGGCAGGCTAAGGCTCCACTTAATGGGAGCTATAAGCGCCTGTTGGTCCACCCCCTGTGGCGGGTCACCCACACCACTCGGCCCCAACCTTTTTTTTTTTTTTTTTTTTTTTTTCCGTCAGGCAATGCTTTATGCATTTGGGGAGGCGGGGGGATATGTGGGACTCCTCGGCTGATAGTGCAAAACCGAGTATACCCACTAAAACTTGACGGTGTTCCTCGAGAGCCTTGATGCCTGGGTAACGGGAGTGCGTTAGCATTCTTCCGCGACCCCGGCGGCAGCGGCCAGCGCTATCACGCCGGCCTCATCTTTTATTGGGCGGGCCTTGCCTGCCCGACTTTTGGAGAGACGCGCGGGAACACCGCGCGCGCCATCTCGAGGCTATCTGAGAAGGTGGCACTCCCCCGAATGCCACCCTCAAGCCTCAGGTGGGTGCCCCGCCACATGAATGGCGGGGCGCTGTGGTCGCCTTGGAGGCGATAAGCGACAATGTAACTTTCTTTTTCTAACTAACGGGAGCAACGCAAGCGGCAGCAGTGGCTGCCACTCTTGCACCCTTTCTGGGCTTAGCTGCCGCACAAGTTTTGTTGCCCGGTATGTGGTCCGCCGACTTACCCTCGGTGGAGCACAATGTGCAGTGCGGTTTGTTACTGCATGATCCGGCCCTGTGGCCATGCTGCCCGCAGCGGTAACATTCCCCGCTGCGGTCCACCTCCGAAGTGCATAACGCAGTGACGTGCCCTAGTTTAGGGCACCGGTAGCACCTCAAGGGTCTCGGTTCTAGTAGTTTAACACCAGCCGAGACCCATCCTACTGTAAGGCGACCACTTGCTACTTTTTTGGCTGCCTCAATGGGGCATCTCACCCATACGCTTCCCAAGCCTGTCGATGTCTTGCGCACCTCCCCAACCTTTACATTGTCCGCCGTACATTCGCCCACCCTGGCGATGGAAGCAGCCACCTCAACTGCCGTGACAGAGTCGTCCAGTCCTGCAACTCGGAGTTCCGCACATTTGGTAGGCCTGGATATCCGTACTACATCAGAGCTGAGGTGCTCCATTAGTTTTTCTGCCAAAATGTTAACTTTTTCAACGGAAGCGGCACCTGGCAGCTCTAAGACGCCTGCGCCGGTTGCGGCCTTCCTATAGCGGAGCTCGCTGATACCCAGCGGCCCCAGGTCAATCTTATTTCGGGCCTCCTTAAGCACCTGGGCGTAGGAGACCGCCTTCTCGGCCGCCTCTGGCAGCAACGTGATTACCACTGCAGACGATTTTGGGACCCGTAATTTTGGTTTCTTCGTCCGCTCCTTCTTTTTCGCCGCAACATTTTTATTCGGTACAGAGGCCGGGACTGCTGCATCGATTTTTCTTACCTTCCTCTTCTTCTTTTTATTGACGGTGACAAAATTGTCGTCGTCCACCTTTTTCTTTTCTCGGGTATCCCCACTAAAATCCTTCTGTGAGGGTAGTACTGGAGGTAGCGGAAGGGGCTGCGTAGTGACCGGAAATCTCTTCATTTGTTCCGTCACTCTGACCCGAAGAGCATCCGTACTTCCTGCCAAAGACGCCGGACGAAGCCTCATCTCTAGACATAACCGTTATTCCAATTTTTCGAAGGGATCATTCACTAATGCACTCACCCGACCCATCAGTGTCTGTGCGAATCTCTCCTGGGAAGCCACCGCAGCAGCCACCTCTTCGTGAGTTACCAGCGGGGTTGCAGGACGACGCGTCATCTTCTCCACATTTCCCTTAAGCTCCGCCAATTGGGATCGGAGCTCCGCCACCTCAAGCCGAAGACGATGATTCTCCACTTGCAAGCGGCTTGTCTCTTCGCTTGTGCTCCTGGCCATCATGGCGTCTGTTGTTTTTTTTTTTTTTTTTTTTATAGAGGCGACCGCATCGTGAAGTGCCTTTTGAAAGGTTCCCTT
Source organism: Zeuzera pyrina (assembly GCA_907165235.1). NCBI lineage: Eukaryota > Metazoa > Arthropoda > Insecta > Lepidoptera > Cossidae > Zeuzera > Zeuzera pyrina. The sequence continues at coordinate 20,724,749 of OU015638.1, read as the reverse complement.
CAAATTTCTGGAATTTTTGGCCACCTTTTCTATGGCGGCCATCATCGCTTGAAGGTTGACACTCGGGTTTGCACGACCTTTGTCTTCTTCTACGCCAGAAGAGGACTCACTGAGTCTCAGCTGCCTGTTGCGCCTCAACTCTTGCACGACTTCCTCCATTTCTCTTTCCGCTCGCAGCTCCATTTCTTTTCTTTCAGCTTCAATAAGTTCGAGTTTAGCCTGGGCCAAGCCTACGTATTCGCCTGTTGTTGGCGGTCGGGCTCTTCCTTTTTTGGAAAACTGCCTCTTCCTACTTAGAATTTCATCGAGAGTATCTAAATCACTCTCCGAATCAGCCGACTCTTCGGAGATTTCTTCGGGGCGTTCTTAATCTAATTGTCGCTTCTCGGGGCGCACGTTTCCAGATTCCGGTGCCTGAGAACCAGAACCAGAAGCCTCCTCTTCAACTCTCCTCTTCATCTCCTCCCTCTTACCTCTAGGTTTTGTTTTATGTTTATTTGAATCCATATTACGTCCCACGAGTTGGGCCGATTTAAAGGACCACCCCCGGGTGACGCCCATTCCGGGGGCTAGGGTATATACTGTGGAGGGCCCCAGGTATCCACAGGTCTTTACGTGTTTTCTCACGGGTTTGTTTCAAGTTTTCCTTCTCTTAGGCCGGCCAATTAAGGCAGGCCGTTCGTCGGTCTGCGCAGCCACGACGTACCCCCTTAGCACCGTGACGGGGGTCGTTGAAGTGACTGCGCGGGGTCCCGGGGAGAGCGGCTGGTGCCTGTCCGCCCCCCAGACGTCACCCGACGACAGGGTTAGTGCCGCCGGGCTCGTCACCATCTTAACTCCGCAACATCCGCAGAGGTCACGGAAACACAAACAGGCGCAAAAGCGCGACAACTATACGACGACGACGAAGCCCATCAACGTGCATCCTTCAGGATACACGCGGATGGGCACCCCTTACCACCCCATTGGTCGGGCTATCAGCCACCGCCCAGTAACAACCCATTAGAAAACGTGAAGTTACTGGTCGGTGCCCGGCCGACCTGATACTGAGGGCGCCGCCGAAGCACCACCCTCAGGAGTGTTTATCGACTCTCCAGTCTAGATCCGCAGTGTTCAGTAGAAACAGGGTCACCTCGAGAAGGATGTAGACATGAAGTCTACGCACTGCGGTCTTGGGATGGCAGGCTAAGGCTCCACTTAATGGGAGCTGTAAGCGTCTGTTGGTCCACCCCCTGTGGCGGGTGTGGCGGCGGGTCCTTGTCCTAGTGCGGGTCGTCGGAGTCGGTCGGGAGTGGTGACCGACTTGACCGAGTTGCTGGTCAATAGTTGGATTGGTCGGGAAATCGATTGGGACCATTAAGGGAGTCATTAGAGTCGGTCGGGGACAGTGACCGACTTGACCGACTTTGTCGGACAGTAGTGGAGAGGTACCCCAGACTTCTGGGAGTCGCCCTTGACCCTGTGCCCCTTCTTCTTTGGCCCTCTGCCCCCTCCGGACCCAACGCCCCCAACGCCCCCTTTTAGGCCCCCTTTCCACTCTCGACGCCCATGGCATAGAGGGATAGACCGAGAGTGGTGGACCCCTTCCCCCCATCCTAAAAGACTTTAATCTTGGGATTGGGGCAGCGATTCTGTTCTTGGGAGGGATCGGACGGGGATTCTGGTGAGGGGCTGGTGGTCTGCGCCCCTTCCGCGGGTAGTAACCTTCTTCCCCCAACGCCCCCTCCCCCCCCCAAAAAAAACTAATTGTGTGTAAGGAGATAGGCTGAAGCCTCTGGACCCCTTCCCCCCCCGAAAATTTTGCGTTTTTGAGGAGGAAAGCCTCAATTCTCTGCCTTAGAGAGGTCGAACCGGGGTTTTCGGGGTGGCGTGACGTTATACCGCCTCTCTGAAGGCGATTACCAGCTTCCCCCCCCCAAACCCCCCCGCCACCCCTAAAAATTTTTCTTTTTATTAGAAAAATTATAAGGCGTGGCTGTCGAGACTGACCTTGACATAGTCTGAGACTGATTAGTATTAAGGACCTGGTAACACTGAGTCAGTCGGCCCTTTACACCGCTGTCCAGAGTACTTAGGTAGTTTAGTTTAAATATTGATTATTTTACAATTGACATAATTATTTATTATTATAATTATTATTATTATTTTGTATTATTATAATTGCGTGTTGTGTTGTTGAGCCTATAGTGTCTATTGACCGATAGGTTTAGTCTTAATTAGTGTTATTGACGTCCACTGCGTCTGTTGACCAGTGGACTTAGTTGTAGTGATTCGATAATTATTGTTTTTATTATTATTGACGAATTGTTTGTTGTGTTGTTTGACGCCTATCTTGTATTTTAACAAATAGGCATAGACTTAGATATTTTTGACGTCCACTGTGTCTTTTGACCAGTGGACCTAGGATAAATACTGATAATTTTAATTTGAATACCAAATTGATTACTATTTTAACCTTGACAAAGTAATCGATCGAGTGATTGAACAGTACAACTTATACAAATATCTAGACTATAAGAATTAATTGACAAATCCCCTAAAAGCAATATGTTGGGAATGAGAACTCCAACAAAAAAGAGTAGCAAAGAAATAATGAAGTCCCCACAAAGCGAGCTATTAGATAAACCAGGGACTAGTAATGAAACGTTCAGCATCGAGGTGACTGCGGGCACGGTGAGAAAGAGTATAGGTGAAATAGAAGCAAGTAGTAAATCGCCCCCTGGTACAAAAAAGAAACTAACAGTAGAAAAGCAAGGGGAGCCAACTAAACTAAAAATAGTTGAGAAAAGCGGAGCGATCAAGCTTAGGCTCGCGACAGATAGATCGCCAAAGGCAACTATAATATATAAAAATAGAATGACCGAGGCCAAAGCCTGTCTTACAAGGGCCAAGCTACACTTAAATAACAGCCGCAATTTAACAAAGTGAGATTAAACTGGAAGTTGTGGAGGCTATTGAAAGAATGTATGTGCTAGTGAAGGAATCGGAAGAGAGTAAGAATGGAGAAAGTAAGGAGAAGGAAGCAGATGAAGGTATAATGGAAAGTGAAAGGAAGAAGGAAAGTGATAAGATTAATAAATTAAATAAAGACATGATAGCCAGGATGGAAGAACATATAAGAATAGTAAAACAGAATACGGAAGAGATGGGAAGGTATGGTAAAATGATGGAGGACAATAAGGAGTGAATGGAGAGAATGAAAGAAGAACTAATGAAAGGTAGAGACAGTATTAGGAAGGAAGGAATAACATACGCGGGTGCGGTGGCGGTAGCAAAGGGAACAGCTCCCGGAGCTGGCGCTCTACACTCAGTGATAGTCTCGTCGGAGAAGCCAGAAGAGACAAGCGAACAGGTATTGGAGAGGATAAGAAAGGCAGTAGATGCAAAAGAAAGATGGGTGAGTGTGGAGAGAGTAAGGAAAGTGAGAGACAAGAGAGTGATAGTAGGATGCGCGACAGCGGAAGATAGGAAGAAGGTGAAGGAGAGAATAAGAGAAGCAGGAAAACATCTCACCGTCGAGGAGGTGGTTAACAAGGACCCGTTACTGGTCCTTAGGGACGTGCTTTTAGTCCATACGGACGAAGAGGTACTGAAAGCCCTTGAGAGCCAGAATAGAGGGTTGTTCCAAGGCCTCGACGGTGAGGAGAAGAGAATGAAAGTGAAGTATAGAAGAAGAGCGAGAAACCAGTTATGCGGTCATGTTATATTGAGTATCACCAATAATATGGAGGCGAGCGTTAGATCAGTCAAAGGTCAAAATTGACCTTCAAAACATTAACGTAGAAGATCAATCTCCCCTAATTCAATGCATGAGATGCCTTGGATATGGACATCCTAGGCGTCTTTGCAAAGAAACGACCGATGCCTGTAGTCACTGCGGTGGGACACATTTGAGAGCGGACTGTCCAAACAGACAGAACGAACCTAGGTGTAGGAACTGCGCCCGGGCCAGCATGGATGACCACGTCCATAATGCGTTCGATAAAGAATGTTTAGTACGCAAGAAGTGGGACATGCTGGCGCGGGCGGCGGTTGCTTATTGCTAAAGTTGATCAGGGGGAACATTCGCAATCAACCACAAAAGGAATCACACTAAGGGTGATCCAGGCCAATCTGCAGCGCAGCCACATTGCGACGGCAGAACTAATTGAGGTGGCAGCCAGGCTCAAAGTAGATATAGCATTGGTACAAGAACCGTACACTGGGTGTACGGGAAGAGTAAAGAGCTATCCAGGGTGTTGCGTAATTCAATACGAGGGGAACGTGGACAGTGTAGTCAAAGCCGCGATACTGATCTTTAACAGGGAGATCGACATCATCCCATGTCGGAAGCTAATTACGGCTAATATTTCTGTAATGAAATTAAGAGCTGGCATTAGCGAGATAGGGATGGTGTCGATCTACTTGGAAGGGGATAGACCACTCGAGCCGTACATCCAGTGTGTGGATAGGATTATGGCAGAGTTTGGCTCTAAAAAGATAGTATTAGGAGGAGATATTAACGCGTTTAGTCCATAGTGGGGGAGCGAGAGGTTAAATTCTAGAGGCCGGGAAATTGAAGGCATGTTAAACGAACATGCGTTACAGGTCATCAACAGGGGATCCGAGCCGACCTTTGAGGTGTACAGAGACAACAAGAGATGTATTAGCTGCGTGGACTTGACGGTTTGCTCCGCCGCCATGCTTCATATGGTTGAGGACTGGAAGGTGGAGCCAGAGCTCATCACCTCGCACCACAGGGCAATCACATTCAATATAAATTTAGGCAGACGAGAAGGTGTCGAAATTAAAAAGGGGACAAGGGTATACAACACAAAGAAGGCCAAGTGGAGCCAGTTCAGAGAGGAATTGGTCCATCTATGGAAGGAAAGAAGTATAAATAAGGAGGTTGTAGATAAGATCACAAACAAAGAGCAACTGGATAGAATGGTACACGAAATTACAGAAACCATAACAAGTGTGTGTAAAGGTTGTATACCCTTGGTCAGGGAGGGAAAAAGGGTGGGATTGCCCTGGTGGACCGAGGAGCTCACTAAAATGAAAAAGGAGGTCCTCACCAAGAAGCGTAGGCTGAGGTGCGCGCCGCCGTCACGCAAAGCATGGACGGTGGAGCAATACCTAGAAGCCAAAAGTAAATATCAGAAGGCGGCTGGGGAGGCTCGGATCGCCAGTTGGCGAAATTTCTGTAATAAACAAAACAAAGAAAGCATGTGGGACGGGATCCATCGGGTGATTCGCCAAACCACAAAGAGAGAGGCGGATATTCCGCTAATAGATAATGGAAAGGAGTTGGATGCCGTGGAGTCGGCCAACCTCTTGGCAAAAACTTTTTATCCTCGAGACAGTTTGGAGGAGGATGACGAGGCGCACAAGCAGATCAGGCAAGAGGCTGAACGGGTGGGCGGTGGATCATGTGAGGTGGCGTGTGAGCCATCGTTCACCATGTATGAGATGCATGCCGCAGCGTCTAGCTTTCATCCAAAAAAGGCGCCGGGGTTGTTAAAGTTAGTTAAGGAAAAGAAGTTGGTGGTAATAGTATCGCTGGACATAGAGGGAGCGTTTGACAATGCGTGGTGGCCGGCCATCCGATGTAGGCTCGCGTCGACGAACTGCCCGGTTGTCCTCAGAAAAATAGTAGACGATTACCTCAGGGAGAGGAGGGTCTTGGTGAGATACGCGGGCGTTGAATGCGCCACAAATACGGAGAAGGGGTGTGTACAGGGCTCAATAGGGGGTCCAACCTTTTGGAACTTATTATTGGACCCCCTACTAAAAGACTTAGAGAACAAAGGTGACTACTGCCAAGCCTTTGCCGATGACGTGGTCCTGGTGTTCTCCGGCGAGGACTCCGGAAGTCTCCAGCGACGGATCAATGCCTCCCTCCAGCGTGTCCGGGAGTGGGGCGTCAGAAATAAATTACACTTTGGCCCAAGCAAAACTAAAGCCATGTTACTAACCAACAAATTAAAGTATGACGCTCCCCTCCTGAACATGGGAGGTGTGAGATTAAGATACTGGGGCTCGTAATAGATGATAAGTTGACATTCAATGCCCACGTAAAGTATGTTTGTGCGAAGGCATTGAATGTTTACAAGCATCTATCTAGAGCAGCAGGGATCAACTGGGGTCTGAGCTCGGAGGTCATCCGGACTATGTACACGGCAGTAATAGAGCCGATTATCTTGTACGCCGCCCCGGCATGGGCTTCTGCAGCCGACAAGTTAGGAGTCAGAAAGCAGCTGAGTGAGGTGCAGCGGAGCATGGCGCAAAAGATTATTAGATCGTACAGGACGGTCTCTCTTAACTCGGCCCTGCTACTCGCCGGGATCCTTCCCCTGGACTTGAGGGCCCGGGAGGTTGCCCTGTTGTTCGAGTCCAGGAAGGGATACACCCGGTGGGTGGTTGGGGACCGGAAAGTGGAGAGGCCGACTCAGTATACTGAGCTGCCACACCCTGCGAGTTGGATTGGGGGGGAGTTCATATGTCTGGGGGACCGTGTAGAGGTTGAATCAGGGGATCAAAATTCATTACGAATATATACAGACGGTAGTCGAATTGATAGGAGGGTCGGCGTGGCGCTATCCGTATGGGATGGCGAAGCGGAGACGGCCTCACAGAAATTCAAACTGGACAATTGCTGCACGGTCTTCCAGGCTGAACTCCTAGCCCTATTCAAGGCTACGGAAAGGGTGCTCCGTTGCGCCTCGTTCAGCTGCTGTAATATTTATAGCGACTCACGGTCAGCGTTGGAGGCCGTTTTCGGCGGCAAATCCCTTCACCCCCTCGTAGTAAACATCAGAAGGAATATAATTAAAATATATAAGGAGGATAAATCGATAAGATTTTTCTGGGTAAAGGCGCATGTGGGGGTGGAGGGAAACGAGAGGGCGGACGTTCTAGCTAAGGAAGCGGCGTACAAGAAGACTAAACCAATTTATGAAGCGTGCCCGGTTTCATTCATCAAGCGTCAAATACGTGAACTGACGATTGATGAGTGGAGCCGGAGGTACGATCAAGAACAAACGGCTAGCGTAACCAAGGTCTTTTTCCCCAGCGTGACAAACGCGTATAGGAATGTACGCAGTATTGGCCTGGACCCCATATTGGTTCAGATCTTCACGGGGCACGGCGGGTTTTCCCAGTACCTACATAGGTTCAGATGTAAGGATAGCCCGTCGTGCGAGTGTGATCCGAATGAGGAGGAAGGGGTCATCCACATTATTGTGGATTGTCCCATTTTTCTAAAAGAAAGAACGGACTTAGAGCTAGAACTAGGCATAAAAATAGATAAGAATAAGATAAATGAAATAATAGAAAGTAAGGAGAATGGAAAAAGATTTTTGGAATATTGCAAACACATTGTAACTAAAGTCATAAACAAAAATAAAACAAAAAATGTAAAGTAAGAAAGAACTGATAAAAGTAGACAACAAATGATATAGAATGGTAAAATGAGCTGTGATAAATAGATATAAAAGATAATAAATAATGAGAAGCTGTTACTTAGAATAAGCTAGAACAAGATATAGATAAGTAAATAATGTATAACGATAAATATAAGATTGGAAAATGTAAAATAAGTAGAACAATAGTAATAATATAAGCAAGAAAAATGTAAATAATAAAATGTTAATTAGAAAATAAGTAATAGCTCTAAGGAATTGTATTAAAAATAAGGAAGTTGTATTGGTTAATAATAAATAAAGAAATAAAAAAAAATAGGAAGCAGTAATGGAAACTGGTGTACCAGGCAGTGAATGGGATGTAAGAAACGCAGCAAAGAAAATGAGAGAGAATCAGATTAAGATAGTTAAATAATAATAAAGGGCAATCCGGATAAAGAATGTGAGATGGCAAGGATGAGAAGAAGAGATATCCTAGGAAGGAAAGAAGGAAAGTGTAAGAGGAGAAAAATTAATGATAAATCAAGTCCCTGATTAACCATGTTAGGGGAAGCTGTATAAAAAAAAAAGAAAAAAAAAAACCTAACCCCAGTCTCAGACAGCCGCTCGTGCCGTAAACAGCGCTTAAAAGTCGCTCCGTGCCAAAAAATTCACTAAAAATAGTTAGTGTCCAAAAAATCATAAGTGATATCTCAAAAGAAGCGCGCTCAAAAAAGCTATCTAATAGTGAAAAAATTTTGGAAAAAAGTTCAGAAACAAAAAAGTTACGGGGAAAAAACCGTCGTGTGAAACATAAAAGTGCGTGCGCCGCTCGTTTTTGAGCGGTGACCTAGCTAAATTCAAGTGCAGATCGACGTGTTATACCCCCTCCCACAATCATTCCAAATTTCAGAATTTTTGGATGAGTGGTTCATATATAATAAGTGAAATAGTGCAAATAACCTATTAGGAGTCCTAAATTAGGACTCCTATAATAAAGTGAGGAGTGAAATAAGGTGCATTAGGAGTGTCAGTGGCCACATCAGAAAAGAGAAATAGAATTGGAAAAAGGGTTTAAGAGAAAACACCCAAATTGTAAAAAAGCACGTGGTGCTAACTCCTGAACCAAGGCACGTGGAGTACTGGGAGTTGGAGTGAAGAAGGAGTACACAGCCAGCAATTCATCGAGACTGCAAGCTTTAGGAAAGCGCTTGTGGTGTAGCAGATAAACCGTAAAAAGCGGGAATAGCGGCGTGACAGTAAGGTTGCACAGCTCCTGGCGCTGCCGGGAGATCCGCAAACCAGGACATTGAAGCTAAGGAAGTTGAAGGAGCTTATAAACTGTAACTGTAAGCCTAAACAAATTTTGTAAATATAGCTATAAGAAGTCTAGTGTTACGGGGAATACAAAGTTACCAAGTGCGGTTTCGTTTGAAGGTAGATATAGAAAATAGTCAAAATTACTGGGATAAACTAGAATATTAGTAGAATTGAATAGCATATAATCATTTTTAGAACAGTAGTAAAGTAATGGTAAATTTAGAAAGTTAAAAAAGTGTAAAATTAGACAGTCGAAATTCAATTTCAAATTACGCGAATAAGGTACGGAAGCTTTCATCACATTATTTACGTTTTTTAGGTACAATTTGTGCCTAAATTTGACAAGAAAAATAGAGAGAAAAATTAAAGAAAGTTAGCCTATATATCTGGCAATCGGACGAGGTAACATTGGAGGCCCTACATAACATGGAACAATAGTTATAGGCAAATTAGTAAAATAAGATAATCTGTGCAACTTTAAGATAAGTTTGTCGAGGTTGGTTGCGTCAGCCGCGTCCCTATTCTGAACCGGGGTATAGAAATATTGAATATAGATAAAGGTAACTTAAGAAATAGTAACGTAGGGGAAGCTGAACAGTCCACGCTACCTGGAAGCATCAGCACATACCCCGGAACCTATCCTGGTAGAAAAATAAATACTAAAAATTGACATTAAAAGAGGTAATAAATATCAAATAGTATAAAATAGAATAAGGCGCCCGACCCAAGTGTATTAACTGGGTATTCACTCAAATTACATTGACGTAGGAAAAAAAAAAAAAAAAAATTAAAGGTGTCTCCTCAAGACAAAGCATAGAGTAGATATACGTATACTAAAGTACATACTCGAAGTGTCACTGTCAGTGTCGGTGGTGGTAAACGTCAACGTCACTTAGACAGCTGTCACCGCAGCTGTCAACCGCTGACACTGTCATTGTCAAGGTGTCAACTGACCTATCGACAAGAGTGAGTCGGGGTCAAGAGCGAGTCGAACCAAGGAAATAATTTAATTAATTATTTATTTATTTATTTTAGAAATATTGGAGGGAATTAAATGTGACAAGGGTGAGCCGATGCCAAGTGCGAGTCGGACCCAATAAAATATTAATTATTTAATTACTGAAGGAATTTTTGGAGTGGGGAAATTTAACTGGATTGGGTGAAAAGGAGGGGTACGGTATAGGTAACAAGTAGGTAGAAGTGTTTTTGCCGTACCTATTTTTGTTGATTTTTTATCGATTTTTTAAGGGTGGTATAGAAAGCGTTCGACATTCGTTTTATATACCTAAAAAATTTTTAGGATCTTAATATATAGAGGAGGCTAAGGCAGGTACATATTCCCTCTCCCCCCCCCCAGAAATTCCTGAAACTTCGGAAAAAATTTCCCAAAAAGCCGGTTTGGGAGAGGCTTTTGGGGACGTGAGTGGGTGGATAATAGTGTACGAAGGGTGGGCTTTTCTTCACCCCCTTTCCCCCCTCCCCCCCCCTACCTCACCCCCGCGGTGGTCCTCCTTCCCCTTAGGTCTCGTGGGGAGCACTTTTTGCCCCCCCCCCTCCCCCCAAGGTTTCGTGGGGAGCACTTCCCCCCCCCAAGTTTCGAGTGGCGCATTTTCCTCCCCCCCCGCATCCCTCTTGCGGGGAGCCCCATCTTCCCCCCTGCACCCCTCTAAAATTCTCTTAGCAAAATTAAAACGCGCGGCTGGCGGGGCTGACCTTGACAAAAGTCTGAGACTATAGTGTTAAGGAACTAGGTGACCTGAGTCAGTTGGCCCTTTACACCGCTGCCCAGAGCACCTAGATAGTTTTAGCGTTAATTTTGACATTTTATATTATTTATTTGACATTTTATTAATTATTGGTTAATTATTTATTGTATTGTGTATTATTGTGACATTCTAGGCTCACTGTGTTTGTTGACCAGTGAGCATAGTTTTAAGTTTATTGACATAATTATCGGAATTTTTAATTTGTATTGTGACGTCCTAAGCTTACTGAGTCTGTTGACCTGTAAGCATAGTATTAGGTTTCATTTACACACGGCGCCTGCCGTGTTTATTAACCAGCAGGCTTAGATATAGTCTTAGCATAGGACGCATCCCCCGAGAAAATGTTCGGGTACCGCACGCCGGCTAAGACTATGGAAAGAAGAGACGAAAAAAGCCCAAGTGAAAGGATGAGTGAAAGGACGGAAAAGGTGAAAGAAGATAGTGTGTATGGAGAAGGACTGACAGAAAAGGAAGAGCTTAACAAAACTAGAACAGTCAGGAGAAGCGTGGGGGAGATTGAGGCGAGAATTGAGACCCCCCCGGTTGTACTGAAAAACAATGAGCCTGAGAAAAGAGCAGATAGGGTAAAGCTCAGAATGAAATTTCCGGCCGAGGTTAAACCGGCGCAAGGAAAAAGTAAGAGTGGAAGTGAGATAAGGGTGGAAGAGGAGGTATGTGTGAATAAATGTAAGAATGAAGATGAGCAAAAGGAGAAAGTAATAGGAGGCACCCAAGTTGGTAGAAGTCGGACGGCGGAAGCTAAGAGCTGCCTCATGAAGACAAAGTTACAGCTCAACAACAGCAGAAACCTGAAGACGGATATCAAAGGCTGTATGAGTTAGTGAGAGAGGCAGAGGAGGAAAGGAAGAAGAATAAGAATGAAAGAGGGAAGGAAGAAACGAGGGGAGAGAAAGTGGATGAGGATAGGCAAGAAGGTAAGAAGAACGAAGAAATGATGAAAAAATGGGACGAAAGAATGAAGGTATTGGAGGAAAATAAAGAAAAGATGGATGAGTATGTAAGAATGGTTAAAGAAAGTAGTGAGATGATGAATGAGTTAAAGGAGGAAATTAGGAAAGAAAGAGAGGAAAGGAAGAGAGGACCGATCACTTATGCGGGAGCAGTGGCCGGGGCTGCGAAGGTAAACCCACCGGGTCGCACGGCACTGCATTCCATGATCGTGTCCTCAGATAAGAAAGAGGAAACGGGAGAGGAGGTGTTAGAGAGGATAAGGAAGACAGTGGATGCGAAAGATGGTTGGGTGCAAGTGGAGAGGGTAAGAAAGGTGAAGGACAGGAAGGTTGTAGTTGGATGTAAGAGTGAGGAAGAAAGGAAGAAAATAATACAGAGGATAAATGGAAGGGGTAATGGGCTGGTGGTTGAGGAGGTCCAGAATAGGGACCCCCTTCTGGTCCTGAAAGACGTCCTAAAGGTACACACCGACGAGGAAATAATCAAGGCGGTGAGGAACCAGAATGGGGGTCTCTTTCGGGACCTTAGTAAGAAAGATGATAGGATGAATGTGAAATTTAGGAGAGAAAGGAACCCCCTCTGTAGTGACGTGGTCCTGACCGTGTCGCCCCTGCTGTGGCAGAGGGCGACCGGCCTGGGACACATGCGGGTGGACTTGCAGAATGTGCGGGTGGAAGACCAATCCCCCCTTGTACAGTGTACAAGGTGTCTGGGTTATGGTCACAGCCGCAGGTTCTGCAAGGACGAGAGGGACCTGTGCAGTCACTGCGGAGTGGAACATGTGAAGAGGGATTGTCCTATTAGCCGGCGTGGAGAAGGACCTACTTGTAAGAACTGTACAAGGAATAGTATCATGGGCAGAGGGCACAATGCGTTTGACGCAGAGTGCCCCATAAGAAAGAAGTGGGACGCCCTGGCACGGGCCACAATAGCTTATTGCTAAGGGCGTCCCACGGGATAACAGGGCTGGGAAAATAAAGTTCGTGCAAGCAAATCCCCAGAGGAGCCAGCAGGCTACCTCGGAGTTGATAGTGGCCGCTCAGGTTAAAGGCTTTGACATTGCACTGGTGCAGGAACCATACACTGGGAATATAGGGAGAGTGAGGCCATACCCGGGGGTCAGAATCCTACAACACCAAGGACACCCCGGAGGCCTTGTAAAGGCTGCAATTTTGGTCTTCGACAGGCGGATCGACATCATCCAGTGCCCGACATTGGCGACCTCGAATATAATGGTCGCCAACGTGAAAACCGGTCTCGGGGACGTGGGGGTGGTGTCGATCTACCTGGAAGGGGACCAACCACTCGACCCGTATACCCAGTGTATGGAAAACCTTATAGAGAACATCAACACCAGGAAGCTGCTGTTAGGAGGGGATTTGAATGCCTGGAACCCATGGTGGGGTAGTGAAAGGATGGATATGAGAGGTGAAGAATTAGGATGTCTGTTTGATGAGAAGGATCTACAGATCCTCAAGAGGGGGTCCGAGCCAACTTTCGACACAGTCAGAGGTGGTAAAAGGTACACAAGTTGTGTGGACGTCACGGTTTGCTCCGCCGACATGCTACCTGCAGTGCAGAACTGGCGTGTGGAGGCGGATGTGACGACCTCGGATCATAGGGCAATCCGATTCGACCTACAACTGGCAAGGGGGGAGGGAGCCAGAACGGTGACGACTAGGGTATACAACACGAGAAAGGCCAATTGGACCCAGCTCAGTCAGGAGCTGGGCCAAATTTGGAAGGAACGCTGAGTCTTTTGGAATGATAGATGACGTCCGTGAGCTCGAAGATAGGGTCGAGGAGCTCACGGACTCGATCAAGAATGCTTGCGAAAGGAGTATACCCAAAGTTGGAACCGGTAGGAGCATGGGATTGCCTTGGTGGACCGAGGAACTCACCCGCCTAAAAAGGGAGGTGAATCGTCGGAAGCGTCGGATATCGTACGCGGCACCGGTGCGGAGAGCATGGGTGGTGGAGCAGTACCTGGCGTCCAAAGAAGAGTACCTGGCTGCGTCGAGGAGGGCTCGGACCAGCTGTTGGAAAAATTTCTGTGAAAAGCAAGAAAGGGAAAGCATGTGGGACGGGATATACAGGGTGATACGCAGCACAGCCATGAAGGACGAGGACTTACCCCTCGTCCGGAACGGCGTTGCACTTGAAGGGGTGGAGTCGGCCAGCTTCCTGGCACATACCTTCTATCCGGAGGATAGCGCTGATAGCGACGACGCAGAACACACGAGAATAAGAATAAAAGCAGATAGAATCAATTCGATTAGCAAAGATGGATCATGTGATCCACCATTCACAAAGCAAGAACTCGTGTGGGCTGCGTCTAGCTTCAGCGCAAAGAAGGCGCCAGGACTGGACGGCTTCACTGCCGACATTTGCAAGGCAGCGATCACCCTGAATCCCGACCTATTTTTGAGGATGTATAATAGATGTATAATCTGCTGCCGGAGCGATCAATGTGGCACTGGATATCGTCAAAGAGGCGACGGCGAGAGGCTACCAAGTTGTGGCAATATCTCTCGACATTCCCGCGGCATTCAACTGCGCCTGGTGGCCTTCATTCTTCCAACGTCTCCGGGATACCGGATGCCCGTCGCATATATATACTATGCTGCTTAGTTACGTTACAAATCGCACCGCCAAGCCTTAGCCTTGTGGACCACTCCGCCACCAAAAACACCACTCGAGGCTGTGTCCAGGGATCGGTTTGCGGCCCAACTTTCTGGAATATCATCTTAGACGACCTGCATTTTTCTACTTTTCCCCCAGGGTGTCATCTGCAAGCATTTGCGGACGATGTTCTGTTGCTAGTTCACGCAAAAAATATAAGCGATCTCGAAAGCAATGCTAATTTAGCCCTGGAGCAGATTGTTCACTGGGGCGTTGAAAACAAACTTGAGTTTGGTGCACAAAAAACTCAACTCATGTCATTTACCTCTAGGTCGCAACGCTGTCGCATTAATATGCAAGGCGTTTGACTAGAATTCAGTAATCACATAAAGTATCTCGGGGTCATTCGTAGAATAAGATTCAATAAACATGTGGAGCACGTGCTGGATAAACCGAAACGTTTATTTCATAAAATCTGTATATTCACTAAGCCCACGTGGGGAGTGCAGACGGAAAACATAGCAATTATTTACAAATAGGTAAATGAGCCGACTATTGCATATTCAACCAGTATGTGGTCTTAAGCCCTTTCCAATAAATATATTTGTGACCGTCTCCTCTACTTTCAGAGGCTCATAGCCATTAAAATAATCCAGGGGTTTAGAACAATCAGCACCCCAGTCGCGATAACCCTTACCTGACAAAATTCGAGAACTGGCGGATAACGAACTTACTCGGGTCCGTGGTGTGTCGCGGTATCCCCCGACAGATCTCCCAGTTGAGCTTCCAGCCCCCCCACAGGCCCTCCCGCACCCAGCCATGAGAGTGGGCATTGAGGTTGGCAGCGTGGATTCGTTGGAGGAACACAGCGTTGTTGCCGAGCCCAGTGTCTGACAGATTTATACTGACTGCAACCGTCATGACGAAATGGTGGGGGCTGCGTTTGTGGAGCTTGGTTCCGACGGAGTCACTAAGGTTAAAAAGATTAAAATGCGCACTGTCAACTCTGTATATCAGGCGGAAATGCTGGCAATCCTCAGAGCTTGTGAGTGGACCACTCTCAACATGATCAGACGCTGTCAAATTTACTCAGATAGCAAATCCGGAGCTAGCAAACCCCAATACGCAGAATAGCACAGCAGTAGCAATACACAACATTCTATTCCATTCGAATAAAACAGTTACTCTTGATACAATATTTTTTTGGGTCCGAGAACATTGCGGCATAATAGGCAACGAACTCGCTGATGAGGCGGCCAAGAAGGCCGCTACCCTTCATTCTCAACCAGATTTCTGCTTGACCCCAATCAGTTATGTCAAACATATAAATCGGTCCAGTGCAGAGAGAGTCAGGGAGCATGTATATGCTAATCTTGACTATTAAAACGCTTCTTCCAGATTTCTCCTCTCTAGAGAAATACATACAGGAAGTTAAACCTAGTTTTGCAATCACCCAACTACTCACTAATTGTGGCTACAATAGGGCGTACCTTCACCGATTCCGATTAGCCGATAGTGACACCTGTCCGTGCGATCCGTGCACCCCGCAAACTCTTAATCACCTCATACAATATTGTCCTCGATTCGAAGCGTTCCGCTCTAAACATCTTGCTTGCAATCACTTCAATATTAATCCGTACTCTCTTCTCCAAGTTATCTCCAAACGGACAACTATGGATACCTTTCATAGCCATGTCACCCTCATTGTCAAACAATTAAAGAAGTATAATAGCGCGCAGCCGAGCCAAGTACCTTAAAGCTGTCGATACATAGCACACGCGATCTTAAACAGCTCAAAAATTGCAATAGTTAAGCACGCCGCGTCGCCTTATTATTATTATTATTATTTTGTAATAATAATAATAGTATTTATTTCAATGGCACAACACAGTACATGACACAATTATATAGTAAATACAATGAATTAATGAATGAAACAACGCTGTCCCGCACTGTGCTACGTTCCCTGAAAATGGTGAACACTCAGCATGATGTTGCGACCAGCGCTAGGCACCAGCCGCGGCGCTGATTTTCAGTGCCACCACAGTAAAATTACAGACACCAATCTTTGAACCGGAGAAATTCACATTCTATAACGTACCCCTGGTGCAGCGTACATTAAACAGATAAATATATACTTATAGACAAAATGTGGAAGTGTAAGTTGTTATTTAATAGATATACTTAGACACAGTTATCAAATGTATATATTTGTGAACCCAAAAATTTTCGTCCCCTCTTCGTCGCTTCGCCGCTTCGCCGCTTTGTGGAGTGCATCATTTTCTGTTATCTGCGTCCTCTTCGTCTGGAAGCTTGCGTCCGCCTGTCGGTTTATTAGCCTCATAACTTGCGTCCGGACGCGAACGCAGGCGTCCAACCCCATCATATATAGTGGCTGCATGTGTTGATTGCGTCCTTTTCGTCCGGACGCATGCGTCCGCCCGTTGGTTCAGTACGTGGCTTAATTGATTTGGTTCGATATTTGACGCATACTTCGCGTCTGTGCCCACTGCATGTTGCCTCCTCTGAGCAAGACATTGTCGTGCGCAGGTAGTCATTATTAAAAAAAAAAATTGTTACATATAATCCTAGATGATTCCATTCTCTTACTGTAGAAAGTAGTCATCTTAAATGTTACATTTATACCTTGAGTGTTTTAATTTCTACTCTCATCAAATTATCATGTCAAGCTATGTTACTTCTACTAACAACATTAGCAAATCATTGTATTATATTTAACTACCAACTGGCAGTTTACCTATGACAAGTCATTTGCTTTTCATTCTGTTGAGTCTGTGTGAGTTAGTTGTAGACATTTTAATTATCATTACCTCCTTTTTAACTACATCAACTAAATTCACATCTCAATAAGATAATTTATTATTCTCAACTACTTCTCACTGTTTCATAGGTATCCACGTATCTAGCATGTGCCTCTACTACAGGATTTCGCAATATAAGGTTTCTCTTAATATAGATTATACTTCATGATGTGCTATTTAAAAATAACTTTATTCTCTATTAAGTTAACATTAAGTGCTGCATTAAGCTTATTTTAAATTTAAATTGTAATTTGTTAATATGTATTTGTATCTAGATAATAATATCTCGTTTATTCATGACCTTGGCCTTGTTTATGTATTACTTCCACATGCTGTGGGTTCCTCTTACGTCCTTTCGTCCATTCTAATTTTCTTTTTAGTCTTTTCGTTCTTTCGTCAATTTTTCGTCCATGGCCTGCTCGTCATTTTTCATTTTCGTCCTTTCGTTCTTTCATTGTTTCGTCCATCAGCCCATTTTCGTCCACTTGTCAGCGGTTTAGTCGATGGGGGCTGCGTTCGTCTGATCGTCGTTTTGTCCTTTCGTCCCCTCCTCGTCGTTTGTCATTTCGTCCCCTCTTCGTCGCTTTTCGTCCCCAATTCGTCGTTTCACCCTTTTGTCCATTCTTCGTCGTTTCGTCCTTTCGTCCCCTCTACGTCGTTTCGTCCTTTCGTGCCCTTTTCGTCGCTTCGTCCTTTCGTCACCTCTTCGACGTTTCGTCCTTTCGTCCCCTTTTTGTCGTTTCGTCCATTCATCCAACTTCGCCTATGAGTGGTAGTCCATTCGTCCTTTTGCCCATTTGGTCTCCTCTGGACGGCTGCGTCGGTTCGTCCATTCATCCGCTTCGACTGGGCGACTGCGTGCGGTCGTTCATTCATCCACCTTATCTGGACGACTGCGTCCCTTCAACGTTCGTCCATTCGTCCACATGTGGACGACTGTGTCCATTCGTCCTTTCGTTCTTTCGTCCTTTCGTCCGGAGCGGCTGTGGCTGCGGAGCGCCGCGGTCGCGTGCGGGTACAAATGCGGCGAAGGTCTCGGTTCCATGCCCGAGACCTGCAATGGTGCGAAGTGAAGAATAGTGATCAGTGGTCAAGTGTGTGGTGCCTGGAAGCCGCGCCAGATTGATCCTTTTAGTTCGGGCTCATGCAGGTTAGGTGCCCGTCTGAAAATACTGCCTGCTCTTTATGTTCCGAGTCTTTTTCTGTTCCGGTTAAAGCATTTCGGCTCCCTAGAGCCCAAATGCTTTAACCGTGTGACTAATAACGCCAAGCATAATGCGACTCGAGATGTTAAACCTTCTGCCACGTCCACCTCCTGCCCGGTCGTACTTCGTAGTAAACATCGTAATTTCTGCAATAACCTGGGTCGAAAAAGTGTCTGGACCCTAATAAACTGACAGCTGAGGGATCTCCTTCATCGTGGGCCTCCGACCACCTTTTGCGTTGGTGGGGCACATACAACTCTTACTGGACAGTGTGACATCGCGTCTTTAAGATAGGTACCTACTGAAACTGTATTTTATGTACTTTATGCGGAGCTTACCTACAGTACTTACCTACTATATTTAGAAAGTTCGGAAGTATCCTCTGTAAGTATCTCCAACACTGATTAGTCGTTCTCGTTTTTGAAATAGGACTAAAAATGTTTGAAATGTTAATCAATGTTACAAACTCATTATTTATTGTAATTGTTACAAGATGCCTCATAGGGAAGCAAGTCACGAAAACTATTACTACTCCACCAAAACTGTAGATTATTCATAAGTATAAATATACAACTGATGGCTGTGGAAATAAAATCTAACAGGCAACTTTACAGTTTATATACGTATTAAAGTATTAGTTATATAAAACATCATAATACAGTTTCGTTAATCTTCGTGATCATCATCGAATAAAATAATATTATACAAGAAGGCGGCTGGTGGTTGGACATGGGTCTCATATTGAAGTTCTCGTACATCGATCTTTTCCTGCGAATAATTCTGTAACGTGACGTTTTGGGATATAGGGACCTCAGTGATTTTTGTTTGCAAAAGTGTCCTCCAATCGATATATATACGTTTTATCATGCGCCGCCATTTTGAAAAAAAAAAAACAAAATGGCAGCTGAAAAGTATGCCAAAAACTTCGAACCCCTTTCTAAAACTTTCTAGAATGTTCTATCTAATACCTCTGTAAGCCTAAAATAATATAAATTACATATTAATATTTACTTTGAGTAGGGGTGAATTGGGGGTTCTGCATCACTTTTCGCTGCGCTCGACGTGATGCAGAACACCCAATTCATCCAGAGTTTTCTGTTTTAATTCCACAAATAACAATTATTGTACGAACTTATATTTTTATAAGATCGATGTGATGTACGAACTTTTTAATCTTCTCGATGTGATGCAGAACACCCAATTCACCCAGTTTTTCTATTTTGATCCCACAAATAACAATGAATGTACGAACTCATATTTTTATAAGATCGATGTGATGTACGAACTTTTGAATTTTAGAAATTTTTTTCAAAAACGTTAGAAGAAACTTATAAAACTTATAATAATTTTAACCTAAGAAACTTATAAAAATTTTAACCTACGAAACTTATAAAAATTTTAACCAATTGTAACCATGATCGATGTGATGTTACAACTTTTTAATCATGCTGGTGCAATCTAACGTGGAATGAAATTATGAATAAACAAAATTGATATGAGAGTGTTTGTTTACATTCGATCTAAGACGTTGCTTAATTTCAATATCAAATACGTAGATAGCGCTTTATTGAAACATCAAAGTATCCTATAATATTGAAGTATTTTTACGCTAGTAGTTGCTTCTACACATTTTCGATACACTTTACAAGTATCGAAAAAAAAAATGAAACATTTTATAATCCTTTGAATGTATTTATTTACATAAAAATATTATTATCTTTACACCATTTATTTAGACAAGTTACATTTTTAAAAGCACACACGTTACTATGATAGATACAGCTTTGAATATCTAATATTGAATAATTTTTATGAAGCGTTTCTAAGTTAGGACAAGTTATGTCTTCTAAATTATATACATTATCTATTTCTAGAATCTTTTTTAACCATAACACTTTTTCATAACCTTTACAGTAAATACGTTTATTTTTGAGGAAATCTAATATTATAAATTTATAATTATGATACGGCACAAAACCTTCATTCCATAAAATTCCTCTGTTCTTTTCAATCCAAGTCACATGTGAACGTTCTTTCTTTGTTAGATTATAAAATGGATGTGGCGGTTTTATTAGTAATATGAGAATTTGATTTCTGCATAGAATCGCTATTTCTTTGGGGATAAATTTGTTATTAAAGATTGTCTTCATTCTTGAATCCTTGCACATCCACAATAGCATTCATGATAATTTTCGAATAATATTACTTAAAGGTTTGTATTCAAAAAGGCGATCGTTTATGATCAGGCAGTAAGCAGCTGTATTATCTGGTATATCTTCAGAAGACTCGATTTCTAAACGAACATCGACCGGTCCTGTTTTCAGCGTATCACTTTGTCTTGAACAATCAATAACAAATAGCGGAGCTCTTTCTTTAAATGTACACAAATCAAGCAAGGGGTCGATACTGGAGTTATAATATGACTGACGAAAATTGGCATACATTTCTTATAATATACCGTATTTACTCTCATCAAATTTCAAATTAAGTGAATTATAAGGAAAGTACTGTGAATTTAAATATAATTTAACATCAGTTATTTTACAATGATCAAACATGGATAAACTTTTAGCTTTATTGAATTTTCTATTAGTTTGTAGTCATAATATAACAAATCTTGGCTTTTTTAATTGTGAAGCAGTTTTAATAGACCATGAATGTTTTGTTGTTTTAGGTAATAATGGATACTCGTATAAATCCCAATTCCTGAACGCTAACTGAATAGGACGATCTTTTTCCAGATTCTTAATTAGCGAAAGCCTATCGCGATCAGAAACTCTAATATGAAGCACACGCCACTGTACCTTCTGTATATCTATATCGATGTTATCATTATTTTCCATAATCACACTATTTACGTTAGAACTGCTTCTACGTAATATAAGTTCATGTCTACAATTAATGAGTATTTTGTTGTAATCTTCGGCAAATCCCAAAAGCTTATTCAATGGAAAAATAACATTAAAATGACCGTCTTTTTGTTTGGTTCCATTCATGTTCCAACCCCATAGTGCAGCCATCTTACTTTCTCCTTCATTCATTGAGATGTAAGATTTTATCGAAGTTGTAATTCCAACATTTTTTATATGATCTATTTCGATACCATTGATCTCGTACCTAATATCTTGAAATAAAAATTATATTGGATTGTTTATAAAATCAACATCTTTTTTTATGGTTTTTCCTGTCGTATCTTTGGTGGTCACACTTGCATTCCCTTCAATGTAAATGGTGCTAGCTGAAGGTAGTATATAAATATCTTGTTGATTAATGGGTATTCTGATTGCATCATTTTCTTTTAAGCTGTTGTTATAAAGATTATAGCTATGGATTTCATAGCTTTCTATCGAATTGTCATGATGTGGTAAATCAGTGATATGAAGCATTTTGTATTTTAAAACCAAGAGCGCGTAAAATATTTTTATTACTTTTACTGATCTTTTTAGTTACTCTTCTGCGTCTTCTATTACTTTTAGTAATATTTTTCGTTGCTTTCAAACGTCCTCTTTCTTTCGATATAGGAGACGAAATACGAGGCACAGTTTTAATGATCAGGTTTTTATTAAAAACTAACATTATAATTCAACATAGTGTACGGGAACTTAGACCCAGTCAGGTATAATATTATTAAATTTGATAATTTAATTTAAACTTCAATGTAGTTCACACGTAGACAAACCGTTTATTTCTCAATACAAAATATAATAATAAAAAAAAACTAAACTTATTATTTACCCACATAATGACAACCATATACAATACGAACCAGAACGCCTGTGGAAACACAACAGCAATAATGACACAAACAAAACGCACACTGTAAATATTGTAAGGCACATCAAGGGCACACATAAACAAAATGTCTGTACATAACGTACATCTCCAACATACCCCCGGCCTTTGAAAGCTTGCCTTTCAACAGGAATCGTCATCATTCAATAGCGGACATATTTTTGTGAAAGCACGCCGAATGACACCAACTGCGGTTTTGATGTCAGCAACCCTACTGATGCCATCATGTCCTGGATGCAATGCGATGATCCGTCCCAATCTCCACTTTAACGGGGGACAGCCGTCCTCCTTAATGACAACTAGACTATTCAGGCGCAGCGAGTCCGTGTTAGTCTTCCACTTCACGCGCTGTTGGAGTTCAGAAACGTACTCCTTGCTCCATCTTGCCCAAAAGTGCTGACGGACTTGCTCGATCCTTTGGTGTCGTGTCAAGTTGCTCAAAGAGTAGTCACGAAGATCCTTTACGGGTAATGACGAAATAGGTCTTCCGATCAAAAAATGACCAGGAGTGAGCGGCGTGAGGTCTTCAGGATTTGATGACAATGGTGTAAGTGGACGAGAGTTCAATATGCCTTCTATCTGTATCAATGCAGTGTTAAGCTCTTCATACGTAAAATTACAATGTCCCAACACTCTAACTAAATGGTATTTGGTTGATTTTACACCTGCCTCCCAAAGACCACCGAAATGCGGAGCGTAAGCAGGTATGAAATGGAAAGTTACACCATCGTTAGCCGCAGTCTGAGAAATGGAATCACAATTACTCTTTAAAAATTTCGATAATTCATTGTAGGCTCCCACAAATGACGTCCCGTTGTCAGAGTAAATGTTATGGGGTTTTCCCCTACGAGATATAAACCTACGTAATGCATGTAAATAGTTACTACTGGTCAAATCACCCACCAATTCCAAATGTATTGCTTTGGTGGTGAAGCAGACGAAGATGACAACATAAACTTTAACTACTCTAGATCCACGACCCTGACGGGAAATGGAAGACAAGGGGCCAGCATAATCCACGCCTACATTTTGAAAAGGAAATGCTGCAGACGAAAGGCGATCCCTAGGGAGATTTCCCATCTGTGGAGAAATTGTGTTCCCTTTGATACGCTTACATAGGACACACTGCCTGTAACATGTCTTGGCCAAATTGCGACCACCAATTGGCCAGTAGGTCTCTCGTATGGACGAGAGCAACAGCTGTGGTCCAGCGTGTATCAACCTTTTGTGTTCGTGTCTAAATAACAGTTTAGTAAAACAGTGAGTGGACTGTATAATGATTGGATGCTTTTTATCAAAGGAATAAAATGTATTCACTAAACGGCCACCGACACGCATTATCTTATTATCGTCTAAAAATACATTAAATTTTAAAAGAGGACAGGGTAATGGTTTGTTATTAACGAGCAAATTGTACTCGGGAAAGGATTCCTTTTGAGACTGAATAATAATAAAGTTAAGAGACGCTTGTAATTCTTCATTAGTTAAATAAGCAACACTGTTGTGGTGCTTCTTAATAGAATTAATAAAACGTAACATGTAGGCTACAGCTCGCTGAAGGCGCATAAGATTTGAAAATCTACCAAAATCGATTACCTTTTCATTTACAACAGTAAGACAGGAATGAAGTGATACTTCAGTTTTTAATTCAGGCAGGTTTTGTGCAGCACCTGGAGTGGAAGGCCAATATGCTGTATCTTGTTGTAAAAAGGCTGGGCCATACCACCACAAGTTCAAAGAGGGCATGGAGCGACAGTCAACACCACGTGATATTAAGTCGGCAGGATTATCGGCTGTTGGAATATGTCTCCATTCACACTCATTAGTGTCTTCTAAGATGTTCGAGACACGATTGCGTACGAAAGGAGTTAATTTATTTGGTTGCATTTTCAACCAACCAAGCACAATCGTTGAGTCAGTCCAAAAGATAACACTATCAATCCGAAAACGAACTGATGAACTGACCCTTTTATATAAGCGAGCTGCTGTTAGAGCAGCGCACAGCTCAAGCCTCGGTATAGTTATGGTCTTTAAGGGCGCAACTCGACCTTTAGCTATCAACAAATGTACTGAAACATTTCTACATTGATCTACAGTACGAGCATATACGCAAGCTCCGTAAGCTTTCTCAGAAGCGTCAGAAAATATAAGTAGTTGTAGTGACATGCATGAATTACAAACAACACGGCGAGGGATTTGCAAATCGTTCAAACTTGGAAGTTTTTTAATTATATTTAACCAAGCATTGCCCACATCATTGGGCAGTTGTTCGTCCCATGTTAGCTTTAGGAGCCACAGCCGTTGTAACATTATTTTTACCAAAATAACACAAGGCGCTAATAACCCTAGAGGGTCAAATATGCGGGATATGACCGCAAGCATATCACGCTTTGTGTTACCGATCCTTGATGGAATGGTAATGTGAAAGCAAAGAATATCGGATTGTGTGTTCCAATTGACCCCAAGGGTCTTATTTGTTTCGGTCGTGCCGATATCCAAATCGATAGTCGCTTCAGACAGATTTTCTGCAACTAAGGTGGTTTCGTTAGACCTCCATTTTCTCAACGGCATGCAAGCTGAAGCTAGAGCTTTGGTAACTTCCTCGCGTAACAAACAGGCGTCCGAGTACTCGCTAACGCCGGTCAAAAGATCGTCAACATAAAAGTCGTGTAAAATAACATCGGCGACTAACGGATTTCTATGGTCAAGCCCTATTTGTTTTAAACAACGAGTGGCGAGGAACGGCGCACTAGCTGTTCCATACGTGACGGTGTTTAATTGATATGTCTTGATATCATTAAACGCATCAGCACGCCAAAGAATCTTCTGCAAATGTCTGTCCGCTTGATGCACTGACACCTGCCTATACATTTTCTCCACATCTGCAGAGAGAATGTACCTGTGGAACCTAAACCTAACAAGAATGGACAATAAATCATCCTGAACAGTAGGTCCCACCATCTGTATATTATTTAAAGACACACCAGAGGTGGTCGGAGCGCTTGCATTAAAAACAACGCGCAGCTTAGTAGTTAAACTACTTTCGCGTAAAATACCGTGATGCGGTATAAAATAGCCCTTATCAACGTCGCTAACGCTAACATCACACTCAGACATGTGACCCAATTCGACATAATTAGACATGAAGTCCTTATACATATTATTAAATGAGGGCTGATTCTTATTGCGGCGCTCAAGTGCAAAAAGACAGCGTTTAGCGCGCTGTAAAGAATCACCCAGCACTTCAGGAGATTCCTTCAGTGGTATTCGTACACTGAAACGTCCATTGGGTAGTCGAATTGTGTTTTCAACAAAATGAATTTCACACAATTTCTCTTCTTCTGAATAAGTGGATGACTGATGACTAATTTCTTCTAATTGCCAAAAACGCGCAAGTTGGTTTTGTATATCATCGCAATTGGTGCATAGCACAGATTGCTGAGAATCGAATTTGGTGAAATTACATTTAACCGGAATCGACGGGTTCGATACAAATCCGCGTACAATTGGGCCACAAACCAACCAACCAAGTCTAGTCGAACATAGTGTTGGTTTATCGTCCCCTAATATTATTTTCTCTGGTTCCAACAGACTCCAGAATAAATCAGCTCCAATGATCATATCTATCTCGGCGGGCATATAGAAATTAGGATCAGCGAGTGATATGTCTGTGGGAATATTTAAGTTGCATAACTCGATCTGCCTGGCGGGAACATTATCTGTTATAACAGGTAAAACGAAACATTGCACGTTATTTGTGTAGCTATTATTTAACGACTTAATACGAATATAGCACATTTTATTAATTGTAGACATAGAATGATTTATGCCTTGTAAAGTTTTATTTATATTTGTACTAGGTAAATTAAGCCTTTTAAACAAACTTTCCGTCATTAAACTTGATGAACTCCCAGAATCTAGCAGTGCGCGAATTACATGTTCATTATTATATGCATCGGAGACTTTTATCAAAGCAGTCGACAGCAGGACGTCACTCGAATTGCACGTATGCGCGCGCGCAATGACATTTGCTGATAACACTACGTCGTCATTTCTAATAGGAGACTCGACTTTGACCGTGGTGTTAGCTGTGCGCTCGGTTGACTTACTTTCAACATGTTTTATGCTCGAGCTATGAATGAGTGTATGGTGTTTTCGCTTGCAGATTTTGCAGCCTGTTTTCTTACAATGATTAGAATAATGCCCATTACGAAAACAATTATAACAAACTTTAAAACTGGGAAGTAACAATAACCGTTCATCGACACTTAGTGCCAAAAAATGTGGACAAGTGTTTAGATAATGTTCACCGTTACACTTAGGGCAAGAAATAGTGGAATTATTTTTCTGCACAGTGACCATAGCCTTAACTTTAGTGTTATTTTTAAAGTTCGGGTGATTTGAATGACTACTACGTTTGTTGTTATTACGTGATAATTCTAATGTTTCTAATAAGTCAGCTCGATTTCGTAAAAATTCGATAAATTGATGAAAGGAAATTGACTTAGACTTATCGAAACTACCTTTTCGCTCTTCCCACTCTCTATACGTTGTGGTATCTAATTTTTGGGCAATAATGTAAACAAGCAGCGTGTCCCACGAAGTGACGGGCTCGCCTAACGAACTTAATGCTCGGAGATTTTTATTGACCTCGTCGATCATACGCTTCACGGAAATGGAAGTCTCCTTTGTGACAGGTTCAAGGTTAAAAAGAGAAGAAACGTGGTTCTGTATTAATAGTCGTTTATTATCGAACCTTTCACACAGAAGCTGCCACGCTAAGCTGTAATTTCGAGCAGAAAATTCAAAAGACTGGATCACTATTGCAGCAGACCCTTCCAACGACGAGCGTAAATAATGAAATTTATTTATTTCGTCAATTTCATCGTTGTCGTGAATAAGACTGGAAAAGGTGTCATGAAACTCTAACCACTTGTCGTAAGAGCCATTAAATGTAGGTAACTGAATAGTGGGCAACTTGACCAGCTGACGGCGAGAACCAGTGCGGCTGGACTTGCATTCACCGTCATCATCTGAATGTGATAACAGTTGCCGAGCTTCCGTAACTAAAGTGTAGTATTTCGATTCTACCATTTCTCTTTCATTCATTTCCGACTGATCATCCTCTGTAGTACATTCTATATCTAATTGAACTAAGTCGAACTCTTTAAGAACAGATTCTAATTTATTTATACGTAATTGCAATTCCATTGACTGACGTGTACTTAACTTTGTATCCTTTAAGGTGAGAACGTAATTTTCAAATAATGTTAGTTGACCTTTGTAACTGCTTCGTTTCTTTTTTAACCTTCTTAACTGTTCGCTTTCCATTTTAGGAGGCAAGTGCAAGTCACCTGAAGTTATATAATTTTACAACGTTTAGTACTGTTCACAATAACAATTAATCAATTACCTACAAATGAACCTGCTTATTAAACAAATAAATCAATTATTTAACAATTATAACGGCTATCGACAATATTTCTTTATTAGAGTTATGATTATAAAATGATGATGTGTACCAGAATTATTGTTATTAAGATTACAATATGCAAAACAACTTTGAATTCTTAAATACAAATCAAATAGGTAGGCCAATACAAAAAATGTAGTTTGGCGCGTTCGGTGGTATTTTAATTACCCTTACTTGTGTAATATTAAATTAATTGATGTAACAACGTTACTGTACTGCATTTAAGTACGAATTAATTTAAAACACAATATATTATATGAACAATTAATTAAATAGGCAAATGTGATACTATGACCAATAACATTACATGTGTAATATACAATAATTAATGCAACAAATAAAGTTGCTGTACTGTTATTAAGTACTAATTGATTTAAGACACAATGTAAATGAATATTTTACCTATAAATCATATAATATCTAAAACTATACAGCTATACATACAGTTTATGGGTAGGTACCAACCTTGATTCGTTGTCTATTGACCACAATTATTATACCTGATATAGAGCGATGGGTGAAATTATTTAATATGTTTGATGCTTAACACTGTACGTTAATGATGAATTATATGAACTCTGCCATAAATAGTGTTTCCTTGGTCCAACGTAGCACTTAGTAGTCGTAAAACTCCAAACCTAGGATGCTTCGTTTTAAATAGACGATAGTTGTTCTAAGTGGTTTCTCAAGGGCACTGCACCAACCAAGAGCCTTATCACCGCAATCACTCCGTATTTCTAGTTAATTATTATATTTCTTCAAATCCGGTTCGATGAAGACCATGTACGGGAACTTAGACCCAGTCAGGTATAATATTATTAAATTTGATAATTTAATTTAAACTTCAATGTAGTTCACACGTAGACAAACCGTTTATTTCTCAATACAAAATATAATAATAAAAAAAAACTAAACTTATTATTTACCCACATAATGACAACCATATACAATACGAACCAGAACGCCTGTGGAAACACAACAGCAATAATGACACAAACAAAACGCACACTGTAAATATTGTAAGGCACATCAAGGGCACACATAAACAAAATGTCTGTACATAACGTACATCTCCAACACATAGATTTATAGGAAATTACATGTTATTCTCATCACCGACCTAAAATGAATGTACGTTGATACAATGTATCGATTTATTTATTGTTATCAGCTATGAGGAGAACTGTTTCACTTAAGTGTGTATTTTATCGGTCTTCCAAAAGGATTTCGGAATTTCAAACACAAGTGTCCACAGTTATATAAATTGTTTCCTTGCAAATTATCATGATTGTATCGAATGTTAGGCCCCACATATTTGATGAATTCTTTTGGTGGTTTCAGATTACCGTAACTATCAAAGTATTCGATATAATCAATTATTTTTCCATAGGCTACCCAATGAGTACCTGAGTTTTTAGAAGAATCTAAATTGATTACTCCACATTCTATTGGTAATGGTTTTTCAGGCAACTTATCTCTCATAAATACGCCGCGAAAATACGGAATATTTTTCGAGTGCTTAATTATGTCAACATTGGTTAGAGTTCGTTTGGGTAGCTGGCTACTTAGTTTTTTTTTCTTCGTGATATAAATCCCTAAACCGTCTTTATAGGGTTTTAGATGTAATCCTTTTCCCAATGCATAAGGCTTTCATTTGCTTATTGTTTTTCTTTGATTCTGCTAGTTGTTTTTTCGCTGATTTATAGTCATTTACAGCCTTCGTGATTCCAGCAACACCGTCTGATAAACTGCCAGTGGCTGATAATCCAGCAAATATAGGTATTAATGGAAGCATGCCCCCGGTTTTAGGCACAGGTATGATTCTTGGTATTTTTATAGGTAAATCAGATGCTAAGTCTTGAGCAGTTTCGTATGCTAATTCCAATAACATTTTCTTGCATGTGGGTTTTAGGCTCTTTAAATGTTTTTTTGTATTTGAAACAATATTTCTAATGTTTTCTTTAGTCCGGCTCCAGAAATCACGTTAGTGTTTTTGTTAGAGGTTTTTACAGATGACGCAGATGATTTGTTTTTCTCGGTAATATTAACGGGACGGTTTCGACTATTTTTATTTTTCATTTTTTGTTAAACTTTTTATTTCGAAGGAATCAGAAATATGGTTTGTCTTGTAGAGAAATCCAATTACTAGTGAAAACTAAACACAAATCACCTATTTAAATAGTTTTAATTTAATTCTTAAATTTTAGTGTAACTAAATTCGTTCATTGTATTTGCATTATTTTTTCTACGATACGCAAAATATTACAAGCAAATATCTGTCTTATCTATCCAGCTGTTTTCACTTGAGGAGAGGCCTAGCCACTTAACATATATTTTGTTTCCTTTTCGCTTTAAAACTTTTTCAACGAGATACACTTCAGGATATTTAGATATTTGCATTTCATCTGCATAAAATGCACCTAAAATTGGTCTAAACTTAGCATCTTCTAATAAAAAAGTTGTGGGATTGGTATGTTGCACCTTCACGATCCTAAATATTTCCGTAGACCAGTTGGGATTAAAACCTTTTTCGAAACATCCCTTGTGTTTGCTAATTCTCACAAAATCTCCGACTTGAAATCTTGTGCACTTGCATACTTTTTTAATTTGCAAAACATTAATATATCTTTTTAATACACTTCCTATATTATCATGATTAATAGTAGTCGGTGGTATCCTCACAGTTCTATGAAAAGTATTATTGTATTCATAAACTTCGTTATCGAAGGTAACATCAATCCATTTATAATTTCCTTTTAAACTAAATTCTTTGTAAAGTTTATTTTTTAATGTCCTTATAAATCTCTCTACAATTGATGCCTTTTTTGTAGAATATGTGGAGTAATGAATGATTAAATGATGCGGAAACTTTTTGAATTTATCATTATAAAATTCCTTGCCCATATCTGTTTGCAAATGTTTCGGTATACGCCCTTTCGTTAATAGTGTTAGAAATTCTTTAGAAACGATTTCTTTAGTCTTACGTTTGAGCGGAATTGCCCAAGCATATTTTGAGAAACAATATATATTTATAGCCAGCATTTATTTTTGACAACGCCTGCATGTCTATCAAATCTGCCTGCCAAAGATCATCTATGTCCTTTAACAATACATTTCTTCGAGGGAAATTCACTCTAACATTTTTATGAATTTCATTTACGACGTCGGCTTTGCTCATAGTGTTTATTTAATTTGTCTTTTCTTTAGTAGCAATATCTTTTTCAATTTTTTTTACTCGATTTGTTAAAGTCACTATCAGCTTATTAATATTTATTATTTTATTTGAATAATCACTTATAAATTTATCAACGTATTTCTTGGTAACATAAGACTTAGACTTATCTGTAGTTATATTTTCATTAAATTCTAAACTGTGAGTATCACCGTAAAAATTTACAAATTTATCGACACTCATGTTTAATGTTCTTTTGATAAATGTCAATAATTATTACATTTTAGGGTTTTTATTCTTTTATGATGCCAGCTTCCTTCAATTCTTCAATAATAGACACAATCTCATTGTCATGATTACTGTTACCAGCACTTTTTGATGCAATCAAAAGTCTTTCAATCAATTCATTTGGATCATCCCAATAAACATAATCCGTATTATTTTTATACTCTTTTAATTTAGGTATATAGCCACCAATTTTCAATTTCATTATTGGTTTGGAGGAGCACTGATTAGTATCATTTAATGTAAAAAAAAAGGCTTAATGGTCTCACGATATTTTGATCCTTTGTCACCCTTTATTTGCTCATGGGGCTTAAAGTCTCGCTTGTGTGCAAATGCATACATATCAATAAACATATCCTTGTAAAACATTTTGTCTTTCTCAGTTACTAGTTTAAGTTCTGGTTTATTGCGTAGTAAAAGTTCCTTCCAACCTGATGTTAATTCATATTTTTTATTATTTACGAATACTACATAGATTTTTCCTGTGTTCTCCTCATTATTTCTAAGAGAAATATTAACCGTAGAGTTTCCCATCATTAGCTTATTTTTTTCACTACGAATCCCAAATGGTATATTTATGTCATCATATATATCAATTATGTCTTCTTTTTTAAGTGACAATAGCGTGTCATTATCTTCTCTTAAAGGACTTTCGTCTTCATCATCAGTGTAACCATAATATTCCGAATTTTCGTTAGAATTAATACTTGAATCTTTACAATGTTCATATTTTATAGAAGCATTCAATTCTCCGATCGTGTTATCCAGTGTACCAGTGTCTTGGGAAATATTATGATTCCGACTGTCTTTACCTTTCACTTTTATGAGCGCCTGTAGAGGATCAGTAATAGGTTTAAAGACTTTTAAATTTGAGATTTGCTGCATCTTCTTCACTTCGAATCATCTTTATTTTGTTTTTTATACTGTCTATTGATTTAATGAGTTGTTCTTTAATGTCAGCAGACATTTTGTTTGGCGTTAATATCTGACTGTTATTCACTGAGACCTAATTTTGATTGCGACATTTTCAGAAATATTTGGATATATATGCATGCTTTCAAAAACAAATGTAAGTGTCAAAGCCTTGTCTATATCTTCCTTTATTTATAGCACAATCTTTATTTATCAATTATAAGTTGAATCGGTCTTGCCACAGTGTGGAGCAAAGCTCTTTAAATTTGAGCCAATCGATATCTGTGTTTACATGTTCTTTGTATATATGCTTTAAATTAACATTATCTCTTAGAAGTTGTTTAGGTATTTTCGAATACGTTTGTGATAAATAAAAACAACCTATGTCTCTATGTCTTCCCATAATAAAGTAATTTCGAATATTTATTTGATTTTCGCCTGCAACATCATCGAAAATCATTACCCAATTTGGCAAAGCATCGTTAGAATGAAGAACTTCTTTATTATCATTAAATTCAAAGAATTTAGCTTCTGGAATTTTTTCCATAACCTGACTTAGAAAACGATATTTTGGTTGGAAAGCCGTTTTTGAGTACAAATAAATATGCTTAAACTTTAGACAATTTTCATGTAATAGTAAGTTAAGCATAACATTAGTTTTACCACAATTGGAAGGTCCACATATTATACAACGAATTGTATTAGGCAAGAGTAAGCTATGTTTTACTGTCTGAGGATGATTTTCTACTTTTATATTTTTTATTTCCAAAGTGTGAGCTTGCTTAACGAACTTCATTGTGAACTGAAATATAGCTCAATATTGCTAGTCTTTATATATTAAATGTGACTAAAATTAACTATAGCTTATTGAAATAAGTAGATGTTATAGATTTGTAAATCTGCTTATTACTGTTCTCTGTTCATAACTTTAATATTCAGCTTTCAGGAGTTGTAATGAATATATTGTCTATATGACCAACTTCCAATGATACGACTGGTATATGTAGACGATAGATATTATTTACATATATACAGAACTTCTCCACTTGTTTTGACATGTCTTATTACTCTCATGTTTCATAATCGAGTATTTTAATCATAGAGTAATTCGATACAACGCGTGTCAAATATGCAAGTCCCGTTATATTTGGCATAAATATAAGACGTATTCTTTTTTTTTTTTTTGGATGTCATAAGCTTTATTAATAAAAAGTACATACATATGTTAATGTTT
This sequence comes from Zeuzera pyrina, assembly GCA_907165235.1. Lineage (NCBI taxonomy): Eukaryota > Metazoa > Arthropoda > Insecta > Lepidoptera > Cossidae > Zeuzera > Zeuzera pyrina. The sequence goes on along the minus strand of OU015638.1, from coordinate 20,691,792 downwards.
ACAAACTTAAAACTACACATTATCTTAAATAATAAACTTCCTCAAAGTTGCCGCTTAGAAAGCTGTCATTGCTCAAGGTACCTAGCAGACTGGCAGCATTGCCTCTTTGAATAGCCAAACTGATTCGTTGGCGGAAGAAGCTGCCAGCCCGGCGGTCTCCCGAAGCCTCGACCAGTCTCTTACAAATATCAGACGTATTCTAATTCAATTTCATTTTTGTACAACACTTTGTTGCAGTCACTTCCAAGCCAATTATCAAGCGGTGAGTATTTTATTAATAACATGAATCTATTATTTGTAGATAAATTTTGATGAGGTATGTTTTATAAAAGTGTGCGTTTTTTCAGAAATGAACAATGTGGTGTTTTTTGACGAAGACGACGACAATCCAATTACGAACCCATATTACTATGCTCAAGATCCTCTAAGTGGTTTTTCTGAGATGATAAATAAAAATCCGATTGTCACAGTGGTACAACAGATTATACCAGCCCGTGAAACTATATAAAAAAGACGATTATCAGCAACAAGTGAGCCGACGCCAAGTTTGCTTGTACAAAATAATTTAAATTTTGTTATTCGAAAAGAACACGCAAAAGGAAAATTAATAAAAATCGATATTTATGAATTAGAGAATGTAAATAGTAAGAAAAACTGTATGCATGATATTAGCGCGCAGTATGTGGTGAAAGACAATTATGATGAAATTGAAGACATCACCAAGTCTCTTATTAATAAAATTTAAAAAAAAGTAAATGATGATAATTTCTTGTAATTTTTAATGTATTATTTGAATTTGTTAAGTTATAAGAATGATGTAAATAAAAGTTTAATAACAATTAAATTACATCCTTGAATTTATGTTTTATTTATTTTATAGGTGGAAAAAAAAACAGATAGATATTTATTGATATTGTTTATTGATTAAAATTATGTAAAAGAATAAACGTAGGCATACATTATCTTTTCCTAAAAGTAAAACTAAGCATTTAAAATAACTGCACATATATAACATCATAATAATAATATTAATAATAATAACATTACAATATTATGATGGTGAATTCCTAATAAAGTCATACAGATATACAGCAGTACAACCCAGACATACATAGGCATTCTGATACCTATTTAATTAAAAGACAGTACTATAATGACTCCATGGCAAACTGTCGATATCGTTTTGTATTATTTGTCTTTTATCATCGTTACTACTGAGTACTAATTTATTGACTTTCTGAGTGAAAACATTATGATTTTTTGATCTTATGATGCACATAGAGTCTCTGAAGTTTTCATTAGACAATAAGGCTCGTTTGTATTTCTCTATATCGAGTTTTTTAGTAATTGATTTTTTAACACCTTTAGCTTTTTTTATTGAAACAGATTGTGATTTCATGCAATATAACTTTGCTCTCAAACCCACAAACTCATTTATAATATCACCACCCATTTCGTCTTTAAAAAAACCCGGTATTTTCATATTTACTTTTGGTATTCCATATACATTATCAGTTTCAAAGTTACTTGTGTCGAAATATTGTATATGCCTATTTAAGTCTTTATAAAAATCTTTCCTATGTATCAAATATAAAAGGCTATCCGTATCTGTATAGCAAAGACGAATATTATTATCATAAATACGTTTCATAATAGAATAGTGAAATTGATATAAATGACTTTTAGCAATTTCTAGAATTGTAAAACCAACATAAATCGGGCGATCAAGAATAATTTTTGTTTGTTGCATTTGAATAGCAACAAGTGATTCTGAAATAACCGATAAGCTCTTAAAGTTTGGTGCACTCACGTATTTATCAGCACCACATATTTTATTCGTAGTGTTGTTATTATCTTTCCATACATTAACAAGCCTTACATCAACTCGTTTTCTTTTATTTTCAATTGTCTTCCCAAAAATCAAATTATTTTGTTTTTTAAAGAAATCTCTTTCAAAATCGGAAGTATCTTTTTGCCTAAGTGTTGTGTTTAATAGAATATAAGGTTTTAAAAACTTGCTTTGATCAAAGGCTAAAATTCTATGTATTTTAAGTATTTGAAGCCCATTTTTTACACATTCTTTTAAGTAGATATAATGCGCAACATATTTGTATTGGCAATTTGGCAATTGATTGGCAATTAATTTCACGCTCTTGCTTCCGAAAGGTACAAACTTTTCAGGAGCGAATGGTAAATCAGAGTGGGCGTCATGAATTTCAGGTGGATAGTAAAGATCTACTTCAAGTATATATCCGATATCAGAATTATTAGACAAACGGTTAATATTGAAATTTAATATTTCATCATTTTCTAAAAACCTGAAATTTCCTGTTGGTAACTTCTGCATCATCGCATAACCATATAAATTAACACAGTCTAAATAAGCCAAAAAGCTATCTGGTTCTTTATCATCGTAATCATTTAGATATTTATTGTTAGCCTTTGCATATCTCAGTGAGCACTGAACGAGGCCTCCCCTGATACCTTTTTCTAACATTTGATAAATTTCAATGTCTAAAATAAGGTCCAGTTTTATTTTCGTGTATAACAACATTGCGTCCCAACTCAACGATGGTGAGGAAACGTAATAACAAGGATCTAAACTATAATAATGCAAACTCATTGCCCTGAATTTCTCAAACACATCACAAAGAAGAAGACCATCAGATTTTAAATACAAATCGGTATATTCTCCAACATTTTTTATATTAAATGAATTCCAGACAGTTAATGCATGCCTATAATCTTCATCATTGACAGATTCTGATGTGAGCTTGTTATAAAAATATAAGGGTTCCGGTAATTTTGTTTCATTATACCGTGCCCAAGAGTTTATGTAATCATAGCAGTATACGAGGTCTGATCAAAAGAAAAGGTGAATTTTGAATTTTCGCGGGCTGTGTACATTCGATTATCGAAATTTTTTTTTTGTTATGTTGGTACACATATGTTTATCATATGTTGGCATTATCAGCCAATTTGGATTAGTAGTTTGTTGTTGACAACTGAAAAGGTTAGTCACGTTTTTGTGTGTTTTTCGATTTTTTACTTTTGAAAAAAATGGATCAAAGAATATGTATTAAATTTTGCGTTAAAAATGGAATAAAGTACTCCAAGGCACTTAAAATGTTGACTATGGCATTCGGCGAGTCCACTTTGTCTCAAAAAAGTATTTATAAGTGGTATAAGCGCTTTACAGAAGGCCGAGAAGATGTTGATGACGATGAGCGTCCTGGAGTTGAAACCACGTCGACAAGCGAAGAAAACATCGAAACAGTGAAGAAAATGGTTTTGGAAAATCGTCGAATCAATATTAGGGAAGTTGCAGAGAATGTTGGCATATCAATCGGCTCATGCCATGCAATTTTCTCGAATGTTTTGGGCATGAAACGCGTGGCAGCGAAATTTGTTCCGAAATTACTAAATTTTGAGCAAAAGCAACGTCGCATTAGTATCGCTCAGGAATTGTTGAATGACGTCAACGACAATCCAGATTTGCTCAAAAGGGTCATAACTGGTGACGAAACGTGGGTATATGGTTATGACGTCGAAACCAAGGCCCAATCATCCCAATGGAAGCGGCCAGAAGAGCCAAGACCGAAAAAAGCACGCCAAGTTTGATCAAATGTGAAGGTTTTGCTCACTGTTTTCTTCGATTACAATGGCGTGGTGCATCATGAGTTCTTGCCTACAGGTCGTACGGTTAATAAGGAATACTACAAGGAAGTTATGCAACGTTTGCGTGAATCAATACGGCTCAAACGATCGGAATTGTGGAAAAACAAATCATGGATTCTGCATCACGATAATGCACCAGCTCACACATCAATGCTTGTTCGTGATTTTTTGGCCAAAAACAACACCGTAATCATGCCTCAACCACCGTATTCACCAGATTTGGCTCCCTGCGACTTTTTCCTATTCCCAAAACTGAAGAGACCAATGAAAGGAAAGCGTTTTGCCACTAATGATGAGATAAAGTCAGAATCGAAGAACGAGCGATGGCCATACCGAAGAGCGCATTTCAGAAGTGCTTCGAGGATTGGAAGAAGCGCTGGCATAAGTGCATTATATGTGAGGGGGATTACTTTGAAGGGGACAAAATGGATATTGATAAATAAATAAATACTTTTCAATAAAATTCAAAATTCACCTTTTCTTTTGAACAGACGGTGTATACCCTTCTTTCTAACAAGATCAAACAAATGCTGATCTGGGTAAAATGATTGTAAATTTTTAAAATCATCTGGTTTCATGGTTTTAACTAAATTATCTAAACTCGAACTCAGAAAGTTAAATGAATCAATAAATTTTATTTGAACTACGTTTTTTTCATCAATTGGAATAAATTTTGTGAAAGATATATACTTTTCTTTATTTTTTGGAATAAGATTAATGCGCCCGCATACTGCAGAAAGCTCTTTTATAAATAAATGACAATCGTACCCCGAAAGATTGTGAAAAATAATTGGTACAAATGGATAGGTCTTACTGTTTAAATTACACTTATTATGGGCTGGACCTCTATATTTACCCGTAGAGTGATTATGATCTGCTACAATTTTATCATTTTTAGTAAACTTATGTCTGCAAATATAACACTCTGTTGCGTTATTCAAGGAATTTTGTTCTTCCTTTGTAAGAGGCATCATCAATCTAGAAACTGATAGAATTTTATAAAGTCTTTGTAGATCGCTAACAAGATATTCGACAAATTTTTTTGAACAATTTGCACCTCTATAGGAAACAATATCATTGAGTTCTGGATTGCTTTCACAACAAATATAATAAGAAAAAAAGTGGCCTCATGAATTTGTATATTTTCGACATGCGCCGATTTATTTTTATCTGAATATTCCCTTAATAAACTTTCAAAATCACCATAAATAACTATTGGAATTCTTTGAGTTCTTTTGAAATTTGAAAAACAAAGCTGAGTTTTATCCTCAGGAAGACCTGTTTGAACTCTAGCACAACTGTGGTTAATAAGTTTTTCTTTTTTATCAAACTACATGAAACATTCATCACACAAATGTATTTTAGATTTGTGTTTGGTAAGTTGATTGTGAACAAGTTTTTCAAAATTTTTTAGTAAACAAAAATGACCTGATTCCATTATTGGAAATAAACAATAAATTTACATGATTTAACTTACGTTTGAGGGTTTTGTGTAATGGTCCAGTGACCCTGCCATTTTTATCTAATCCATAAACATTTACACTTATATTGTTATTATTACATTCAAACTACTTAATATCATCAAAATTTTGTGGAAATGACATACCTGATATTTTGAAAAGCTTGGAATATCTTAGGTATGACGAAACTCTATTCGGATTGCTTTTCAATGGATACAGGTGTGCTAGAATAGACCATAAAAAACAATAATTGTCATTATTTTGTATATTCAGACATGATTTCGTATTATAAATATGCTTAGGTAGTGGTGTGTATGTTCCAGCTCTCAATGGATTATATTTAACTATATTCATTTCTAAATGACTGATAGATTCGATTATCCACCCTGATTCAGACAACTCAAACTCTGAACACTTGTTACTTAATTTTTCAACAAAAGGTTGATAAGTGGACACTAAGTCTGTACTTTGAACTATAACCTCATATTTTGTATTAAAAGATTTCAAAGATTTTTCATCATTTTTCGGCAAATAATATAAAACGAATAATTCTAAATTTATTTTGACTGACATGTGTTTCGACAAATTATCTTTTATAAGCTTATAAACTGTTTCTGAAATTTCCAATAAAAATAAATCTGGTGAAATAATAACACTTTGAGGGCTAATTTTATAACTCACAATTTTATTGCGGAAAGCATTAGCTATTATTTGTACGTTGTCAAACTCAGTGCAAATTAAACAGTTAGATTTGTGAATAAAAGTCTTTTTATGAGAAGAAGCTCTCGGAACGTTAACATTACACACTTGGCAATAATACATATTTTAGAATGGCTATGGAATTGAATGTTGTTATGGCTTTAATTTTAGAATGTTTGTATTCAAAGTTTTACGTTAGGCTTTAGAATTTTTGGTATTTTCTGTGAATTAAAGATGCACAGCTAATTTTAAGTTATATATTAATTAAAAATATAAGATAGTGACAATTAGAATGTTTTTATTTCTAGTTTTAATATTAAAAATAATAACAATAATAATCATAGGTAAATAAGTAGCGAAAATTAAGTTTAACACTCACTTTCTGAATATAAAAATCTAAGACAGTAAATGAAAGTACTTAAAAGATATGTGTTGAATACAAAACGGGTTGAATACGTTTATATTCCTCTTTGGAAACAGTAACTAATTGATTAACAGATTTCCAGATCGATGTATCGTCATCTGTAGCGGTTTTTAACGTGAGAATGGCCTGTTTCCAACGATCCTGCTGCAGGGACTCGATTTCCTTGGTGTTGTACACTCGAAGCTCGATGTAGTAATCACCACGTCTCGACGGATCCGATTGCAGGCTGTAGCCGGATCCCGTACGCCGCGATAAATAACTACGTAGTGGAGATGCTCTTATAGGCGTCAGTGTGCATTGTGTTTTTTCTTTGCCCTACATAACATAAAATTGTATGTTAATTACTAACATATTTAATAACCGTTTTTTTTAGATAACTATACCTAGGTTAATTTGTGCTAATCGGTTTAATAAGATTCTTTGAAATAAATTCATAGAAGACAATAGTATAATTTAAACAAAACGAACCTCAGAGTCAGCGAGAGCCCCAGACTTTCGTTTTTTAGAAGCTGATGGAACTGGCGTGTCCTCAAAGTCTGAGTCGCAATCACTTCCGAACAACTCTCTAGCGGTTGGTCTAGCCGGCTTCTTCTTTGGTTTTGTAGTACGAGACTTTTTTTTAAGCGGTTTGGAAGAACCGGGTGTAACCGTTGCCACTGCTCCGTCTTCGTCCGAATAAAAGGTATCGCTCAACCTGTGAAAAAAATATTACAAATACGATGTACTCTAAAACAAAATATACAAATATTGAAAAACGTAATAAAAAACAGTAGTTAAATACATAGAGAGATACATACATACTTGGTGATCTGGCTTTCAAATGTCACGATTAATTCACTGTTTTCACTTGAGCCTCGCGAGAGAATACTGGTCAAAGAATATGTTCTAATTTATTTATATATCGTTATTATAAAGATGCGTTCATGAACATGATTTTTTCTTCCAAACCATTTTTAATTTAATTTTCAATAATTATTATGCAGTACTGAGTAGTCTTTATTATTGTAGTAAATAAAGTCTAATATGAATAATTAATACTTACGTTTTCGATTTAAATGTATCCGCTTCCTAATGTTCCTTATAAGAGCGTGATAGCATCACATATCAATTCACGATATTTGACGCGAATGTCTAATATGGTAATGGTATGTACTTCGCGAACATCGATGAGATGAATAAAAAAATACAGCTGCTGCGTATTAAATAAAAACTTTATGTACTATATCACAATTATAAATTTGCATTATTCGATTTCCTCAAAAATAACGTATTAACTGTAAAGGTTATGAAAAGTGTTATGGTTAAAAAAAATTCTAAAAATAGATAATGTATATAATTTAGAAGACATAAATTGTCCTAACTTAGAAACGTTACATAAAAATTATTCGATATTAGATATTCAAAGTTGTATCTATCATAGTAACGCGGGTGCTTTTAAAAATTTAACTTGTCTGTACCTATCAATAAAGCGCTATCTAGATATTTGATATTGAAATTAAGCAGCGTCTATAGGTCGAATGTAAACAAACGCTCTCATATCGATTTTGTTTATTCATAATTTCATTCCACGTTAGATGGCACCAACCAGCATGATCGATATTTTTACGAATGAAACGTTATTCGTTATGTTTATTCTAATGAATATATTATTTTATAAAGAATAACATATTATTATATATACATAAATAGTATTGATCGACGATCGATATGGATTACTAGTAACGTAGCTTAATATTATATTGCGTAAGTGCTATCTAGCGTGTTGATCGTGAAGTTGACTTTGATCTTCGATCATTATTAATTATTATGCATCGTTAGATTTGTGTGGATCGATAGATGACATTGTCATCAATATCAGTAGTACTTAGTGTTAACAAAGAGTATTCTAAATCGCGCTAGCGACATTTTTAAATTTTGGACGTATATATAGAGTGGAAGTTAAAATATGGTTGACTGGTCTTGTGCGAAATACGTTCGAATGGATTTGGTTCGGTTCGTTTGATGTTGCTGGTGCTTGCACCTATTGTCAACCATGCAGTCTGATGGACGTCTGAGGTAGAGCGGACCCTACCGAAAGATATTCTGTGACAACCGACTGTGAACAGTCTTCTGTGCAAGCGTCGCAGATGAGTCCGGCCATGGGCCATGCAGTCTGAACGTCTGATGTGGTAGGAGGGGGGCCCCTACCGCGGAAGATGTTCTTGATGACAACCGACTGGATCTGAACGTCTGATGTGTTACCTGCCCCTACCGCGGAAGATGTTCTTGATGACAACCGACTGAACAAGTCTTCTGTGCAAGCGTCGCAGATGAGTCAAGCATGGAGGTCATTTGCAGTCTGATGTGGTAGAGGGGCCCCCTACCGGAAGATGTTCTGATGACAAGCGGAATGGTCTTTTACTATATCACCTGCGAGTGCTGTGAGGTTGTGCTTCATCGAACGATTAATTATAGTGCGAGGCACACCCCACGGTACAAGGCGCACATGTTTTGCAAAATCTTTTTAAGATTAAAAAGATCTTAAAATTTTTATAAGTTCATGACATCAACATCGATCTCTTGGTTAAAATTTTTCTAAGTGTCAGAAATTAAAATTTTTTTCTAAGTATCAAATGTTAAATTTTTTATAAGTTTCATGTCTGTGTTTTATTCAGTTTGATTGTTTTGTATATTGTTAATACCAAATCTGTATTTATTTATGTTGTTAAAACACTGGATGAATTGGGTGTTCTGCATCACATCGAGCGCGGCGAGAACAAGTGATGCAGAACCCCAATTCGCCCAATGAGTTTATTCAGTTGATTGTATTGTATACTGTTAATACCAAATCTGTATAATATTTATGTTGTTAAACTCTGGGTGAATTGGTGGTTCTGCATCACGTCGAGCGCTGCGAGAACAAGTGATGCAGAACCCCCAATTCACCCCTACTACTTTGCAATATAAAAATTTTATTTTTGACCTTCACACCTTAATTTTGAATTTTATTTTCTGGACTCAAACCTTACTACGCAATACTCTTAGACTGTATGTGCCGAAGTTTCTTTGCATCGTTTTTACTAGCAAATAGAATGGCAATAACAATCCGTGAATGTCAATCACACTTGATGTATACAAAACGAATAACCTCTTATTACAATTTACAATAAGAAAACAAAATCAAAACGCATAATGTGAAACGAAAACTACTAATACATACCAACGAATTTACGAAATATGGTAAGCTCCATAGCCTAATTTGCTGAAATTGTGCATGAATAGATACCGGGCGCTAGGGTCTAAAAAAAAACGTTACAGTATGTTAAATTCGAAAAATTATCGCCCGGTGTTAATATTACCGGCGTTGAGTAAAATATTCGATAAAATAATACTCAATCAAATGCTGGTACATTTTAACATTCACGGGGTGTTTCACTGTCAACAGTACGGGTTCACGAAAAGGCGGTCAACAACTCATGTGAGAGCACTCTTGATCAAGACTATACTTCAGGCTTGGGAGGCATCCTGGGATGCCATTGGCGTTTTTTGTGATATTTCCAAGGCTTTTGATTACGTATATTCGTGCGTAATTCGTGATAACTCTCTGTGGTGGAATATTGCGGCGTTGTGTTCCACCGGAACAGTGGACTGTATAATTTTTTTTCTTGTAGGTTTCAGCGGAGTGTTGTTTGAGGAAGACGTGACGTGTAAAGGGTTGTTTACAAACAAACAATAAGTGAGTGGGAGTGAGCGCGCTTCGTACGGTCTCTCCTAATATCGCCGTCTCGCTCCCCCGGTCGCTTGTTCTCAGGAGCCGTTTGGCGTGTACGGTTGTCAGATGTGGAATGCGTGCAGCGATTTTTCATTTTTTTTGTTTATCGGAAGGGAAGAAACTCCGCACGAGCACCCAACCGCCTCCGACGCCTCACGAGAAAACGTCGGGCGCGTAGTGCCGGCCTCGAACCGGTTAAAACTACTCTCCACCGCCACTTGACCCTACAGGCCGTCGTAGCGAGCCGGACGCGTAGCGAGGAAGCGCTGAGGGCGCTCCCCCAAGAGAAGTCGACAAAGTCTGAGGGCCCCTCCGTCCGGGGGGTACCCGGGACGGAGGACAGAACCTCGGCTCAGGTTGTCGACGGGAAAATATGCACCTGCGTGCCGTCGAGAAACCTATACGGGTGAGGGCCGGTCCCAGAGTGCTTTAACCGGCCGGCGTACAATCGGCTGAAGGCCCGAAATGGTGGGTGCCTAACGTGTGACTCAGCGCTGGCGGAAGGCCCGCGCTCAAGTGAGGCCCTATCTGAGTATGTGTGATGTGATCGTCGGAGAGAACCTACACGAGAGGCCCTGGTGTTAGCGCGCAAGAAGTCGATGCCCCCTCCGAAGGGGGCGGTGTGATGTCGCAGCGTTGTTTGTATTGTTTAACAGGGCGTTTTTATACTCTGTTTTTATCCTCGTGAGTTAGACCATACATAGAGGCGCATGAAGCGTGCTAAATATATTGGCAAAATTTTCCCTATAAATTTATTATATTACAATTGAATTGTTATGTCTACCAGGGAAATAATAACACCAATAGATAATTCTTTTATTGTTTCACCTATGTCTTCGACCACATATAACAAGATTCACAATCTCCTATAAAATTTAAACAAATTATTGTCCGAATTGGCGTATATATTTTTAATATCGTAAAGTATTATCGGCAATATTGTGTTAATCTAAAGTAGACCTTGCTGTCAAACCATAAGGTTATAAACGCTCGTAAACGATTCTTGCATGACATTGAAATGAAGTTTGTTAAATTTTTATTAATAAAAAGTACATACATATGTTAATATTTACAAACTTAAAACTACACATTATCTTAAATAATAAACTTCCTCAAAGTTGCCGCTTAGAAAGCTGTCATTGCTCAAGGTACCTAGCAGACTGGCAGCATTGCCTCTTTGAATAGCCAAACTGATTCGTTGGCGGAAGAAGCTGCCAGCCCGGCGGTCTCCCGAAGCCTCGACCAGTCTCTTACAAATATCAGAAACCAGTCGATGGGCTTCGGGGCCCCAGGGACCCAAAGTTTCGACTGCAAAGGGCGTAAATATGAAACTCTCAGAGAGAGTCGCATACTTACGCCGCTTCAAGTTCTCGGCAGTGCTGGCCGCGGCACCTGCTGACTTGGAAGTCGCCGGCACATGGGAAACAGCAGGTGTATCGACACAAGTGGCATCCCACACCAGCGATCTTCCAAGTTTCCAAGGAATGAGCGTTAAATGAATGTTAAAGGAATGAGTTTGTTAAATAAAATATTTAAAATGCAATCTTACGTCTCGTGCATAAAATATAATTCAAATAATATATTTGCGTTGCTATGTTGCTACGTTGATTTGTTACGTGAAAGTGACAAGGATAAGACAAATATTGTCAGGCAATATTTCAAAATATGATTACGAATTTAATAAAAAAGAGCTATGTAACGTTATTACTAAAATGAAATAATGAACACGTAAATAATATTATTTATTTATTAACCGAAAATAAGAACTCGCGTTTTTTTTTAGCGTTCTAGATGTGTTATTTTTGCAATTTTTGAAGGAGCACTTTGACATGTTAGCTGTTATCGTTTTCGAATACCACTAAAGCAGAAGTGCGCTAAAATACTCATTTAGCGCACATTTGGTTCGGACATTTTTGGAGCGTTGATTGTGTATCTAGTTATATGTGATCGAAGACCTATGTACAAAACTATTAATGTCATATAATAAACGGCGTAGGACTATTAATGAAAATAATTATAAATTTCTAAACAACTATACAATTCAGTACAAATTATGACTACATATAACTATTACTTACAATACAATCATTCCGTCGTCAACGCTCCATCTCGTAGTAGACATAGACATTTAATGTCATCGCCTGAACATGTTGTCATGTAGAGAGTAAGTATGTCTCTTAGGTTGTAAAGGAAATGCATTTTTTTTATAGTATCTTTTAAACCCCTAATCATGTGGTATCAGCGACATACATTAGATTTCACGGTACACTAAGAACAATGAAAGATGTCACTACCAGTGTCTGTAGAATGTGAACATAAAGTAATTCTTTTGTAATTGCAAATGTATCCAAAAATGTAGTTTGTATTGGTATTTACAACTGAATACTTTTAGATTTACGCACATTTTATGTGTTAATTTCAATTATAAAAATGAAAAACCTTTTATTAAATTTTAATGTCAGTGGCATCTAGTAATACTTTTTATATTTATGTTAAAATGTTTAGAGAGTATCAACGCAAGTGTTTTATTCTACTCAACGACAGATGGCCTCATAATACAACAAAATTAGGATAATGCTCTAATTACATGATGATACCTAAAGTGCACTGACTTTTTAATTCGGTAAAGTTAAAAACTAAAAGGGATATATAGATATGTCAAAACAATTCTATTTCGCGACAGAGGGCCATTACATTACAAAAAAAGATGATGTTCTTCAATATCAAGGATTAAATCAAACCACTAACTTCTTTATTTGGTAGGTTATAGACCTGTTATCCTTTTTACATTTCAAACAGCGTTGCTAGATTGGGGTTTTTTGCAATTATTTTGGAAGACAATTCAAATCTTTTGAGAAATATTTTCGTAAAAAAATATGCGATAACGCTATTTTCGGAAATTATTTTTTTATGATCTAAATTAACAGATCTAAACAATTGGTTCGCAAACAAAGCAAACGACATCATATAATCAAAGCCTAAAAACTTGGACTTTATCCAACGATGCTTTCGGGGTTTTTGAATTTAGTTCCTGCGCAACACTTCTATTTGTTTGTAATCTACATTAAACATTAACACCTCGATAGTTTTGATTTTCGATAGTTGGTCAGATTCCTTGTTTTAGGGTTCCATAGCCAAATGGCAAAAAACGAAACCCTTATAATTTCATTCTGTCCGTATGTCAGTCATTTTACTCGGAGACTATAATTGGCACTACATAGACAGAATTTGGAAGATAGGTATATTTCACAAACCACTATCCAATGCTGTAGCGAAATCTTGAAAATGTAACTGAAGTATGAAAAAAAGATCCCAGCACACTTAGCGTGTGATTTATATTCAGATAGGTGTTCAATGACATAGTGGTTTCGAAGTGACTTATCTAAGTCAATAGTTCCTGATATTCGCACTTCTAAAATAGTAAGACCGGCTAAGTGCGTGTCGGACCACGCGCAGGGAAGGGTTCCAGACGGGATGCGCAATATTTTGGCTCTGCTCTAGACGACAAAAATAGAATAAGCATATATTATATTGCATATAGACATATCTTCACGCTGTATCCCCAACGGGGTAGTCAGAGAGGACGGAACGCCAAGCGTCGCGGTCCTTACATACTTCTTTCGCTTCCTCGAATCTCATCATTCTCCTCACACATTTTCGCTAGGTATGCGAGTGCTTTTGACACTTCCGTCGGCTAACACTCTAGCTATTTGATCTTCATAAGTCAGCTTTGGTCTTCCTTGGCTTCTTTTACCACTCACTTTTGCTCTATAGATTTTCTTCGTCAGTCTCATCACTCATTCTTTCCATGTGTCCGAACCATCTTAGCATTCCTTTCTTTATTTTTACAATAACATTGTCGTGCAACTCTGTCATACTGTGTATCTCTTCATTGTTTATTTTGTCCGCAAGGGTGACATCGCACATATTTCTAAGAGATAGCATTTCTACTGCATTTATCTTACTTTCACTCGATTTCTCACTCGATTGACATTATGAAATTTTTTGGTCAAGTGCGAGATGTCTATAAAAATTAGAGTACAATTGGCAATTTTTCTTTTAATGCACGTCGCCTCAGTTTAAACCTGTCTATTCGATTCATTTTTAATCTGCGTAAATGTGATCACGTTTCCACTTTTCGCTCCCAACTTAAATGGCTAGATCCGTCGTCGAAGAGATTATCATGTTCTATCTCTTTTATACTCTGTCTTATTCCTTCCCACTACTCCATCTTATCTGAAAAACCGTTTTGTTTTCCACTCCTCTACTGCTAATCGTACCCTTCGACCTTCCCGTATGCTCACTCTTAATATTCCAGTTCACGCTTCTAATTTCTATTCCAATTCCTTCACTCTGCGAGCTACTCGTTTGTAGAACGCACTGCCTGATGACACCAAGTGTGTTTCATCTCTCAATGTATTCCAGAAGCGAGTGAAGGAACATTTTCTGTCAAATTAACTTTCCTAATATTTTTTATAACAATGTGCTGTGCCCTATGTACTTATTGTTAATATATTTATACAGTGGGTGTATTGTATTTATATGTATGTATTGTATATGTATGTATCAATGGGTATACTATGTAATAATATGTATGTATGTATATGTATATGTTGTGTATATATATTTAAAGCATAGTTAAAGTAGCTATGATAGTTTGATTCCTCTTCGTCGCCTTCCTATTTTCATAATATATATCCTATAACCCAAAGGTTGCCTGTTCATCAATAAGGCCGCCTTTTGTACTATATTTTTATGTTTTTGATCATTTGTTTTTTTTTGTATATTTATGGTGCAATAAAGTACTATATTGTATTGTATTTTATTTAAGCATCATTTCGTTGTATGGGAAGAAAAAATGTGGATAACAGAAGCTAGTCAAATTGAATAAATAATTTTTTCATGCAATAGAAGAAGCCAATGTACTAAATCATAATCGACTTACTCGGGAATAATTCATTTAAAGTGTTCCATAACTGAATTTCATGTCGATACGTCCTACATGAAATTCAAATGTGGAACACTTGGGAAGAATTAATTTAAAGTGTTCCATAGTAGAATTCGTGTCGATGCGTCATACTCGAAATTCAGACATGGAACACTTACGTAGCGCACAAAAGTTTTTGTCATTTTGAATTATTGTTTTCGAGTAATCTACTTGACCGCCTCATTATTATTGCCATCTTTCGTGTAATAGAAATATGTAATGACTAAAGACATCTATTGTGAAGAGGACAGAAAAAAGTTATAGCTGTGACCAGTATCAAATGTATTCAGAGTATGCCGCCATCTAGTTCAATTTAAATGTAAACTTTCTAGCCAGTTGCGTTGCCAGTTTTAATGTGGGACAGTTTGTCTCTATGGCACTGACCATCTGTTTACGGTAGTAAACTAATTAATCTGTGCCCTAATCAACAGGGGGAAAAAAATAGATGTGCTATAATAATTCAGAAGAGCATTTTTAGAATAGAAATAGTTAAGACGCAACTGTGGCCTGGTTTTGTCAATCTCCTTTATAGATCTGTTTAAAAATAAAGGCTATATTAATGGCATGGAAACCCAAGGTCGTGATAAATTGATTATTCTAAAATTTAAATTAAAAGACATTTTACTTATTTTCTTATTGTCGGGCATCTGCATTCGTTTTCATAATAAAATGCCTCAAGAAGTTACTCAACAGAAAATAGATTTAGATTTATTATCTAAGCCGCAACTTTGAGGAAGTCTATTATTTGTGTAGTTTTAAGTTTGTAAATATTAACGTATGTATGTACTTTTTCGTTAATTTTTATACTCTTTATAGGTTAATTGATTATAATAGTGATTCCGCCACACTTCACACACGCTACATCATGTAATAATCGTTTATAGAAGCTTATAATACCCGTGTGCCGTGTCCAGTGAACACATGTGTCCACTGACAACTAGGTCTCCATCGGGTACATACAACATATACCTATGTCATCCATTGAATTCAATATTATTTTTATTGATACTTACCATGATCTGCCTGAGCATTTTTTGCAAATCGTTTGACGATCGCCCAGCTACAGTTGGTCATATCGATTCTGCAGGCTTTGCAAGGTATCTACATCCACAGTACAAGTAAGCATATAGTATTCTATCTTCATACAAACGCCACAGTACAAGCAAACGCTCCCAAACGACGCACTCGAAATCTCGGCATTTTTTGGCATACGACAGTCGCGAGTGCGCCGCTGTCAGCCGCGCTTGTCGTCGTACGGTATGAAACGCTCCCGCGCATTTACTGACTAAATATTGTCAATCAAGTTTACGAGCATAATGTTCAGTGTATGGATGTTTGAATACATCTATATTGAAACCGGAAATATTTCTCTGTTGATAATTTGTAGGAAATATATTATCATTATGATTTAGTTAATTTATTGCTGATTTTTAATTATACTGCACACAAAATAATTTTTTTTTGTCCATTTCCACCATACTAACTCACAAACTTTTGAAACCAGATATAAAATACTAGTAAAATTATATAAATAAAAACGTATTAAATTTGCAATAATATAAAATGAAAAGAGAATATTACCATTTAATATAGCACCTATTATCAAATACGTAACCCAAGAAAAACATTCAGTCCAAGTCTTAGCCTTATTGCGTGTTTACGTACCAAACGACCGTAGATAATTATCTCTAGGATATTGCCGAGATAGAATACTGTATGCTTACTTGTGCTGAGCTACATCTATACATACATATAAATAAAATTGAATTGTCTGTCTGTGATTTCGAAATAAAGGCTTTTTCTTAAGCGGGCGCTTTTTTTGAGCGTTAAAAAAAACTTTTTCAAGTCGCAGAACTCTGCCATTTGAAGACAATAGAATAATATTTCAATGGACATACACTAGACTTTGTGTGAGTGCATACATTAATTATAATTTTGATAACAATGTTTCAAGAAATAGCAATTTTCCGACATCCGATTTCGAGCAAGCTTAAAACATTGTTTTTCTCTATCCCTGTGTATCAAACGGCAGCACGTAAAAATTTGAAAAAATTTTAGTTACCTACTGATCATATTTAGTCTTTAACAGTACACATTCATTATAATCGAGTTAAAAATTTAATGAACCCTTAAAAAAATAATATTCAAAAGAAAAAATGACTCAAAATGTACATACAAACATTACATATGTATCCCCAACGGGGTAGTTAGAGAGAACGGAGCGACAAGCATTGCGATCCTTACATACTTCTTTCGCTTCCTCAAATCTCATCATTCTCCTCACACATTTTCGCCTAGGTATGCGAGTGCTTTTGACATTTCCATCGGCTAACACTCTAGCTATTTGATCTTCATAAGTCAACCTTGGTCTTCCTTAGCTTCTTTTACCACTCACTTTCGCTCTATAGATTTTCTTCGTCAGTCTTTCAACATTCATTTCCATGTGCCCGAACCATCTTAGCATTCCTTTCTTCATTTTTATAATAACACTGTCGTGCAAACCTGTCATACTGCGTATCTCTTCATTGCTTATTTTGTCCACAAGGGTGACACCGCACATATTTCTAAGAGATCGCATTTCTACTGCATTTATTTTACTTTCACTCGATTTCGGGTATATCTAGGCAATTTCATTACAATGAAACATTTCTTACTCGTATATTTTTCTCAATTATACACGTTAGTGTAAACCGTAGTGAAATGTATCGCACCCCTGCATTGCAGCCGTGTGCGTCAAGAAGCGAGGACTTCGCACGCAAACGTACCGCCACAGTACAAGTAAGCATATAGTATGCTATCTCGGCAGTGTCCTAGAGATAATTACCTACGGTCGTTTGGTACGTAAACACGCAATAGGGCTACTGACTTGGACTGAATGTTTTTCTTGGGTTACGTATTTGATAATAGGTACTATATTAAATTGTCATATTATCTTTTCATTTTATATTATTGCAAATTTAATACGTTTTTATTTAATTTTACTAGTATTTTATATCTAGTTTCAAAAGTTTGTGAGTTAGTATGGTGGAAATGGACAAAAAAAAATTATTTTGTGTGCAGTATAATTAAAAATCAGCAATAAATTAACTAGATCATTATGATAATATATTTCCTACAAATTAGCAACAGAGAAATATTTCTGGTTTCGATATAGATGTATTCAAACATCCACACACTGAACATTGTGCTCGTAAACTTGATTGACATAATAATATTTAGTCAATAAATGCGCAGGAGCGTCTCATACCGTACGACGACAACCGCGGCGCGCTCGCGACTGTCGTATGTCGAGATATGTCAAGATTTCGAGCGCGTTGTTTGGGAGCGTTTGTATGAAGATAGCATACTGTATGCTTACTTGTACTGTGGTACCGCTGCGCGAGCTAGTTATATACCTAGACTCGAGTTACATACTCAGGTTTGTGAGAGCGCTTTTGAGCTTACTTGGTTATTTGCACTGCACATAACCAAAATCCAAACACGCTTTTATAGAACTTTCGTCTTTCTGTCTGTTTATTTATCCGGGATAATCTCAAAAATGGCTTAACCAGTTTTTATGGGACTTTCCTTGGCAGGTAGAGTATTACTATACTTTTCAGATATCTAGGCCACCTTTCATAGTGCAGTATACTTTTCTTTTTTTTTTATACATAGTATACTTTTCAGAGTATGTAGGCTAATTTTTACATACGAAAAATATCAAATTAAACGCGGGTGAAACCGCGAGGCACGGCCTGTTAATACATAAAAACTAAATGCAGTCGTATGACTTGTAAAAACTTGTAATTTGGGATAACGAGTAAGCCTGTAGAAACACTGACACATACAACATACATACATCTTGCATGTGTGACCTCTGTGACGTCATTCAGTATTAGTGAGGACGTGCGGTAATAAAGTAGGAGTAATTTTAGTCAGGGGTAGTAGAGAAAATGAAAGTCGCAGTACTATGCTGAATGTTTATTTGGATTCTTTTAACTTCTAAAACATTGTAAACACAGTAAAATATTATTATACAAATAAATGCGGAAATTGTAGTACATTTTCAATAGACAAATATAATTATATTCCGAAACAGAAAACTAAAAAATACTTAATAAACAAGTATAATAATTAAATTATTAACAATATATTAGTAAAAATTTAATTTTCGTTAAAATAAATTGTGCTTTTCACTTAAATTCTATATTAGCCAAGAAGTTGTAAATAAAAACTATAGAGCGCGAGTCCGGAGCGCTGGCGCCGGCTCGGGCCGTGACGTCAGCCGTGACGTCAGTCGTGACGTCAGCCGTGACGTCAGTCGTGACGTAAGTCGTGACGTCAGCCGTGACGTCGGCGCGCCGGCACGCGCTAATGATGATATGGTTAAATCGGAAGTCCTTACTTTAAAGTTAGCGTCAACAGATTACTTAACAATCGTATAAAAGTCATCTCTCCAATATAATCTTATCTAAAAAAAGTAGGCAGTATCTTACTAGTAGACACGTTATAAAATTTCGATTACATCAGTAATGGGACACGAGAATTGTCGCATACATTATCCTAAATAGAGACGTGTTCACGCCATTGTAATAGTGAAAAAGTTCCGGTTATACAATACATAATAATACATATGTATATGTATGTATTTAGACACTAAGAAGAGTGCTACTATTCACGACAGTTCACAACATGGAAACGGTAAATTAAACGGAACTGTCCACTACGGCATACAAGCTGCTCCATTAATAGTTTATTATTCTTTTCATCTAAGGATACATTTCATCGATAACTCGTCGTATATAATTAGTAACATACACAAACATGCATATATTATATCATATGCATGATATTGATTTTCGGCTACGACTACGACACTACTTTGGGAATCGTTTAACGAACCGCCACAGCGGCTTCACTGCGGCGAGACGACATATTTTGACGTATGGCATATAACATATGACGTATGACATACTATCATATCGAGGACTTACGGGATATGACGTGCGACATGCGAAGTATGTCATACTTATGTCATATGACATATGACATTCGACATATATGACATCTGATGTATGGCATACGATACGACGTGTGACATTATGACACACGACGTCGGTAAAGAACTACTCCGCTGCGAAGTCGGTTTCTATATGTATATCTAATAATAACAATAGATACATTTTCCACTATAACCTAGGCCCACGTCCATGTTCGAGTGATCGGGCCACAAAGGCCGTTATCGAATGTTTCATAATGGCGATTTACAAAGTTAAATTGTGATATTATTAAAGCTTAGCCCCTTAGAATCATTTCAGTAATAAAGATAATTCGCGGTTGCTGCTCCACTTCAATCGTACAAACGTGTTTTTACATAAAGTTCCATATGCACGTGCTCATTTTGTACACAGCAGTAAAATGATATGAAAAATTTACAAGAAGTGATATGACAGCATGGAGATTGTACTAAGATATGTACTTATATGTAACGAATGTAGTCAATGAAATATAGACAAATTTGGTACATTTTTTGTAAATGCTCGTTCCCGTCTGATTGACATGAATTCGTTCTGGCATCACTGTGTCACTCGCCGCGGAAAAAATAAATACATAGAAAGGGAAAGACAGACGATGACTCAATCACGATACGTACTGCAACAATGGCATGCCCTTATTTATACAATAAGCGTTGCATACGATAATCGCTCGATCGAGCCGTACGGCTATCATGAACTAATACCGGGAGCGGTTTCGTTACAATTTAAGGTTAAATGACACTTAATATTCGTTGTAGCTTTATCGATACATCGCCATAGGTCGATGAAATCGATCCCGGAGTCATTCGGTTTAGTCCTATATAGCCAGTTCACTGCAGGCTTCCGTTCTGATAACGTTCTACGTAACATAATGGAAAATACAGTAAGTATGTAAGCCCGGCTCGATCGATATCAGTGAATGACGAATAGAATGTTAAAGCCTTCGTATAATAAGGTAGCGGTCGAATAGACATAGCACGTGCAGGTATTGTTAGTGATGAGTCGAAAATTAGTAGATAAACAAAAACTACACGAGATATACTTAGGTGGAAGAAGAGTAAGTCCCGGGCGCGTCGCGAATGCGCCGCTGCGAAACTTGTCAGTAAGCAATACCATTGTAGCATCTTTGGTTCGTTTAACTCGTGAACAGTGTTACCAGAACACAAAATGTGCGACGCGTACGAGTCGTCTTCCCAATAACGCTAGTGGAGGGCGTCGCCCGGAGCCGGCCCCGCGGCCCCCCCCGCGGTCCCCCCCGCGGCCCCCCCGCCGGCCCCCCCCGCGGCCCCTCCCGCGGCGCCGTAGCGCGGCGGCGGCGGCTCGTCCGCCATCACCGACACCAGCTCCTCGACGGCGCGGCCCAGGTCGTCTGCACACAGTCACGGGGACACACACGTACATATACACATATATACACACGGCCACACACGTAGGTGCAAAGGCCTGAGAGGTCACTAACACCAGTCAGTTACGTGAACCAATTACAAGTTAAATATGACAATATGGCGTTGAGTAATATTAGTGACCTTTGCTACATATTTCATTATGAAGATGAAGGTTACACGTTCAGTTTGGCGTCAATTCCGTCCATGAACCAGATCAGTTTGACGTTAAATTTAATGAAATCAATCTGAGATCACTCAAAATTAAGAAATTAATTCACACCAAAATATTATGTACTGTAGTTATTAAAGACAAGCGAAAAACATGTCGAGTTGTCGGTATGACGGTGAGTATAACAGAAATATTCATAAAAGGTCAAACGAGTTAATTATGTGTCTTTCAAAAACATTAGTACTGCAAATTTCATAATGGTTCTAGTTCTTTTGGTCAAAAAAATTAACCTAAGTATACAAAGTTGACATAATCGTCACGTGATATTGTCATACATTTTTGACAGATTACCGTCAAATTCCACATATTTTTGTGTAAACCTCCAAAGGAAACTAGTTATGACATAACTAATTAATAATGAAACATCCTAAATTAGTTACGTACTTATAAATTCTTGAAATTGGAATGTTATCAACAATTTCTTTTAAAATTTTAAATGAAAGAAAACTATACACCCTGAATATTTATATATAATGTTGAATGTCCATTGCAATGTTGTAAAAACTACGTATAATTTGAACATTACCTCATGGTATGCGTCCTGTATGGTTCGCAAGAATGAAAAATACTATAATTATTTATTGCAAACATATTATGACGAAGACACATCATACTGCAACCCATGCGTAAAACATGCTCAAATAAAACTTCAAAAAAAAAACTGGCATACAACATGAAAAAATCGACCACTGCAAAGGAAAATATCAAATTAGAGTAAATAAAATCTGTAAAAGAAAGCTGTTATTCATTGTTAACGTGATCTAATTCTACACAAAGCCCAAATTAACATTCGGCTTCTGAGACGATAATCATCTTTTGGTATTGTATTGGTAATGGTTGAAATATTTAATTAAGAATTGTCTGCCATGGTATGTGCAATACATTAAATTGATAGTCTATTGGTTTCCAAATGATGTACGTTTGAAGTACATTTTAGGTGAAATTGATAATTTAAGCATTTCAGTTTTAAATAACCGTATTCAATCAACAGATCGACGACTGAGTCTCCCAATTATTTTACACATGATTACTTCGTCATCTTATCATAATATTTTTAATAATAATTAAGTAAGTACTTAGATTATAATATGCTGATGGTATGTATCTTTATATAGTTGCACATAATTTTTTGATAATGTAATAATCTAGAGAGTAATCGTTTATTTGAAGTGATTGTGACAAGTTTCAATAGAACTTTTATAATTTGTAAATAATATTTAATTTAAACGTGAATGAAGTTATTAATTACCTAAATCCAATATACCATGATTATCATCCCAGAGAGAGTGGTAGGTGTGAATGGGTGCGGACGAGTGTGGATGGTTGTCTATGGTTGTGGACGGGTGAGGACGGATGTTGACGGATGTAAATGAGCGTAGATTGGTGCAGATCAGTAATGAGGGGTCTCGACAGCAGCGGAAGGTGTCGGCGAACGTCGACAAGTGTGACCGAGTGTTTAGTTAACGGATGTAGAAGGTGTGAATGGTTACGGATAAATGTGAAAAGTGTGGATAGGAGTGGAAAGTCGATGGACTTGGAAAGCGTGGACTACGAGTTTCGACGAATGTGAAAGGGCGTCGAGGGGGTCACCATGTGTGGACGGGTGCGTATACGAGCGTGGTTGTGTGTGGACGACTGTGGACGGACGTGGGTGAGTCTGGATGGGCGTCACCGGGTGTGGATGAGTATGGGGCGGATGTGGAAGCACGTAAACAGGTGTGCAGGCTGTGGGCGATTGTGGACGAGTGGGAATGAATGTGCACAAGTGTGGACAGGTGTCTAGTTAACAGATGTGGAAGGTGTGAAGGGATATTGATATATGTAAAAAGTGTGGATGGGAGTGGAATGTCGAAGCACTTGGAGGACGTGAACTATGAGTGTCGTCGGATGTGAACGGGCGTCGATGGGTGTCACTACGTGTGAGCGTGTGTGGATGGGTGTGAAAGGGTGTAGACGGGCGTGGTTGTGTGTGGACGACTGAGGACGGGCATGGATGAGTCTGGATGGGCGTCAACGGGTGTGGATGGATATGGGGCGAACGTGGAGGCGTGTAAACAGATGTAGATGGGTGTGGGCGGTTGTGGACGAATGTGGATAGGTGTGAACGCGAGTGAGATGGGTGTGGACGAGTATGAACGGGTGTACACAGGTGTGGATGGATATGGATGTAGACAGATGGTCGGGGCTCGCGGCGGTACCTGCGCAGTGCACGAGCGAGTGCAGCGCGTGCGGCGGCGGCGGGGGCCGCTCCGGCGGCGGCGCCTCGCCCGCCCATCGCGCGCCTTCACACACACACACGCGCGCGCGCGCGCCGTTAGTACCGCACATACACGACTCTCCACTAACGCACACCCCGCTCTAGCGCTCTCACAACATCGTCCGTCCTCATATATACGTGGTGTCGATTTATTCAGCTATCATTACATTATTGTATTACATACTTATAAATCACTGACTTTGCATTTTACATACATCGTATATATGTATTTCGAATAGATGCAAATCGTAAAATATAAACAATAGTTATATGCATATAATAATAATATTAATAATTTTAAATATTAATAGTACTATGTCCCATACATACTATTACTATGAAACTCACTGAGACTAATTTCTTATTTTATGAAATACTAGTGACGTGCCCCAGCTTCACCCCGATGGGATGTTGAATGTTTATAACCTACCGAATTTTTTTTTATCGAAATTTTCATACAAAAATACCATGCAAATTTTCGACTTTCTCCATGGGTTTTTCAAATATTTTCTTTCATACAAACTTTGTCCTGACAATTAGGAACACAAAAAAAAAATCAGCCAAATCCGTCGAGTCGTTCTCAAGTGATGCTCCGTCATACATGTGGCAATTGATTTTTATATATATACTTGTAGATTAAATAACTTTGAACTATTTATATATTTTTTGTGTAAACTTTATAACCTAGCGAACCAAATAAGTCAGGATAATGCGAACACTTAATATAATTTTATTATTGTAAAGAGTTTTATACCTAACGATTATATCTGTATGTTACCATTCAGCACAGTAGTGATAGATACAATATATTTTGACATATTTTATTACGACCAATTGTTATATTGTATTTTTATTTCTTGGAAACGCTTGGAACGATTTAGAAAATGTATTTAGCTAATGTTTTCAATGTTACTTCATGATTCGTATTTTTTTTAGAAATTATATAGCGCCATCTCATAGAATATTAACGTACTAGTATTGATTTTAGTAATATAATACGGATAGTAGTAGTTTGTAGTATTAATATTGGTAACAGATGGCACTACAAAATAACTTTAAAGACTGATCGGTGTATGGAGCACTCAATCTAAATAGAGGATATTTATGTCATTTATTTGGTTTGAAATCAATTTAAGTTTAAATACTGTTGCGGTTACTGCGCTTCGATTCGTTGATTACGCACACTATTACAAGACCTAAATGTGTGTACAAATAGACTGAAGTCTGAGATAATGTAATAGAGGTTGCACCGGTGAAAGTGAGATGCATAGATACACGTCATCGAGTACGTCAATTAACGTTCAGTTTTACTTAACTCGTGATAATATGAATGTAAATTTGAAAATTGTATAAAATGAGATTGTGTCTGCTTCGTATTTTGATTTTTTGCTGTTTTTGCCACACCACCGAATATTATTATGAATTATGTAAATATGTTTCGGAATATACGGAGATGTATACACAGGTCTACTGTTGGTTATGTAATGTTTTAATACGAGCAAGAGTTGACATTGATTGGTGTTATATTACTAAGCAGTGGTGAGTAGGATGGTCCGATATTTCGGCTCTATAGGTTGAGTGCTATATACCCGGGTATCACAAGTGTCTGCGCCTAACTGTAATGCGACGAGCCATAGCCGCCGTCGTATGTCCGCGTGCGTGTGTGTGCGTGTGTGTGTGCGTGTGTGTGTGCGTGTGTGTGTGCGTGCGTGCGGTACTGACCGTCGTGCGAGTCGTGATGGTCGTGATGGTCGCGGTGGTCGCGGTGGTCGCGGTAGAGCCCGTTGTGCACCTTGGCGGGCGAGTCGGTGGCGAGCTGCGAGGCCGTGACCGAGCGCGTCTGCAGCGTGCCGCTGCGGCCTCCCGCGCCCCCGCCCCCGCCCCCGCCCCCGCCCCCGCCCGCTCCCGCCGCGCCCGGCGAGCCCTGCGCCGGCTGGGGACAAGGACACACACAAAGTGTTGGTTTATAGTCTGATCAATATCTCGTTGCAGGTACAGTAAATCACATTTTGCAGAGCTATGTGTGTGCAGGCGATATCTCATCGATAATAAACCGGTGAGTTCTTCACGCGCATTATACTGCTTGTTAATTCATTCACAGGTCGAACATCGCGTATTTATTATTTGTTATGTATTTCAATACTTAATAGCATGAAGACTAAATAAAAACTGTGTAGTTAAATAAATAACATATAAAATACAAAATTTATTTATATTGCTTATTAAAAGTATAATTAAATTGCTTTATTTAAAATTTGTTTGTCGATAACGTTATCAACATCATTACACATTGCCATAAGACCTACATGTGCAAAAGTGCGCGCCTATATCACAGTACAAATACGCAAACAGTATTCTATCTCGGGGCAGTGTCCTAGAGACAATTACCTACGGTCGCTCGGTACGTAAACGCGCAATAGGGCTACCGACTTGGACTGAATGTTTTTCTTCGGTTACGTATTTGAAAATAGGTACTATATTCAATTGTCATATTATCTTTTCATTTTATATTATTGCAAATTTAATAAGTTTTTAATTATATAATTCTACTAGTATTTTATTTCTAGTTTCAAAATTTTGTGAGTTAGTATGGTGGAAATGGACAAAAAAAAAATGTATTTTGTGTGAAGTATAATTAAAAATCAGCAATAAATTAACTAGTTCATTTATAATAATATATTTCCTATAAATTAGCAACAGAGAAATATTTCCGGTTTCGATATAGATGTATTCAAACATCCATACACTGAAGATTATGCTCATACACTTGATTGACATAATATTTAGTCAGTAAATGCGCGGGAGTCTCACATCGTCCGAGGACAACTGCGGTGCATTCGCGACTGTTGTATGCCGAGAAATGCCGAGATTTCGAGCGCGTCGTTTGAGAGCGTTTGTATGAAGATGAATACTGTACGCTTACTTGTACTGTGCCTACTCCGCTCTACTCAAACGTTTTATTGCCGTGTCTGCAACGAGATGTTGTCCATAGTATAGTAATATAGCAGGGCTATTTTACACGTCATAACGACTTTTAGGCGCATATAACTTGAAGACCATATCAATAAGGAAAAATATCGCGAATAAAAGCAATTACAATGTATTAATCATTTACATTATAATCTTAATGCAATGCTAATTTATTTATAAATTTAGTGAGTATATCTATTCTTTTTACTATGTTATTATTGGTTAAATAAGTTAAGAATAATAAATTGTAGACGGATAGTGATTCTACCAATACTAAACCGATTCCTCTAATAGGAACATGCTACTGAATTTAAAAGAAATCTATATAATATGGTCTAATTTTTAATTCGATAATGTGATTATGTGACGATACGATAATATTATTGCTTTTTGGTGCAAAAAATTATGTTTTTCTAAATGTATGAAATGATGTGAAGATGTGAACAGAAGGTGGAGAGTGCGAGTGCGAGTGCGAGTGCGAGTGCGAGTGGGCCACGTGGGCGGTAGTGGTGCGGTACCTCGTCGAGCAGACGGCGCAGGCGCTGCAGCTGCGCCTCCAGCTGGCGGTTGTGCTCCTCCAGGATCTGCATGCGCGCCTCCAGCCGCCCCTTGTGCTGCCGCAGCAGCCGCGCCTCCGCCATCATGTCCTGGTCGGCGCCGCGCTCGCCGCGCTCGCCCCGCTCGCCGCGCTCGCCGCGCTCGCCCAACGACAGCTCCTCGGGCGTTGAACCCGGCGTCTGTTTGGCTTTCAACCGTTCATATTCCGCCTGCAAGCTCGCGTTCTCCTCTTCCAGCTCTCTGAAGATATTATTATTCTTTCACGATTCCATCCATTAGTACCATTTCATGGAAATCTCGTTCGTATGCAGAAATCGATTTGCTTTTTCGTTCATAATGCATATCACCAGGATTTGGTACAATGATCGTGGGAAAAATTTTGGTTTCGGTAGAAACAGAATCAAGCTTAAATTTTGTGCCGAAGTTTTCTTTTTGTTGTATACACCACAAGTTTGGTCGAACGCTAGTTATGGTTAGGATTGTCAATTATATTGATTTAAACAATTTCATAATTCATTTTACTCTGAAATGCTGTTTACTGCATGAAATAAAAAATAAAGTACATAAAATATACTGTTTGCACGATCATTCCTAAAATACTGGTATCTAAAGCTATAAAACCGATTTAAAAACAATATGCGTATGGAAAAATTGAGTATCATTCGATCTCCTAAATACTGTTTATTTTCTTTTTTCGACTTCATTACACTATATTTTTTGTTAATAAAAGAGAACAACTTTGGCTATGAGTTTTATTTTCTTTTTAACCGACTTCAAAAAAAGAAGGAGGTTCTCAATTCGTCTGTATGTTGTTTTTTTTTTGTATTTTTTTTTGTATGTTTGTTACCTCATAACTCCGTCATTTATGAACCGATTTCGAAAATTCTTTTTTCTTTTGGTAGTTAATACTTCAGAGGTGGAAGTGGAAGGTGAAAATATCGGTGAAATTTCACCGATATTGGAGCTTGGACTTCAAAGATAGACTAGATAACCCGACCTGGTTATAACCTTTGTTTATATTGACAATTCTCTTGTATATTGTTGCGCTCCGGATTTAGAATGAACTTAAATGTAGACCTGCCCTAGATATTTTTTCAGGTCAAGGCCACTCAAAAGGGAGAAATAAAAAAAAAATATTAAAAAAAATTAAACCGCCTTCAAAAAAAACACTGAAAAGTATAAAATAACTATCCTTTACTAATAAAAACTCAAGTACAATTAAAATAACTTTATAAATACGATACAAATACCTATATCATTAAATTTAACAGTTATTGAAGTCGGTGCCAAATCAATGTGCAACAACATAAAGTCTATTAGTTTGGTGGGCTTGGCACCGACTTCAGTAACTGTCAAATTTAATTATATAGGTAAGTATGTGTATCGTATTTATAAAGTTATTTCATTGTACTTGAGTTTTGAATAGTAAAGGATAGTTATTTTATACTTTTCAGTGTTTTTTTTGAAGGCGGTTTAATTTTTTTTAATAAAAAATTTTTTTCGACTTCATTACACTATATTTTTTGTTAATAAAAGATAACAACTCTGGCTATGAGTTACAAGTGCGTGATTGTATAGAGCTTGAATCAAAATCACAACGTACAAACCCATAACAAGCTGCTGTTCTTACTACCGTGTGACAAACGAATGTTCGTGTCTTTTTCTGTCTCATTATGTATAACCATGAGTAAAACTTAACTATAGTAAGTGTGACAATCTCGCAAAGTAATTATTTGCAAAGTACTCGTAAATATTAAGTATTTCACTTACTAATATTCACCAAAATAGAAATATGTCTTATACAGTTGTGTATCGTTGTACTGTTACCTACTCTAGTCACGTACATTAGTAAACATTTAGAAATTTGGTCAACAAAGAAAAGAACACTGTAAGGACATGCTCTTCAGCAAATGGTTCGTCCATTGTGATAGTTGGTCCAAGATACAGACAGAAACGTGCGAGCTGTGTACCTGATCATGGCTTCGAGCTCGTGGCGCTGCTCGCGGTGTATGATGGACACGACCTGCACGGGCGAGCGCGGCGCGTCGTCCGCCTCGCCCGCCTCACCCGCCTCGCCTCCTTCGCCTCCCTCGCCTCTCGCCCCGCCGCCGCCGTTTAGGGACTGGCAATACTGCGCGATCAACTGGTGCTCCTCGTCACTGGAATGCGTCATAACCGACCATCGAATTATACGTTATACTAGAAAAGTAAATCTAAACAATGTTTATAACACCGCACTCTAGTACAGGATGACACGTAAAAAATATTGAGTTTGTTTGTATGTCAGTTTGTAGGTGTGTATATCGCGTGCGTGCGGCTCGTGATGTTATTAACTGAAAATTTAGAGACGACAGCCACGCGATCACTGCACGACCGATGAGTAATTGTAATAAAAAATTGGTATCATGTGTGACGATTGCGTGTCTATTGCGTCATGACCGTAAAACAACGTACTTTTTGCGGTAGATTTAGCGCCACTATATACAAAGTACATTACACAAGTAGTCATTTTTGACAGCGATTATCGCGTGTTACTTGGGTGTCGCGTGCCGAGTGGTGTAGTGATGTAGTGGTGTAGTGATGTAGTGGTGTAGTGATGTAGTGGTGTAGTGATGTAGTGGTGTAGTGATGTAGTGGTGTAGTGATGTAGTGGTGTAGTGATGTAGTGGTGTAGTGATGTAGTGGTGTAGTGATGTAGTGGTGTAGTGATGTAGTGGTGTAGTGATGTAGTGGTGTAGTGATGTAGTGGTGTAGTGATGTAGTGGTGTAGTGATGTAGTGGTGTAGTAAGCGCGGCGCGCTGGCGCAGCTCACCTGTCGTCACCGGAGGCGTCGTCGCGGCGCGCGCGCTCCACCTGCGCGAGGCGCGAGGCGTACAGCTCGAGGCGCGAGTGCATGTCGTCGGCGGGCGGCAGGCCCCCCGCGGCGCCCCCCGCCCCCGCCCCCGCCCCCGCCCCCACCCCCGCCGCGGCCCCCGCGTGCTGCGGGGACGGCGCCGGAGACTCCAGCGCGTCGCCTGCCAAGGACGTACACACAGTTACACAGTGTTTACAGATTGGAAAATTACAGTATACGCAGGCCATTTGAAATTTACAGAATTGTATCTCCAAATACAGTTTCGTGAATTAAAAAATATGAGCCGTTACAAGACGCCTGGCAATACAAAACATTGAAACTATTTTATACAGAAAATATACATGACAAGATTGTTCATTAAAGAAATAAATATGGTACAATCAAAAATAAAATAACTAGATTTAAAAAAAAATTAAAAAACAAGTGTTGTTGTTCACTTCGGAACACGTTTCAGAAGTGAACAACCACACAACAGCAGAGAAAGAGAAGGATCATCGAGATAAGTAAGAAAAGAGTCGCAGACCAACCGCTGATCTGACCCGCCGCATAAGATGTTTCACATCAAAAATACATACATATTTCAAAATAAAAAATTATATAAAACATAAAGTCCTTTAATTAAAAGCCGTAATTGATGTTATGTTTATATTCCCTAATAGTTCTAAATATAACTTTGCAATAAGAATATTATTTGCGTGATTATCAGAGATCGAAAATTAGGAAGCATTAATACCTAAACTTCATTTGCGGAATGACAGAGTTGCTAAAATGGGTCCCTAAAATTACGGGGACCCCAATTTCATTTTTAAATATTGTAAATGTAATGTTGCCAATAAATTATCTTAAATACGCAAATAGAAACTGTTTTTATACATTTTGCCATTAAATTTGAAATTTCTATGACATTTGACGGAAAACGTTTCGAGTACTTAGAATGAAGAACAAAATTATAAAATACAAATATTTTGACAAACATTATCAAATATTTCGGTCTCTAAATGGACATATCCGTTTTTTTTTTGTTATTTTTTAACATTTCATACAATAAATAGCCAGGGCCCATTGGCCCCTTATATTTAAATATTATATTTCTTAGTTTTGATATTTAAAAGTTGTTGAAGCGGCTTTTAAACGCATTAAAATTATTCTTATAAATTTATGTGACTGAATTTTTGTTCTCGCAGATATTTAGAATATTCAAAAATGTACCTATTTCAATTTACTGATAACAACAACGTAAAAATAATTTGATTCGCAAATATTCCATTTTAGCAACTCTATATCATTCTGTAAATGAAGTTTACGTATTTATTCTCCTTAATTTCCGATCTCTGGTGATTATAGACTAAACTACCTATTACTTTATACCTAACCTAAATTACAACATTATACTCTAATTTTTTTATAAGTTACGAGTGGATTTTTTTCATTATTTTAAATATTTTTTTTAAAACTAAAATTAGTGCCGTTTACTGATAGTACTGTATACAGAGCAATACAGTATTTCCCGATCGAGTTCCTGCGCGAAGCCAGAACGACTGCTATTCAAGAATAATTTAAATAATATTATGTGCTTTGAAAATGATGATATTTCAAACGGAAATGAATCATCGAGAAATAACTAACTAAAACCTATCCCTTAACCGAAATTTATGAATTACATGAGTAAATAAACATTGAGGCGATTCTATACTTTCTTATCTCTCTTGATAGCATGACAATATTTTATAATTATACATACATAATTATTTAATTAATTATCATGTAAGGTTTAAATCTGTTTGTTCAATCGCTTACCACATGTTTCGTTGGTAAAATTCTACATGGATGGTGTGCAATACAGTTTTGCATCACACTATTAAGATTGGTTCTTAGTAAGTGAGCTATGTTGATATTCATTGTTTACATTGTTTTTTTTTTAACAATGAATTTCAACACAGGTCACTTATTAAGAACCTTAAATATTAAGAACCTTACATATTTGTTTAAAAAGAATTTCAAAAAACACAAGTTGTAAAAAATAATTATAAAGAAGAACGACTACACAATGAATAATTCGCACAAAATCACCTCTTTATATAAAATTGTCATAATAAAACTGTATCAAATTAAATTATTATAATTAAATATTTAAAAAGATTTATTAGTTAATTCTATGAATTAACAAGTAAGAAAGATATAGTTAGAATGAGAATTGGTTAAGTTAGAAAGTGATAGAATAAATTAGTTTTTTATTCCGTCTTACATTTATAGGTATGTGAATTTTTCTAAATTACCTTCGAGCACGGTTTGTACCGGTAAGTAGCCTACTCTTGGATGTTTCTTGAAGTACCTCGCCGATTTGAATTTGTTACGTAATGCTCTAGTGAAGTCTCGGACATCCTCGCCGGACGTCGTCTGTAATATGATAATAGATGCATGTTAAACTAACGAACATCGTATTTGTTTAACCTTCTTATAAAAAATTGACAAATCAAATTTCAGTATAGAATCCATATAATTGAAGTAAGTCATAAAAAGAAATTTTTGGAAAGTCAATTCCTAAGGGGATGAAAAGGGATTGTCAGGAGTATGAAAACAATTAAAATGTGTTCAGTAACTATATAATGAATTTAGCTTAAATAATGAAACGCATATCTGATTGATTTTGGTAATTCAACCCTTAAGGGGTAAAATGGAGTGTCACTGTTATTTTGGAAAACAATAAATTTAATGCGGACGCAATTCAGGCAACAGTTATAAATAAACATGGTTGTAATGTGAAACAACTACGTGTTAAGGCGACGCAGTGATAATCAATAATTTAATCCAAAAAGACCTTCTGCTTTATGCAAACGTGCGCGCGCTAGCTTACGAAAAATACGAAGAAGGAGTTATTTTCGTTTATTTTAAAAATTATAAATAATTTTAAAAAATCCAACTGGCATTTTGAGGAATATGTTTAAATTAAACTATACAGAAAATTTGGATATATAAATCGGTTCCATTACTCCGAAATATGTAAATTTCTGTTTTAAAAGAGGTTTCTTTAATATTTTTTTGTGTTACAACTGACAAAATAAAGTCAATGAAATGAGCAATTAGGTTACAAATATCATTTTCATATGTTTGGTAGTCATTTAGAAAAATTAAGATCCCTGCCGCCAAAATTTCAAATGCGTCGCCTGAATAAGTGAACTTACCGCAGTACAATACTCCTGCATGGGATGTGTTAATTTGTGATTCTTAGCTTTGCGACCGTTGAAGAAACACTTCTGGCACATATCGAAATTGAAGCATTTGAGGCAACGATATCTGAAAAAGACAACATATAAATTCAGGTCTAGGACGTTTTGCCAAAGTAAAATTAATTTTAGACCATAATGAATCTTTATTCAAAGTTGTCAATCGGCTGAGATCTAATCAGAAATTTTTCCATATGGTACCATTAATTATTAAAACTGAGGTTATGTGGAGAATGTCTAGTTTTTATCATTTATGATTATACGAATGATTTTAATAGGTAGACTCATAATTTATTAAGATGTGTGTATAGAGGGTTTGTCTGTGGAAAATGCATAAAGAGTATGTGTGTAGAGCATGTGTGAAAAGTGTGTGCTTATGTGCGGATTGTATGAGCGACACGTGTGTGCGGCGTGTGTGTTGGAGCGCGTGTGTAGCATGTATGTGGAATGTGTATTTATAGCGTATATTTTGAATTTCGATCGTGTATGTGAGGCGAGTGTGTGTGGAACGTGTGTGTGTGTTTAGCGTATGTGTGTAGCGTGTTTGTCAAGTATATCAGTGAAGCGCGTGTGTAGAGTATACGTAAGGAGCATGTGTATAGAGTAAATGTTTGGAGTGCCTGTGTAGAGTATATGCGTGATGTGTGTGTGGGGTTTATGTGTGAAGCGTGAGTGCTTAGCGTGTGTGTGGAGTATATATGTGTAGCCTATGTGAAGAGTACATGCTTGGAGTGTGTGTGTAGGATATATGTGTGGAGCATGATGTATGAAGCGTCTGTAGAGTATGTGTGACGCGTATGTGTGGAGTGTATGCATGAAGTGTGTGTGTTTAGCGTGAGTGTGGAATATGTATGTGGGTCGTGTGTGTAGAGTGCACGTGCGCGTGTGCAGACAGCGTGGCCGGCGCGGAGGCGCGGAGGCGCGGAGGCGCGGAGGCGCGGAGGCGCGGAGGCGCGGACGCACCGGAAGCCCTGTATGGGGTAGTCCTTGCAGATGTTGCACTTGGCCTGGTGGCGCGCGCCCTCGGCCGCGGCCAGGCGGTGCAGCACGGGCAGCCACACCATGGACTGCGGCTCCCGCTGCAGCCACTGCAGGAACTGGAACGCCTCGATGTGCTCCTCCGCACTCGCGCCCGCACTCACGGGAGTCTCCGGCGCGCGCTCCAGGGTCCGCTCCTTGCTCTTGCCGTCTTCCTTCTCCTTCTCCTTCTCCTTGTCTTTATCTGCGAATAAAACGTCCGACTTAAACGACTCACAAATAATTTGGTATGTTCATAAGATACTCGTAATATGACTATAAAATGATATAATATAGGAAGTGCCTAACAAAAGGGTCAATAACAAGTCTTCACAACTAGAAATAATATGAACATAGGTTAATTAAAAATTAAACTTCACATCATATTTTAACGACGTCTTTACCTCCTTTCCGGTCCAAAGTTCCGCTCTTGCTACCCTCCCTTCCGGCAGCAGCCGACGCCTGTTCGAAGCAGCTCCTCACTGATGGCTCTATGTTGGACCCACCGAATGCGGCCACTTCCCCTAATTGTCTCGGCACCTGAAGATGTAAATCAACTATATTTAACACGTTACTGACGAGGTTAAAACACCTCAAGCGCAATGTTCTTTCAGTGTGTATAACAAAATAGTGATTTTGTATTCAGTGCGATTGAGAGGATTTTGCAAGTGCATTGAAAATATAAACTTACTTAGGAAATTACTTTTTTGTTCGAAACCAACAATATAATTATCAAACGAAAAGGGATACGCAGAGGAAGGTTTCTGTATATGTGACATCATCATCAACCAATATGGCGAATATTTCATAATAGGAAATTATTTTATTGTTCAACACCAACAATATGGGTATCAAATGAAACGGAATACGCAGGGGAAGGTTTCCCCTGCGTATGTCTATACACATGTCTATATACATACACGAATGGAATGTGGCGTCATAATAAATCCAATATGACGGATGACCCACAATAGGAAATAACTTTTTTGTTCAACACCAACAATATGGGTATCAAATGAAACGGAATATGCAGAGGAAGATTTCTGTATATGTGACGTCATAATAAATCCAATATGGCGGATGTTCCACAATAAGAAATAAGTTTTTTGTTCAACTCCAACAACATGGGTATCAAATGAAATGAAATACGCAGGGGAAGGTTTCTATATATGTGACGTCATCATAAATTTAATATGGCGGATGTTCCATAATAAAAAATAACTTTTTGTTGAAAAAAACATATCCGTACATTATGTCTTTGGAGATAGATAAACCGCAGGGTTTACCTAACCTCATTGAAACTATTTGAATACAAAGTTTAACGCAATGGTTTCATTATAATGGAAAGTTTGAATAATTCGCTCGTAGTAAACTCGTTACTGACACTGACTACTGAACACTGATTTTTATTAAGCTTATTTATTGAACGAAGCGAACTTGCCTGTATACAGTCATGTAGTAATAACCCCAGTTTTCTTTGATCGACTCGACACGACGGGTCCGCGATAAGTCGAAATAGATACCTGAAAAACGAAATTAATATTTCTTATTCAGAATCTATTTCTTTTTTTGAACCATAAGTAATTAAAATTTTAATGTACTGAATATTTGAGTTATCTCAAATTATGTCACTATGATTATATATATTTGTGTATTACCTATATTTTTCTTCCAAATGTCCTTTACATAATAATACTAATCCAACTTTGAAGCTGAGTACTCTAATCTGTCCCGTCCTCTGGCTATCGTAAACGTTCAGTAGCCAGTTGATTGATAAGTCTAAGCAGAGGGGCACATTCACTGAACTAGGGTTCTCGGCAGCTATCACCTGAAAATGAAAAACAAAAATTCCTTCAAGATTTATATCAAGAAGTATTTAAATATGTTTTTACCTGATCTAGACTCATAACCTCAGCGGTTATAAATTAAATTACATTATTCGCAATTAGTAAAATTATAGATGAGACTATTTTGCCGGTGTTGTTACATAGCAGTCATAAAAACGTTTATACGATTTGAAAAGGGCTCATAAAAATGATACAAAATTTCAGGCGTATAGTGGTTTTGTTGTAATCATGGTTAAACAAATTTTGAAGTGTTGGTAGATACATATATTGTAATAGCGTAAGATTTACGATTTTACGATAAAACAATTGAATTCACATATAAAACAATAGTTTACGTTAGTAATTAATTAATCTGTGATAATAGTATTATATTAAATGTACACGAATTAAATTGTATGTACGAAATGTAAATGTACGAATTAAATATACGTTTCGTAAAATCGAAACGCTTGCTGGCGGCGTTATCGCTCGTCAACAGTGCCCTTTGGCTACGTCTTATACGGCGATTTTCACACGATTTAACGTTTCGTTTGATATATAAGAAAGTTAATAACGTTTGACGACCAATTTAAAATTAGTTACTCTAAATCACGCGGTATTTGTCATTCTATTCTACTAACGTTTACGAGATTCGAACCATTTGTCTAGGCCCCCAGGTTCTCTATTCGAACCGAAGGTAGTTCAAACGACCAAAAACACCTTACAATGATATATAGTCGTAGTAGGTAATATGCGTGGTGACGTATGTACCTCGTAGAGCGAGGTGAGCACCGTGATCATGTCCGGTATGTCGATGAGGCGGTCGTTCTGCGCGCGCAGCCCGTGCGA
Organism: Zeuzera pyrina; assembly: GCA_907165235.1. Lineage (NCBI taxonomy): Eukaryota > Metazoa > Arthropoda > Insecta > Lepidoptera > Cossidae > Zeuzera > Zeuzera pyrina. The sequence continues at coordinate 20,654,608 of OU015638.1, read as the reverse complement.
GTCGAACGCCTCCAGCGCCGCCGGCAGCTGCAGCATGTGCACTGCAACCGGACACCGCGCCGCCTTGTACACACCACTAGCCACTAGCCACTTGCCACTAGCCACTAGCGACCCACCACGGCTTCGCACAGGTGCAAATTATTTTGAAAATAAAGTACAGTCCGTGTTAGTCGCTGACGATGTAACTTTCCATAGGTGTAAAAACTTTTGAAATCGGTTGAGTAGTTTTCGAGTTTATCCATTACATACAAACAAACAAAGTTTACCTCTTTATAAAATTACTGCAGATAACATTTAAAACACTTTACTTATACCACCGGGAAACTAACGAGAAATTAAGCCACCTGATGATAACTGGACTGCGGCCTATGGATATTGACAATACAAACACATCGTGCTAGCATGTTTGCAAATAGAGGTCCCCGCACGGTACTCATTCTTAAATTGTGTGCTGCCCGACTCTAGTGTTGGCGGTGGCAGTGGCGGTGGCGGTGGTCGACGGGTGGCGACACTTACTGCACAGTGCCTTCTGCACAGTCCTCAGTTTGAGCGCCGTCCTGTACGCGGAGAAGCGCACCTCGTTGAGGTCCGCGAGCGAGTTCATGAGCTCGATCATTTTAGGATGGTCCCAGTGTGTCGTTTCGAGTTCATGGCTGAGGGAAAACAGACGGGAACGATTAATGAATCTAACTATTGCTTGAATTGTACAACATTTGGAAATGTAAAAATGTAACATTTCGTAATGTAAATAAGTAATAAGTTAACTAAGTTATGTTAGGAGATGAAGTAAATGAGGATTGGACGTATTTACTTTTATTGTAACATTTAAACATTAGAAATTGTTATGTATGTTATTTTATTGACCGGTATTTTAGACCAAATCTACGTATCACAAACATTTAAAATTATGAAATTAGCCCTGCGCCGTAGTTAGTGTCGTGTCATGTGTGCGTGTGCGTGTGCGTGTGCGTGTGTGTACTGACTTGATGTAGTAGGGCACGTTGGCGGGCGTGACGGCGCGCTCCCACGGCGGGTCGACGGAGCCCGCGAGGAAGCCCTGCGCCGCGCCCGCGCCGCCGTCCCGCGCCACTCCCGCCAGCTGCCGCGCGCGCTCCTCGCCGCCCGCGCACAGCGCGCCCACCCTGCACGCGGTACACGCATTCGTACTTATACACAAATCTGGTACAAATATACGGTGGCATGTGGATGAAATATACGTAGTACGACAAGGTTGCACAACAGGAATGCTTAGATGGTTCAGGCATATAGATAGAATAAGTGATGAAAGACTGACGAAGAAAATCTATTGAACAAAAGTAAGTGCTGAGTGGAAGACCAAGGCTGACTTATGAAGATTAAATTGCTGCATTGTTAAATGATGGAAATGTTTCAAACACTCGCATACTTAGGTGAAAGCGTTTGTGGAGAACGAATAGATTTGAGGAGGCGACAGAATCGAAAGACCGCGATGCTTGGGGCTCTATTACTTCTGACTACTACGTTAGGGATACAACGTGAAGATATGTATGTACATTATTACATTTTCATGTAGATATTGAGGCTGACCTCACACTGGTTACAATCGCGTGAGCTGTCGTCCTGTCGCTTGAGCTACTTTGCGGTTGTACACACTGCTATCTTGCTACTCATATCCATTCTCTTGTTTGTGCGACCGACCGGTGACATAAACAAATAATTTATTTTGTTGTTCCACTATACGAGTCCCATACTTTTTTTTTATTAATCTGTCTACATGGGTTGTACAATAGTATGATTTCTTTAGAAAAATAAGCCGACAAAGCGACACGATTGATCGTGCATGTGTTTCTAAAGACGCGTTCAATATGATACTATGTGCGAGCAACTGATTAGGTACGACCGCTAGTTCGCGTTCACTATTATTTAATCGCGTAATTTACAAGTTGCTCAAGCGATAGTAGTCATTTGTCCCTGGTCGTATTTCAACAGTTGCTTGGCTTTTACATAATAGTTAAAGCATCTAACTGTTTAACTAGATGTTTTTTTTATATCAGAGGGGGCAAACGAGCAAGTAAGGCACCTGATGGAAAGTGATCACCGCCGTCCATGGACATCCGCCACGTCCGGCGATTCATTTGGTGTTAATTAAATAATAAAATAACAAAATTTCGATAATTATCTGGTTCTTTGGCTTCAGCCAACCGAAAAGTGTTTTCATTGAGTTAATATAGGTATTAATTCTTTTTTATTGGATCAAAGAAGAAGTCGGTCAAGAATATACACATTATTTCGTATATTTAGTAAAATTTTTGGTTGTTTATTTACAAGAAAAGTTGTGTTCATTGTTTTAAACATTATAAAATTAAATGTAAGTGTATATATCTTCACGCTGTATCCCTAACGGGTTAGTTAGAGGGGTATGTCAGCATTGCTGTTTTTTTTTACTGTATTTGTATGCATGTTTTTGAAGTGTAACTGATATAGTATACCTATTCTTGCCATAAGTATTTGTTACTGCAGTGTGCGTAAGTTCATACATTAATATAAAAGTATTTTAAAAAATATGAAGCCTTTTCAAAATGATCTTCATTGGTTTAAATACAATCTTTTAATCGTTGTGGCCAGTTATCGACTGAAACACGTACATTTTCTATTGAAAAATTCGCCACTGCCAATTTTATGGAATATTTTAGGGACTCCAAATTATCATGACATTTAGAGCATGCTATGCTCTGTAAAAGAGACTACATAATCAAGTGGATTAAGATTGTGACTAGACGACGACCAGTCTTTAGCATTGATGAAGTCTGAAACGTTTCTTTTCGGTCATGCTTGTGTGGATCGAACTTTATGGCCCGGTGCCGAGTCTTGTTGAAAGGACCGTTCACTGAGTTGTTAAGAGGCTTAAGTACCTACTTAAGACTCCATTTTAATTCGCAAGAATATTTAAGTAAGTTAGTAAGATTGGCGTGAAAATGAGAAAACACTATGAATATTGATATGAGAATGACAGGTTCCAATTTCGAATGTAATATTATTGTTTTTTTTTTGTTATAACAGTATTTATGGCTAGAATGTGTATTTGGATACGTGTAATGGCCGCCACACACGATCAAGTATGCTTGATCAAACCCGTCCAATTGATATGAAGCATTGTTTGGATGACACCCTAACAAAGCTACACACGATAAAATTTATTTATTTATTTAGACACATCAACGAATGAATTACAATACATAGTATCAGTTTTCGATTTATGGACGTAACAGTCCCGTGAACCTGTCAATTATAAAATAAAAGTTTTTTAATTACAGCACTCATTATTATATATAAATTATTATACATAAATTTTATACATACATACATATCCTCACACTTTATTATTAACGGGGTAGTCAGAGAGGACGGAGCACTAAGCGCTACGGTTCTTACATACTTTTTTCGTTTCCTCAAATTTCATCATTCTCGTCACACATTTTCGTGTAGGTATGCGAGAGCTTTTGGCATTTCCATCTGCTAACGCTCTGCCTATTTGATGTTCATATGTTAGCCTTGGTCTTCCTTGTATAAATTTTATATATTATATATAAATTAATTTTTGTATGACACGAACATTTTAGAAACCTAGATACAACAAATACATGAACATATAAGAGATACATAAGAACATTGTATATGTAACGGATTAATGAAGAATAGTGGAAGAAAAGACAAGAGAACTGTGTATTGCATTGCATTGCTTATTTAAGTTATCAGCGATTCTACTTATTAATACATGACATTGGAAAATGCTTTAATTTGAGCGTCACGCTATGAAGGAAGATGAGTGGAGGCGCAGGAGGCGCAGGAGGCGCAGGAGGCGCAGGAGGCGCACTCACCTGGCGTCGAGGTCGTCGAGGCGCGCGGCGACGTTGGCGGGCAGCTGCACGCGGTCGCGCGCGAGCGCGGCGGCGGCGGCGCGCAGGTCGTCGGCGCGGCGCCGCAGCGGCGGCAGCTGCGCGCGCGCGCGCGACACCGCGTCCAGCTGCGCCCGCGCCGCGCGCGCGTCGCCCGGCCCGCGCCACGCCGCGCGCGCCGCCTCCGCCGCCGCCACGCGCGCGCCCAGCTCCTCCAGCGACGCGGAGAACGCGCGCACGCGCTGCGGACACCACGCGGACATGTAGCGAGCTACAGGTGCGACACTCACTTTGTCGTTATTGTTATGCATTTCGTTGTGGCGCTACTATCGCCAACTTTTTTGACAACCATACTATACGTACGTACAAATGCTTTTTATATATCTTTTATAGGTATATTCTAGCGATTCCAAAAAACTAACGCAGCAGTTTAGAGCATTACTTACATCAAACAACAGAGAAGAATAGACATTTCAAGGTTCTCAACTCAAGCATGAAATCGAAGAAAACACAAATTAAACCAAAACTTAAATCGAAATAGAAAAGTAGCCAAAGTCTGAGTATGAGTCAAACTGACACCACACTGACAAACAACTGACTTTTAAGGCGGATAGTCAAGGCGGCAGAAGCGATTACAGCGCCAATACAACTCGTTCGGAACTAAAACTGTCACAGGCCTATAGTCACCACCGTGAAACTCACATAGTATATTGTATATATGGAAATGGAGGTGTCAGTCGAAATTAGTGTTGCCAAGTCCAACGTGTCAAATTTCGGAACGGAAGCTAAAAATAATCGGGACTTTGAACTTCAAATTGTGACAGCTGCAATGATCTAACAACCTCGAACTCTCACACTAATTCACTAAATTTACTTATGTAAAATCGCAACATGCAAGTAAGACATTACTACTTACTAGGTAGTAAAAGAATATCACCAACATAATGCGCGCGAAGTTTAAAATTTTTATGCTAACTATTTACTCCGAGGTTGGTGAGAAAATATGAAAATACAGCAAAATTATTTTTATGTAGTAACAGCTTACAGATATATCATTTTTCCTGTCAAAATTATCGATTAAAGTACCGATTAAAGTTAGTGAAAAATAGGGACATTTGGCGTCCCCATCAACGACAAATCAGGACGTGTCACCAGACCCCTGAAAATAGGGACGTCCGGCGCAAATCAGGACATCTGACAACGCTAGTCTAAATCCTCCTTCTAGCACCATTTCGTAAAACTAGACTAAAACTGACAAGTATTCTTCATACTACGTAAAAAAGTTATTACTTGATAAATAACAATGAACAACAATATGAAATTGAATAATAATGAAATAATAATAAAACAATAAATGAGTATTCAACGGATATTATGAAAGTTTGAACTTGAATGTTACAGGAAGCTGAATATACAAGACAAGTCGAATGCAACTAAGCTATTACTGTTTGGCCCAAAAAGTTCAATACTTAACATAAAGAACTAGTCTAGTAGTGACATCTAACTATGCTAGACTGCACTACTACGAAGGCCAAAAATTCATATGAATAATTTTTGTGTGGAATGAAATGACCTTAGTAAAACTGACAGATTACTTACTAATTTAATAACTAGACGTATGGACTTTTTTGCGGGAACGGGAAAAGTGAGGTTGTTAAAACTATCACATGACTGGAGAAGTTTACAATAAAAAGAAAAAACGAATTCACTTCGAACGTACTTCTTGTGTTCATCATCAATTATAACAATACTCTGACGTGTGTATTGCATTGCCTGTTTAACTCATCAGCGATTCTACTTATTAATACGTGACATTGGCAAACGTGCTAATCTGTGCGCCATGCCTTAAAGAAAAAAAAAAACTAGACGTGTCTGAATAACGAATATTTACTGTAGTACTTTAGTAAATAATTTAAACCTTATTCGAACTTCGCAAGCCTTTAATCGAGCGGCGAGTAATTTAGCAACTAAAATAATCACTACTGTCTAAAAAATTGTTCGCACTACGGTCGTGTATTGTGTACAAATGAATAGTGTTTTGGAAAATGCATACACTGTAAAGAATAAAGTAAATAAGCTAACTAAGCTTATGGTAACAGTTATTTTAGAAGAGGTAAAAATGAATTAAGAGAAGAGGTGAACTAGGCACTATAAATACGTCGTCGGCGCAATCCTGCCGAACTTCGAAGCCTGGCTTTAGAGGCGTCAGTACATCATCTATCGGCTGAACCAAATACTGACCAATCACAGTTACTCGATCAGTACTCAAATCAGAAAGATCGAGAGAAAACGTTACACTGGCATCATTGTACACGAGCGTAGTGCTAACAATTTTTTGGGCAGTAGCGACTCTTTTAGTTACTAAACTTCCCACTCGACTAAATACTCGCGTAGTCTGAACCAAGCTTTACTATTAGTTGCAAGTGCAAGTCACAAGTTGCCAGTTTAATATTTAGTTAACGACTAGAATAGAGCCGGTGTTATTTTTCGGCTGCTCTCGTTCGCTATGAGTTCTCTTTGAACAAAACGAAACATTTTTTTGTTCACATGTAAATATTCAATTTAGTACAGTTTTTAAATATACGAGTTTTGTGTAACTGATACACTCACAACGTATTATTTCATTAATTCCATCTTTCAATCAACAATTAAATATAATATTAAAATATTGAATAAACACAAAAATTAGATAGAGTTAAAAATAAACTTTTTTGCGAAGTTATATTAAAGCAAACAGTATCTCTGAAAATATAAAACTTTAATATTAAAAATATGAGCCAATAAAAAAAAAATTTAATGAAAATTGTATGTGATTTTCAAAATACCAAATTTTAAAATGCTAAAATAATAATCAGTGTTCTTTCCCACAATAAAATCGATGCATTAATTTCTAATAATATCTGTTCTATGATTTCCTCAATAACTTCGCATAAAATTCCTCGGTTAACCACAACGCGTTCCGATCGGCCGTCAGTCGCATCCATCTCGTAAACAACGCGCCGATTGGAACTAAAGAATTAAACGTCTCACGTACTTGCAGTGCGTGTGAATGCTTGTCAAATTATAACTCAGATAACTCGTTACTTATCGAAATACCAACTTATAAAGTGTACACCACGCGTTGCAAGTTCACAAGAAAACGTTTATTATAAACAAATATGAATGTATTACGAGTATATACAAAACATGTACATTATGGATCATTTTTGTTATTTGACATAAGTGGCTGTACAGGTCACACCAGACCTGTAAACTGCTGTACTAATTTTGATGATATTTGGAATGGAGATAGCTTGAATCCTGGGGAAGGATATAGGCCACTTATATTTTAAATCTTCTGCGCGAATTTGCGAGTAACAGCGCAGTTAATTTATTATTGATGTTACCAATTACAGGCTTAGTACCTCATGCGTTAGTAAAATAAGAGTTTAACTAGATATAAGAGTAGATAAACAACGTCATCATACATCGAATGCGTCTGTTGCATTCAGGGGATCTCGCCATATTTTTTTGCAAGATCTCCCTTAGCATATAAAATAGAAAACTTGTTAATTAGACTACGAAAAACAAATATTTACACTTATAAACAGGGGTTTCAATAATTAACATAAATGTAACGGAATTATGATCTTATAAATCTAAGAAAAAAAAATGAATTAGAGAAGTATAAATTACACATATACGACATAAAATACATAATAGAATATACATTTATTACAAACGAAATAACAATATCGAATGTTATGACAGAATATGCCAACAGTTAAGGTAGTTAGAAAAAAGGTTGTCAGAATGGGTTAAATATATCTAGTCAAAATGTAATATTATGAGCTCTGATATATATAGACTTTACATAATAATCTAGGTAATAATTCGCCGTATTTGGTCCTCTCGCTTCAATAATCCTAATAATCTATTGCATCCAATTCACAAAAGAATAAACTTTTGCCAAGCCGTCCCAGTAATAATAGCAGTCGAGCTCGTGAAGAATAGTCTTTAAAAGTTGTGAGTGAAGTTGATGATTAACTAAACTTTAATAAGTTCTCGGGCATAGGTTCATATTATTAATAAACCGTACCGTAACTGTCAGTTTAGAAATGATAGTGATGAATAATAACGGTCTAATAACTTTTTTATGTTTTGACACCAGACTAGGTTGGTCTATAGTTGACCCCGACCGGGTCATTCACGTTATCGGTTTATTTATTTACCTACCCGATACTAGTCCGTTCAGAATGTTAATAAAATTATAAACGGAGTCTGTTCGCAAACCGGGATCGAGACAGTGACCTTGCAAGGGCGGTCGGGTCCATCGCGGTCACCTTGGGCAGGCGGCTAATGTTACATTACGTTATAATATGGTATGCGGCCGGTGTTGTGCACCGCAGCGCTTCCCCGCGAGTGTAATAAGCAGTCACAGAGTATTGAAATAGAAATGAACACAAAGCACAAAACAATTTCCTCCAGTAATACTCACGCCTATCAGATCGGCATTAAAAGCGTAGAACCATCGTAGAACGGAAAATCGCACAACATTACCGGCGGCGGCGCGACGCGTCTAGGGACGTACGATGATCTCAACTTTTACTGAATGTGCCTACATAAACTAAAACTTTGCTAAAGTACTTTTGAAACATTTTATCTGTGTATAAAGTAGTTAACTGAAGAAACATCTATTCGTTGACTCCTTAACATTTCCGGCAAGAAAACAAACATTACGCTGAAGAGACAAGATTATTTATTGACCACTCAAGATTGATATTGTTTAAAAAAGGAACAGTATTTTGTGAGTAAGATTTCTAAAGTACTAAAGATCAATAAATACCTAAGTGTTAATTGCAACGAGGATTCTTAACGTGGTTTGCGGGAGGTGTGAGTTGCTAGAAATCGTCACGTAACGAAAAAAACGTTATACCCCCTTGACTCTCAGCGACTCTCTCTTCCTACACACGCTACTTAATTGAGCAACGTGGGGCGAGATCCGCGCGCCGCGGGGTGCTACGTTCGTTAGCTCTATACATAGATTCACAGTGACCTTTCTGTTTTTTTCTATTATATACGTGTGTGTGCATGTCGAGTATCGATATTTGCCGGCCGTATAACCTCAACCCACTTTACACGAGAAAATTCTGTTAACATTTATTTGTTTTCGTTCTAAATCATACGTGAGTTTTATTGTCTCATTATTAGTGACGGACAATTTTTCGGAATTTTTAAAAAATTGGAAAAATTTCAAGTAAAATTTGGGAAAAATTGAGAAAAATTTCAAAAATGTATAAATAATTGAAAAATATGAAAAATTCTTAGAAATTTTCTATTTAAATTTTCTTGAAAAATTTCAATGATCCATCATTACTCTGCGATTAAATTTCCTATTTATAATTATTGGTAATCACAACTAAAATGCTATAATTTAATTTCTTATTCAATATGTATATATTTATTATGTAAAAGAAATATTTACATTTCTTTGTTATTATTATTAGCGTCGTTATAAACCAACATGATGCAGCAATCAGAAGCTGTTTCCGATTTTTCTGATGTCGTCGGCAACTTCTTGAAATTCCTCGTGTCGGCGCGCGTGACGGATTGCGTTTACGTACGCGCTCCCAATGCTCCGAGCATCTCTCCTTCCTAATACACAGCGAAATTGGACAAACTTGTCTGCTTTATTGCGTTTCATTACTATTTAGAATACTTATGTTCTGAACTAAAATTGCATAAAAACTTACAAAGGAAACTGAACAAAATTAGTTGTTACAAATGGAGTTCTGCAGTTAAAATATTGTATCGTATTGATTAAATCTGCTGAAAATCAAGTCGATGAAGGTAAGTACAGTGTCTTTTGCAAAAATTGTGTATTTTTAGTGCACAATTCAGCACAAAATGCAATAAACAATTCCGCCGTAATATACCTACCACTGCGTAGGTGCAAAATCGAAGACATGGGTAGCTACATGCTTTGCGTTCTATTAATTATAATTTATAAGCGTTTAATATATAATCGTGGTTTTAATTGATAGATAAACATAGTCTAATCGATGAAAGTATAACATTTATATCCTTTCACAATATTTTTCGAGATATCAGTGTAAATTGGAAAAATGTATTTGCAAAATATATCTGTCCACTAAGTTCATGGGGTTAGTAAAATATTTAGTGATATCACTATATGTCTAGCATTCTGTCGGTATTTTCTTTTTGTCATAGGTGTAGTAACTAAGGAGAAATAAGCGTTCATTTGACGCGGGAGCGGGCGTTTATAATGTAAACGACACTACGAATTCCGTAACGCAAAGTAGTTCTAGGGTACAGGGTATTTCCAATAAAGAAGGTTTTACAAGATACATATATTACTAAACAAACAAGTTTATATATCACATAGTTTCAGAGTAAATCGACTGTGACCGACAGACGCGACGGACGGACGTAGGTATCAGTGCATTGCACGTATCATGTTTCTGTTTTACCTTTTAGGGTACAGAACCCTAACAGACGATTATAAGATTATGGGAAGCCGAAACGTGCTTATGTTTAGAAACGGATTTCACATGGCGGTAATGTAACATTATTTAAGTGATAGCAATTAAAGAATACATGCGTCATTCAATGTTATAACATGGAGTGACCAAAGTTAACTGGATAATTACTGTTCAGAAGAGAGAAATGTATTGAGTTATAAAGGGCTCTATTGGATAACTACTTCGGGGTCATTGTATCGATTAATGTTTTAGAGGTATATGTATATACGTATAACAACCAAGGTTCCATATATTTTGTTAACCGGCCGCCGACCTGCATCACCTTACCGCTCGGTATCTACTTGTTGACAAGGGATGGTTGACTGGGCTATATACAAAGAGTTGACGCCTCGCTTTCAACAAGTGGATACTATCGAGTATCTGTTACCAAACCTCACGTAAACCAATCGCGGATGGCCCACGGTTCACTTATAAGCGGCGTGTTGTGACTAGACAAGCGGTTTACTAGCGAGTGGTTCACTCGGAGTCTGCATCATGGTTCACATATGGACAGATTGCGATTAAGGCGTACTAATGATGATACAGAGTCGTCAAGTGGGCTTCGTCAACTCGTCTTGTGGGAGGTATGAGTTGATAGATATCATCACGTAACGAAAAAGAGTTACACCCCTTTTATTCAACTCTCAGCGACTCTTTCTCTGTGTCTCATCCTACATACGTTAGTTAATAGAGCAACGTGGAGGCGCGACCGGCGTGCCGTGTTAGATTCGTTAGCTCTATACATAAATTTACAGTGATCTTTCTGTCTCTTTCTATTATATACGAGTGTGTGTGTGCGTATGAGTACCGACATTTGAGCAGACGAGCAGCGTGCGCGGCAGGCTGTATAACCTCATTACTTTACACGAGAAAATTTTGTTAAGCTTATTGGTTTTTTGTTTTTAATCATACGTGAGTTTTATTGTCTTATAATTGTAATTAAGTTTTCTATATTATTGGGAAGACAAACAAGCAAACAGTCCACTTATTATCAGTGGACTAAGGCCTATGGACATTTACAACATCAAAACTGGGAAATCACTTCACACGTTTCACGTCCGCTTCGCTGGGCGTAATGAAAATTTTATACCTATAGTAGATTTCTGTTTGAAAAATGATCAAGGGTCTGTGCAATTAAAAAATAAATAATTTAAATCCATTTACAAACGATTCCGAGTCGAATGGTCATAGTCTCATACCGATACGTTCAGTAATTTTCATGTGATTGCGTGACAAAGAAAACCGTATTGTACAGAGTCAGGTGTTACTTTGCGGAAATCCATTTCATGTGATGGATTCCTAAAATCTTTATTTTTTTTCCACTCAAACTCCAAAAACCACCAATTGACACGTGTTTCGCCTCTCAACGAAGCATCCTCAGGATATTCCAGAGATCAGACTCGGTCAGCTAACCAGCAGATTCAACAGATTCGGTGCTGGTTAGCTGACCGAGTCTGATCTCTGGAATATCCTGACGATGCTTCGTTGAGAGACGAAACACGCGTGGATTGGTGGTCTTTGGAGTTTCAGCGGAAAATAGCTAAAGATTTTAGGAATTCATCACATAAAAGAAAACCATTTTCACTATACGAGTACATAATAAGAAGATTCATTCACTTTTGTTATTTATAACAAAATCCCACAACTAATTTCGTTTTGCGATTAGAAGTTGGGAACATTTAAGGAACACTAGTTGCCAATGATCATTACACTCAGTGAGTTTTTTATATTAGATATCTATTTAATAACACTAAGCAAACAACAATACATAGTGGTAGTAATGAGTAACTAAGCAATATTCCTTGCGCCAACTCAGTAACTCAGGCGCATCACGCTGCGCCGGCGCTTTGAGTTAGCTCAAAATTGCGCCGTGGAGCAGCAAAATGTTACGCTCCGAGCGAGTCGCAAAGTGCGCGCCAACCCTATCCTGCGCCCGCTAGCTTTTATCGCAGGCTACGTATTAAGCGCCGAAGTGTGTTATGTGCCAATACATTTGGAATAGGTGAGCCGGCACATGATGTAAATGGAGTTGGCGCAATTACGCGACGTAGCGAAGTGTTACTAAGGTCCCCCGACTGGAATGTAAAGCAAATCATCCTAATGTGAGTTATGTCGAAAATTTTGATATTGGGTAAAACAAGTTTATATATCGCTATTACTAACAATATTGTGCACATTTATCATACATATGCATGTATGTAAGTTAAATAACGCGGCGTCCTGGAACTAGCAGCAGATCGGTCGCGCGATAACTCGCGATAACCAGCCGGCCATGTTGTTCAAACACTCTACTGCAGGCAGTGCGGGTACTAAGACACGATACATCAGTATTGTTATTGGGAAATTCTGGATTGCCGTAAGCTGTAACTAAGATATCAAATTTGCCGTATTTGTTTATTTTAGACTTGTCAACTGGTTTTCAAATTTAATTTCAAATTCAATAAGCAGCACTACATTCTTTACAGCTTACAGGAAAGGAAAAAATCTTTATGTACGTATAAAGTGTAGGGAGAGTTTTTTTAGATGAAGAGATAAAATACACTAATACTTAACAACTATAATAATAAAGTATACGTATTTAAACGTGACTAAAGAGAAACTGAACATGTCCTGTTGTGTAGGCCCAACGTGAACGACGACAAGATCTAGAAAATATACAATAGAAATATGAATTTGTTCCAGAAAATTTCACAACGAGGCGTTTAAATTTTAAATAGGAGCGTTAGTATATGGGACATCGACACAAAATTTTTGAACCAACCTGTATAATTGATTTTTCTAATGATTTCATATAAAAAAATTTATTAGCAATTTAGTAACGTCTTTGTTTTTAAGGTTTGGAATTTATAGTGAAGAAGCATTCATTATTGGAAAGAAGCAGTGAAAGTTTTTTTAACATGAACAGCAAAGAAATATTAAAATCTTCCTTACAGAGTCAAAGTCTTTCGATGCGACATTCCTAATTACAAATACAAATAACAGAACACTACGAATTATCGTAAGGAAATTGTGCCATTACTGTATTATCTAAAACACAACGTTTTTAAAAAGAAATATATTACGGCAATTTCCGTATCAATAACAGCACTGCGATGCAATATCACATGAAATATATTGTCACGATTTGAGCATATCGAGAAGTCCACAATAATAGTGTTAAGATAAAGGCAATATGATCTTAAATTAACAATAAGCTCCAAACTTGTACTGTGGACGCCGCACATCAAATTGAAAGAGCACCAAGATTCCAAATAATGAGAGAGTCACGTCATGTTGACCAAATTTTGATGGTCGTTTTAGTCTCCGTTACACAATTTTTAAAATTAAGAATTGAATAGACGATAATGTATGGTATCGATACAAGTGTTACCTTTTCCATATCAGTATTCAACATAAATTTTAAGTAATGATGTTATATTTTCTTTTGAAATATAACGTCACTGATTTTTAGTTATTATCTGCTCAAAGTATCAAACCGTGTAACATTTATCTAATATTGATTTACTTCAGACCTCCACAAGAACTGTCAGATGTCATTCACCATTATAACACGTTCGGATTCGGGACTGTAGACTTGTTTCATACAGTCAGCTGTTGTTCCATTTTAAACAACTTAATAAAATATCAAGCTTTTCAATTTCCTAAAGAATAAATCGTGAATATTCATATATATGTGAGAAGTTTCAAGTTGAATTATACTCGTATTAATTGATATTCATTTTCCACATTAAAAATTATGTAGCTCAAACTATTATAATGAATATCGCAATATTTAGATATAGTACTCTATCTTAAGTTACAGCATTCATATTTTTACGTTATTTTTGGTTTCCGAAAATCGTTCTTGCTACTTAAGTATATTATCGATGACCGCTCCTTAAACGATTACTAAACTGCTGCCTCCTGTTCTCCTTTCTTAAACCGATGTTCGGCGCTGAGTAGTTGACCAAAACTAAATTCTCTAATCTCTGGAATTCTTTGAGGACCCATATTGATAAAAAAGAGCGAAACCTTATTTTGAAGATAGCTAAAATGCATAATTAATTACCAATTTCATAGACGAATTTACATTTGATTCGCACACAGAGAGTTTCGCACATCTATATAATGGCATGTTAGTTAAATTTAATTTTTAAAAATCTATAAGACCTATAGTAGTGGCTCGCTTAGATGGCCGTTTTGACGTTTGTCTGCTCATGAAGTTTCGTGTAAATTAATAACTACGTTTGAAAAAGCAAATTGCTGTTCTTTATTGTCAATAGTGACGTGCAGTGTCAGTTATAAAATTTATCGAATGTATAATTTTAGGACACAAAATTAATTTATTACATTAATTTCTAAACTATATACATTATGGTCTAACTATATAGTATGGTCCCGCAATTATATCTTTTCACATTTTTACTAACAAAAAAACAGCGCCATTTGACAGAATCCTTTAATGGACTAAGTCAATTATATAAATTAATTATACTAGTATTATTACAATTACATTATACATATAAGTTATAAGATTACAATTATTAGTGTACTTATTAACCACACAACTCGGCATTTATATTTTTCGAAACTCGAAATTTTAAAAATTGAAATCAATTACGATCGTCACATATAGGATCACTGGCCAGTACGATTACTACCACCGGCAAACTCGCGTCAATGCCCAATGCAAAACAAAGCAGTTTCGATTTGACGTTGCTTCCAAAAGAAAAACTGTGAGTGCATTGCGATTGTGATAGAGTTTTGACCTGGCTTTGGATTTCGGATATTGATACCGCATTACTGTTGACCCTTGTACGTTAATTTGGACTCCGTTTACGCCTATTGTTGTGGATTTCGTCAATATGGCCGAACGTATGTAGAGAACTGTTTTAAACAGTCAGACACGTGAGTTCGTTATACGACTTCGTAACTGTTTTGAACGTAAGTCTCTAAATGGAGGGTCAATTTCACCTATAACGTCAGTGGTTGAACACGTAGCTGATGCGCTTAATATTAAACAACGAACTGTTAGACAAATAACCAAAGAAAAATATGGCGAGACTGCCGCAGAAGAAAATAAAGTTTGTGCAAATAAAATATGTATATTCATTTTCACTCCGAATTTTCAGTTCGTTCAAATATATTAAGTAAACATTCATATTTTCGTTTTATTTAAAATTTTTAATCAGTTACTACTTGCAATACTAGATATAAATCCAAAAATGTATAAATGCGACTCGCATTTGATTATATTTTTTTCGACAATAAATTGACATTTCACGTCACTATGGTAATGTGTCAAAACGGCCATCTTAGCGTGCCGCTAAGTTAGTTATCTATAGTTTTCGCTAAATATTCGCTAAGTTTAAATTTTCTTAGGTCCCTTACAATGGGAGATAAGGGTAGACTTATTTCGTATATTTTTCTGAATATCTTTATAACAGGGGTATGTAAGGACTGCGACGCTTAGCGCTCCGTCCTCTCTGACTTTGGGGATACAGCGTTGAATATATGTATCTTTGTCACAAATATGTTATTTAAAAACATATTTATGAGTTAACTAGTGCATATGGGTTAGTCAGATGCATTACTATGCCAATTTTAAGGGTCTTAAGTTACATGGTTACCTAGATTATTGGGTGTGACAGACACGTGTGAGTTATTATACAATGTTTTAATTTTTCCTGTTGAGGTAAAAACTTCAAAAATAATTAATCGAAGGGTAAAAACGTGAATGTTAAAAATGTCAACGTCTTATAACATCAGTGACTCTCGTGAATCCCTTCAACTAATCTTCAAATAATAAAAGTTGAAAACGAAAATAACAACTTTCAGTATTCAGTAATAAGATTTAATAACTACGCTAATACGTATGATTGTATTGTACATTTTTAGACGGTAACAGGAACTTCGGGGAGGCTGTTACGTGCAGCTCTCAGACGTCGCGGCCGACATGCCGGAGTCCGGACGCTATATGCCATGCGAGATGTGGCGATAACTGCCCGCATTCACTCACACCGCGCCGAGTTAATATATATCTAGAACTATTTTTGCAATTCCTCTGCTGTGCGCACCGCGCGGGACAACGATTGTAGTCTATTTATGATGTCCTCCGAAAGCAACGTACACCGGGTTGTCCCTGCTGGTGTCTGTCTGGGATTAACACTTAAAATATACCCATTAAACTCGATATTACATCACTAGACATGTCTCTGTAACAGACATCACAAAGGTATCAAGCTATTCTGTATGAATATAATTGATTCAGTTTTATTCTGCCTCTCCCCTCCTTTCGCAGCTCTACCCTGGATTTGATATGACGTGAGCTATGTTGTAATATTGCTTTAATTAAATTGCAATGTTCTGTTGTAGATAAATAATATATTAAATATAATATCATAATATCGGTTGTCTGTAGTCCGTGAAGTCAGCGAACCGTGAGATTACGTTAGGGTTCAGTTTTAAGATAACATATAAAATTACGAACAGCGACCGCATGTTTAGGGCATGGACTCCTCAGGGGAGTCGTGTTTTGGAAACAACTAGATGAGATTTTTGTGCGAAACGTCAGACGTCTAACGTAATTTTTTCCGTTTAAAATAATAATTTTTTGTCCAAGTAAATGTTTGTGACAAATTCATATACAACATGTACAAATGTAACATTTTAATGAAATTGTTATTTTAATTACAAGAACAAAAACACCGACTACGTATGTGAAAAAATTGATTACATACATATCTTCACGCTGTATCCCTAATGGGATAGTGAGAGAGGACATCTGTGTGATCGAACCATCTATGTAAGTATTTCATTCTTTATTTTTAACACGCTTTTAATAGTTTCACCTGTAACTATGTAAAAAATTTTGGAAGTTAAATTTGACCCACTTCCCGGTTTCCGATTTAGCTGAAATTTTCCTTATACATTGAGTTTGGATGACAATGCATGCTTAGCTAAGTGACGTCATTTAAAATCCAATATGGTGGACACCCAAAGACAGCGAACTAGTTATTACAATAACGCTGTTGTCCAAACGTTTCATATTGCATATCTCTTCCTTGCTTATCTTGCATGCGGGGTGATACCGCACATAGGTATTTCTAAAAGATTGCATTTCTACTGTATTTATATGTAATAAATATTCCAAACGATTACACCAATTATGTGATACCAAACTAAACATTGTACTATGGGCTCTACACAACACACTGGGGCAACTCCTAGTAATACCCTAACTCAAAGACAAATTGGAAAAGGTTTCGTTCATTCGTAAAGCAGTGCTCACCAATGCGAAACGGTTCAAAAGGCCCATCAGAGCGATTCGATAATGTATCGATTGAAAAATTTGACGAATGCGATTATTTCACATTAGCGGCCCGTCCTGGCTTCGCCCGTCACGCTTATTACGTAACTTGCAGACAGCATGCGACAGCCAATATCGCGCGATATCTGCTGTCTTAACGATAATTTGTGTAAAGTAATTTGACCTAAGTACCTAGACTGTGCGTGCTATAGGGCCATCAGCTTGGTCAGCTTAGCGAGTAAAGTCTATACTAAAGTATTGACTGAACGTATGAAAGGCGTTTCAGAAAGATATTTGTGGGAGGCGCAAGGTGCTTTCAGGAATGGTAGGGGTTGTATGGATCAGATTTTCTCGCTTCGCGTTATCGTGGGAAGGTTTCTGGCTTTAGGTCGGAAAGTTTTCTGCGCTTTCGTGGATCTAGAGAAAGCATTCGATAGAGTAGTGCGGAAGAAATTGTGGAGTCTTCTGCCTGAATATGGCGTGGAGGGCTCCTTACTGCAGGCTGTGAGGTCATTATATCGAGACCACAGAGCCTGTGTAAGGATAGACGGTGACCTGTCGCCCTGGTTTGAAGTCTGTTCTGGTGTCAGACAGGGCTGCGTGATGTCCGCCTGGCTATTCGTGCTGTATTTGGACAGTTGCCTCCAGAGATTGAAAGGTAATATGAGTGGTATGGGATGTGGTGACACAGTGGTAAACTGCCTATTGTACGCTGACGATGCTGTGCTAATAGCACCATCAGAAGCGGAGTTGCAGACACTAGTCACGTGCATGAAAGAAGATTGTGAAGTAAAAGGATTGAAAATGAATGTGAACAAAACTAAGGTTCTGGTGTTTGAAAGAGAAGCGGTACAAACGAAATGTGTGATTTGTGTAAATGGAAAATGTCTAGAACAGGTGAATGAAATTGTGTACCTGGGGAATGCGTTTTCGAGGGATGGAAGATGTGAGTTGGATGTGGAGAGACGGGTAGCAGCTGGCAATAAAGTGAACGGTGCTCTGTTCGCATTAGTGGGTAGTGTGAATATATCTAACACTGCTAAAATGGCCATCCACAATGCGGTGTTGGTGCCAACTTTGTTCTACGGTAGTGAGACCTGGATATGCCCAAAATCGAGTGAAAGTATGTTAAATGCTGTGGAGATGCGGTCTCTCAGAAATATGTGCGGTGTCACGCTTGCTGACAGGATAAGCAATGATGAGATACGCAGTATGACAGGGTTGCACAACAGTGTTATTGTAAAAATGAAGAAAGGAATGCTTATATGGTTCGGGCACATGGAAAGAATGAGTGATGAAAGACTGACGAAGAAAATATACAGAGCGAAAGTGAGTGGTAAAAGAAGCCAAGGAAGACCAAGGCTGACTTATGAAGATCAAATAGCCAGAGTGTTAGCAGACGGAAATGTCAAAAGCACCCGCATACCTAGGCGAAAATGTGTGAGGAGAATGATGAGATTTGAGGAAGCGAAAGAGCTGTGTAAGGACCGCGACTCCTGGCGCTCCGTCCTCTCTGACTACCCCGTTGCGGATACAGCGTGAAGTTATGTTATGTTATGTTATGTTTTAAGTAATTTGTACAGTGCCGCTAAATTAACCGCGAGAAGTGCATTTTATGGTCATAGAATAATAGATTCGCAATCGTCATATATGATTCCAATTTTTTATTACAATTGGTCACCAGTCGCGAAGTGATCGCGTTGCTCTTGCTGTATGCAGATTTTTTGGTAATAACCCCGCGGGTTCAATAAATAATAATATGTAGTTTACGTTCATTTGAAATGAAATACCTCTTAAATGTTGAAAGAATATATTAAATAGGTTGCAGTAGTTCCGGAGATTACCCTCCATATGAACGAACTTAATAAACCCGCGCTCTCTCTTTGCAATATTAGTACAGACTAATCTATCGGAAACAAAAGACTATCGGAAATGATGATAACTACATTAGTTAGAAACTGTGTTCCAATTTTTCTTCTGTAGCGACGTGGCGATGCATTTGAATTTAAGTAGAATATAATGCAACCAGAACGCGTGGGTTGCCAGTCGCTTACTTACTACCGCCCTGCATTGCCACTTTGTACTCGTGATAATTGTGTAAGAAGAAATTAAATATTTGACACCGACGTGTAATTGATTTGTTTGAACTTATAATGAAAAAATATTCAATAAATACGAAAGTAATCCTCAACATTGGTGACCCCGACGTTCAGACGTGATA
This sequence comes from Zeuzera pyrina, assembly GCA_907165235.1. Classification (NCBI taxonomy): domain Eukaryota; kingdom Metazoa; phylum Arthropoda; class Insecta; order Lepidoptera; family Cossidae; genus Zeuzera; species Zeuzera pyrina. Next base: position 20,634,703 of record OU015638.1, on the reverse strand, counting down.
AAATTGAACCTCAACACTTCTAAAATTATTCTGTTCAAAAAAATTGGAACGGCCCATCAGTAATTAGTAGTGAGCTTTACAAGTACGTGTTATAAGAGCCGGCTGCGCGCTGCAACATAGGAAGTTCATGAAATATTATTTCGTGGAATGCATTTACGTTCTGTACTCGTGGTACGTTCAGACGCGGACCTCCTGTTATTTTAAACATATCACTGGTAATATATTTCGAAATAAGACTAAATCGAACTACGTGCCTTTCATCCCGTCACTCTTGTAGGTTAATGTAAATAAATATTACCTACTTCCAAAAACAGAATTCGTTACTGGCGTTACAAAATAACACATAATATTTATGTCTTTTAAATCTGTAATTAGTCCATTTTTACAATTCAATTCAAATCAATTCAACTTTGTTTGTCTGTGATTACCTACAGGTTATATACATAAATAGATACAAAAACAAAAAAAACAGTCCTCTGCAATCCGCCAAGAGCATACAGACGGAAAAATAAAAACAACACACCATTGTATCTAAATAAAAAAAAATTTTTTTTTTCAATTAATGTGGATGAATGATTGCATGTCAATAAAGTGAATAATATAAAAAAATATCAATAAATAAATTTAAAATAAGCATTTCTAATGTTTATCTATTATTATTGTAATGATAATACATTGTCAAAACTTCTTCTATAGAATAATCTCTTATCACTTTTTAACTTTACAAATTCTTGGATGCTATAGAAATTATGTCTATTCAACCACTTAAATAATTCTTTTCTAAATATATCAGGGCGCGTGTAGTCCTTAACGGCCTTGAGCATCGAGCCTTGGGGGAATGGCTAAACGTTTTTTCGAACGACATCCGCGACGCAATACTCCGCAATAAAACAGCGCGTGCAAGATCCGCCGTCTAGCGGCAATTTTTGACATTCACACTTATTGACTCATGCATTTTAAAAGACTCGTAAAATTACGATTTGAGAAATTCATCAGTTAATATTAGTTGTCAAATACAAATAAATATTATTTGTTAAATACGAATAAAATAAAACATTTAACAAGGGATGCATTTATAAATATTATTTTACAATTGGTAAAAAAATGCTATTCATGGCTTGGTAAGAACCATTCTAAACAATTATCGATGTAATAGGTTTCGGTATTTCCAAGCAACGCTTTTAATATTTCATAGTCAAAAAGGCAACTGCAGGACAAATATACATTCAGTCAAGAAAGTATCGGGAATGGATGATTTGTTTATGGTTCCAAATTCAATTTTTTGTTTTTTTTGTTGTTGTTAGATTGGCACAACTATTTTCCATTTTGGCGCGGAGTTTGAGCTGCATCTGTTATTTAGATTAAATACAGTGCTGTTTTTAGTTATATCATTCTAGTGTATATTGCGAATTTCATAATGGACAAAAACATCGAACAAAGAGTTTGTCATCAATTTTGCATCGTCAATGGAATTTCGTGTTCGGAGTCACTGAAAATGTTACAGAAGGCTTACGGTGAATCGACTTTATCAAAAACACGTGCTTATGAGTAGTACAAAGCGTTCAAAAGCGGTCGAGATGTGATGAATATTTGCCTCGCTCTGGTAGGCTATCAACGTCTGCAACTGAAGTTAACATCGCAAAAGTGAAGGAAATAGTGACTAAAAATCCTCATTCAAATTTGAGAGAGATAGCCGCCGAACTTTCTGTGTCGCACTAGTCGATCCGTACCATTTCAAATAATCACTTGGGTATGAAACATGTTGCCGCTCGGCTAGTCTCAAAAGACCTGAATTTTCTCCAAAAACTCAATCGCATAAGAGTCGCTGAGGACATGCTAGAACGAGTCAATTCCGACCCAACATTCATGAAACGCATTGTTACTGGTGACGAGACGTGGGTTTACGAGTTTGACATGCAAACTAGTCAACAAGCTTCGGAGTGGCGCCTTCTAACTGAACCGAAAACGAAAAAACCACGCCAAAGTCGATCAAAAGTCTAAGTCATGTTGACTGTTTTCTTTAACTATCGCGGTGTTGTGCACTCGGAATTCTTGCCGGAAGGTCAAACAGTAAATAAAGAATATTATTTGGTCGTTGTGCGGCGTTTAAGTTAGCAAATTCGACGGAAAAGGCCAGATTTGTGGAAAGAAAATTCTTGGATTTTGCACAACGACAATGCGTCTTCGCACAAGGCCATCATTGTGAACGAATTTTTGACCAAAAACTCAACAAATACCATCGAGCAACCACCTTATTCACCGGATATGGCTCCAGTCGACTTCTTTCTTTTTCCTAAACTCAAATTACCACTTCGTGGCACCCGTTTAGTCGGCACGTGGCATTCGGTAGAAGACATAAAGGAGAATTCGCGGCGAGCACTGAACTCAATTCCGGAAAAAGTGTTTAAAAAATGTTTTGATGATTGGATTATTCGTTGGCGTAAGTGTATCTTTTCTGAAGGAGCATACTTTAAAGGTGATTAAATAAATTTGGATGAATGACTAACATTTCGTGTATTATTGATCTTTTCCCGGTACTTTCTTGACAAGAGTAGTATTTGACTGGACCCTCGGCGCGGTGGCAGAGCGTCTGCTTTCCAAGCCGCGGAATCGTGCGTTCGATCCCCAGGCAAGTTACTCGTAATTCAGGAAACGATCTTTTCTAAATTGGCTTGTAGACTGTGTGTTACTGGGAGTTCCCCCAGTTCACATGATTTTTGTATTTGTCTACACTATTATTATTATTATTTTCGTAAACTTTTTATTTATTTAAGTCCAAAAACTGAAACACAAAAATTACAACTTAGCTGTTGAAGTTTACGTCTGTGTTTGCGCTACTATTAACTAAAACTGTTCGGAATTTTAGCAGTATACATCGAAGTTTCCGAAAGAAGCAGCTGTAGTGGTTGTAACAGATAGACGACACCGAACTGTTTCCGTAATTGTTTCGGTTTTCCAATTTTAGAATAATTCATAGTAATAAATGTTATAAAGTACCAGTCGAATATAATGCGAATATTTTGCATCAGTCACAAACCAATAAGTCGTGCACATTAGTTAAACAAATTGTCAACAGATGGCGCTAATAGCTGATGGATAATAAAAACAAATTTTTTTAGGAAGCATGAATTTTAAACTGTTTTTCGTCATCAGCGGAGTAAGTAATCTTCAAAATGATATCTCAATCATTAATTTGAAAGAAGCATTAAGGGAGATAAGGCGTACCGACAAAAACACCTAGCAGAAAAAAATAATATATAATATAATTTTATGATGATTATTCTCTGCAAAATACATTAGTAAAAATAATAGCCTTTTCATATCAAGTACTGCTTCATCAATACTAGCACGCCATAACGATTGTGATTATAATATATAGGTAAATGAAACGCAAGTTGTAATCGTAGCCCCATTTTGCAAGAAGCGTATTACAAAGTGCGTGGGCGCAGCTGAAATTGCTCTACAACTGCAGAGCTGTCCGCTGGCGGGACCAGATTTATTATACGGTAATTGCCTAGAAAATGTAGAGCTTACAGATATCGTCCTTACAAAACAACGTTATATTTGTACAATACGAAAGCACAGCTAACTAATACTGGCTGGTAGAATAATACTGGCAATACTCGAACTGCGTGACACGAGGTCTGTACCGCGTAACGAAGTGGAGGAGGTCCGAGCAACACCCAGAATTCAAAGCAATAAAAAAAAGTTTATTTCCCAAATTGACAATAGACCTGAACAAGAATCGAACCCGGAACACCAGCTATTAAATTGTTGGTGCAAACGAGATGTCAAATCCTTAAATCGACTTTAAATAGTTGATACAAGCCACCCTAAATAAGTTTTATTGAAATTTCTCAGAGACATTTGTCGTGACAGTTATGAACGAAGTATCACAGTGTTCTTATTGATCGATATTGTTACCTGTCTTTTGGTGATGGCATGTTAGAATGACACACAATTATAAGTACTGTGGTCTTTCAATCAGGAGAGTTGATTGTGATTATTGATCCTTAATCTTTACTTTTTTAAAATAGGCCAGTCTTATGTAATACATAAAAGTTAATTTAAAGTAAAGTCGCAATGTGTTCATGAAGTTCTCTTAGTAACTAGTTATAAAAATAGTAAAGATGAACTTAAAAATAGAGCACATACAAGGTCACCACGCACACAACAAGGCGCCTATTCACGCGACCGCGCGCCGCGTGCGCTTGCGCCGTTCATTATCAGATGATGGGGTCAGCGAACCATTGTTAAAGCGATGTGTATTTTTTTAGAGTTAAAGATTTTATCTACATAAGGATTCTGTAGATCATTCGGTACTTTTTAATCACGAAGTTAACCACTTTTTTAGTTTTCTCGTCTAAACATTTATGGAATCATCGCGGTGTCCGTTTGTCTGTTATATAAGTTTTTCTCGGAGACTATTTGACTTAAACAGTTGATGTTTGGAAGTTATAGTAAATAGTATAAGTAATGTGCTCGAAGTTATATTTTTACGTAACACTGGACAGGGCAGTGTTTTTTTTTTTCAGAATTCTATTTCTCGGGAGTGTCATTGACTACATTATGTAATTAAAAACAATTGCTGTATCATTAAATAAATTACTACTACATTAAAAAACAAAATGTACTAATATAATGACTTCAGTTTTGGAGAAATGAAGAACATATTCTGTTATTTATAATTTTAACTTTGATTGAAAATTACTGAATTTTTTAAAACTGTAATTAAAAAAAAACTAGTAATTATCAGATTACATTTTATTTCTCATAAATTTGCATTAAAATGTTGATTAATGATTCTACAGCGACCGAATTAGAGAATACAGCGTCCTTATTGGTTGATTTTGTTACCTGTGTTTTTGGTGATTGCATGATTGAGTAGATAGACAATAAAATACTGTACAGTCAATAGAGTAGACAATGAGTTAATTGTAATCACTTCTTGATTTTTTTTAAAATTTTATTGAAATATATCAGTATATATATGCTTATCTTAACGTAAATATTTGTAAACTTCTTTTTATTCATTTTTAAAGATTATATTTTTTTTTGGCAGTCAAGTTTTTCATACTTTTATGTAAATCATATTATTGTTACAATATAGTTCAGGAGTTTAATTGTGGTGCGCATGAATTGTGATAAAATGAAGTTAGTGAAGTGCAAGCCTTAGCGCCGCCGTCGCCTTAATTCCGTTAGTACGGAAGCGCCAGATACGGTCTATCGGGAAGCAATTACTGCAATCAGTTACCGTGATGTGACGCAGTGTGGAGCGCGTCACACATGCACACACTTCTCCGTTGTATTTATATATTATAATGCGAATATTTTCAGGAAACTTGGTGTCTGTTCTTACATACATACATTTCTTTACGCTGTATCCCTAACGGGGTAGTCAGAGCGGACGGAGCGCCAAGCGTCGCGGTCCTTACATATTTCTTTCGCTTCCTCAAATCTCCTCATTCTCCTTACACGTTTTCGCCTAGATAGGCGAGTGCTTCTGACATTTCCGTTGGCTAACACTCTGTCTATTTGATCTTCATCAGTCGGCCTTGGTCTTCCTTGGCTTCTTTTATGCGCGTCACAAATCGTATTACGGGTGACACGCAAAGAGCACTCGCATACCTAGGCGAAAATGTGTGAGGAGAATGATGAAATAATGAGGAAACGAAAGAAGTATGTAAGGACCGCGACGCTTGGCGCTCCGTCCTCTCTGCCGACCCCGTTGGGGATACAGGTTGAAGATATGTATGTATACTGCTGCAATTCAGAAAAGTTCGTTTTTAAATTTAATTAGCCGAATAGACAAAACGGGATCGTCTGTCTGTCTATCTCACTCGATATGTTGCATTATCTTTACACCTACTGAGCTGAAGTTTGTCATAAAGACATGTAATTTTGTAACCTAAAGCAAGAAAATAACAAAAACAAATTTTCCGAAATTGATATGGAACTATTAGCTAATGTATCCGATACGCTCTTGGCCAGTTTTTCAAATTGGCTCGATTAAAAATTAAATCCTAGGCGATATTACGTCCGAATACTTAGTACAATGAATACAATGATCTAAAAATATTTCAAAATGAAGTCAGATGTTACAAATTAGTTTCCGGACCTGGACAAGCGTGTGTCGCGCCGGCCTCGTGTCGCTCCACCGGTACATGTACCGTACATATCGGAGAGGTGACACCACTAAATTTGTATGCAAATTAGTTAGCGACCACGACATTACGAGAAAAAACTAATTACTATGATCAAATAGAAATTAACGTTATCTTTTATGATTTACAAGATGAGTATTGGAATGTTTAAATATTTGTACACATATTATATAGTAGATATGTTGTTGTAGGGAAAATCATCGATGATGAGCATTTCGAGCGACGCTACCATTTCGCGAATTGATGAACTAACACCCGGCCTTAGTAAATAGTAAAAATTATTAGAGTGGTAGAGCCATGCTGCATTACAGCACGAAAAGGGCAGGTTCGCCGGGTGAAATACCACCCTCTCACAGAATATCGGCGTGAAATAACAGCATCTACTGTTGTTTCGTTCGTTGAGCGACAGTGCCAGTAGCCCATAACCCCCCCTTTTTCCCTATTTCCCTAAAGGTCGGCAATGCACCCGTAATTCTCCAAATGTTGCGGGTGTTCATGGGCGGCGGTTGGTTACTCTCCATCAGGCATATTATTATACAAATCGTTTGGCGATTCACTCAACTATAGTTGAGCATATCGATCTCAAGGGTGTCCAAGTACTATCTATCGAAACGTTGTAGATGAGTCCGTGTTAAACAGTTTCCATTTCACAACACATTGGCACCTTTTACATATACTCTTATTGGTTATGTCACGTACAAGATGGCTGCGTCAAAACCAGCCAAAAAATTAATTATGAATAACTCGACGATAAAAGTGCATTTTAATGAAGTTATGGAAAAAAATATTTTTTACTTTCTAATACTTCTCAGTCTCCAAAACAAATTAAAGCAAAAACTTAACTTTTGGGTCCACGTCTACGTTTGAGCGAATAATTTCTATAACTATACTTTGTTACAAATTGCAGCTGTTTATGTCAAATAGCCTTTGATGTGACAGACAGACAGACAGACACCGAGATAATTTCGTAAGTAATCTGTTTAATCAATTTTGGAATGGACTACTCAATTACCGTACAAACAAAATGCCACTTCAAATAATAATATATGCTATTAACACCTAGTACGACAGATTTGGATGAAATTGTCATTGCAAGAAGAATAGGAATGTTTGGATGGTTCGAGCACACAGAGACAATGAGTCTATGAAAAAATCTACAGCGCGAAAGTGAGTGGTATAGCAGAAGTCAAGGAAGACCAAGGCTGACTTACGAAGGTCAAATAGACAGAGGAGAAGAATGAATAAAATGATGAGATTTGAATATGCATAAGAAGTTGACGGTTGGTCCCTCTGCCTACCCAGGGATATTTTTTTTTTAATGCGCCAGACGATATACATCAATCATTTGATCTCAAACTCCGTATTCCCTCTGCTATGAGAACCAGACGACGACTACTGGGAGCGTTTCCCAGTATACCCAGACCAGAGACAATCTAGAAAAGTTCATTTCCTAAATTGACCCGACCGGGTATCGAACCCGAAACCTTCCGCGCTTGGGTGCAACGTCTAAACCACTGCGCCATCGAGGTCGTCAATATAATATGAACATAATGTGTATGTGAGATAAGTCTGTTATTTATACTTATTTATTAATGCAAATTATAATCCTATTACTTATGTAATAAAAAAAAACAATAAAATTACACGACTTACATAATATGGCAACTATTGTCTGTTTAAAGATAGATTGTAAAATAAGTCATCAGTGTCACAATATTACCGAGGCAGCTGCCAATTTCCATACAATGGTCTATGACTTTCTGTGACACTATTATGTGTGACAATCTAATTATATTCACGTGGTATTCACCAATTCGATTATGACAACAGATTATGATGTCGGTGTACAAATATCAAATTCACTGTATTGAGTTACTTCGAGATACTGCAGCAACTACTCAGTGGGGGATTATTAGGATTTCTGAGTTGTCGAATAGTCGAAATAATTTTAAATAACTTCTCGTAGTATTAGTTTATTCTCTGTTATTTCATTTACGTAAATTCTATTAAAATATATTATATTTAAAAGTTTAAACTTAAAAGAGCTGTGCTGTAATTAACCGATAGGTAAATCGATAAAGTATTATAATATGTATATATCATTATCTTATCACAGAATTTTGATTAGTATTGAGTTAACTTTCTGTTTTTGAAAGTTAAGTGAATATAAGCGATGGTCGTTTAACCTTCAACATGTTTTTTTTTAAATGAATGCAATTACCCATAAAAGATTTACGTTTTCAGATTTTATTTTTAAAATAAAAAATTGTGTATAACAGTAACAAGCATGGCTGACTTATGAAAATTAAATAGCCAGTGTTAGGCGACGGAAATATCAAAAGCACTCGCATACCTAGGCGAAAATGTGTAGGGAGAACGATGAGATTTGAGGAAGCGAAAGAAGTGTGTGAGAACCGCGAAGCTTGGCGCTCCGTTCTCTCTGACTACTTCGTTAGGGATACAACGTGAAGATATGTATGTATGTAAATAGTTAAAAAACGAGACGAAAACATTTACACATTCTTGATTATTTTGAAGAAATGTCTTTTTAGTTTCATGGTATATGGAAATTTCGTAATAATAATACTCAGAGGTTAATGTCAGGGGTTAAAAATACCATCGCTTTAACGTTTGATAGGACCTAGTCCTATCTTCGTAGTACGTGATTTATTCAAACTATTATTTTCATTACGGTATAAATTGTTTATTATACAGGTAGGCTGTGTTGCGCTAATAATAGAAACTTTTCACGGCAGGAGGAGAGCCCTGCCTGACTCAGTCAGTAATTGGCACATTTCCAGTTCACGTCGCGTCGGCCCCTCGTGGTCGAATCGTCCGCAAATCGCGTGGGAACACGACACCCGACACACGACACTCGTACAAACTTGTAGACTTGTTCGATTAATGTTTTAGACTGTGTATTATTCTTAAAGTAGCGTAGGAGTCGTCAGATCTCTATTCCCAGAAAATTAACAAAATTGCAAAATTTGTTGGTAACTTCTCGGAAATATTCCATAATTCCGTGAATTATACCAAAAAAATCACATTTTTGCCTCTTGTTCCCGTTAAATGTTTGCATTAAGACATCAGTATTGTTTTTAAATAGGTACGTAAATTTATTAACGTATAAAATATGAACATATAAAGATATAGTTACTTTAAAACATTTACATAATTTCGTGTCATTATTTCAGGGTGGATAGAGAATTATGGCGCGACAAAATTATAACTTGACGCCACGTTTATCGATAAATATCTATGGATATGGCTTTTAGATGGCGAGCCGGAATTAGTACTAGATTTCTAGCCCATCGCCTGCACCAAATAATAATAATAATAATTATTACATCGATCTTCAAGAAAATTTGGCACCTCCGCTATTGTTCTTTAGATAGTGTGTGTATGTCGTACGTATACGTATGTATGTATAATAGTCACTATTAAAGCAATTAAACTATTTTTGCGCATTTGTATACACACACTATAATATAATTATATATGCCTCTACTTATTTCTTGTGTGCATTTACGTCCTAAGTTTTTTTGTTGTAAATCTGATGGAATTTTTATTATGGAGTAAGCTATGTCTCATGGTTTCTGATATGTTTGTTGAATGGTTTAATAAGTTATTTGCGACAACGATTTCTTACGATAAATATGTATGGGTAAATACAACACACACATGTATACCTATACCTAGTCGCCATAAATATCGTTACAAGGTAAACACCATTTTTTTCTATTACATAAAACGTTTATTACTGCAGTGTGCGTTAGTTTATACATTAATATAATAGCATTTTAACAATATGAAGTTCATTCGAAATGATCTACTTGGTCTTAATACAATCCTATAAACGTTGTGACCAGTTATCGATTGAAACACGCATTTTCTCCATGGGAAAATTCTCCACTGCCAATCGTATGGAATGTTTTAACGACTCCAAATTATCATGGCTTTTAGAGCATGCCATATTCTCTAAAAGAGACCATAAATCACAATCAAATCATTAAGATCGGGACTAGATGACGGCCAGTTTTTAGCTCTGAAGAAGTCAGAAATGTTCCTTTTCGACCACGCTTGAGTGGATCGAGCTTTATGAACCAGTGCTGAGTCTTGCTGGAAGAACCATTCTTGGTTTAGGCTAAGAGGCTTAACTACCTTCTCAAGAATCGTATCTTGATATACCTGGGCCAGTGTTTTGATACTCTTTCACAAAAATATGAATCAGTCACTCTTAACTATAAACCAACTACTGATAGCTAATAAATACTACACGAACCATCACTGAATCCGGGTAATGCCTACGTCTTACCCTAATTGACTAATTAATAACTAAAAAAAAATTATTAGTGACTAATTGGGAAGCTTTTTTAGAGCTTAGAGAATAAACTCGGTCATTCTGCTTATTAAAATTTTGCTCGATAGCAAAAATTTTCTCGTCAGTAAATACAATTTTTTTGCGACCTTGCGAAGAAATTGTATTGATTATACCACCCTATTCATTTTTAAATTATCGTTTAAATATTGACTAGGGCGTTTCTCATAAACTCCAAGTTCTAAGTCATCTTATAAAATACGCGGCTTCTTAGTGCTATATTCATTACCCTAGATAAAATCTTTTGACTTCGGACAGGATTTCATCGGATTCTTTCCTTGACAGCTTTGATCGCCTTTTTAGTACGAATACTACGTGGACGGCCAGATCATTTTCTGTCACAAACAGAGGACTTTTCGTTATACGTATCAATAGCCCGGTACACCCCGGGACCCCGGTAGCCCGGTAAAAATATTCGACTACTACCAAGCGCATGGAGAGTTAAAAAAATTGCATTTGGCTACATACATACTTTGTTTAATGCTAGGTATCACAGCAATTCCGTTCTCTTTATCACCCCCACTCCTTTACAAGAATATTTAACAGAGATTGGCGCGAAAATTAGAAAACGCTATGAATATTTATATGAGAATGATAGGTTCCAAACTAAAATGTAATATTATTGTTTTTTTATTATTGTAACAATATTTATGGCCAGACTGTGTATACGCATATACGTACATGTACAAAACGTAATATGACAGTGACACATCTGTTCCACGTATATAAGATATTAATTTTACCAAGAGTTAATCAGACATTTTTCTTTTCCTGTGAGACCAAGAGATGTTCTGAAAGGAATAATATTTTATGTAGGTTTATATTAGTGACCGACCGAAGCTTCGTTTTCGTTTTCGCCCATTTTCGGCCAAAAAATCATGATTCGGCCATATTTTCGTTTTCGGGCATAAACCAGCCGAAACTTCGGCCAAACCGAAAATCGAATTTGAAGTCTGCAAATTATCGCATGTCTTTTAGCCTACTCATAAAGCTCGGTAATATAAGATGACGTTCGGCTAAATTCAGAGTGGATGGAGTCCGCTCGTGGTTTCACTCAGCCGACTTAAAGAGACGCGATTTTGTTTTATATTCGACTGTTTAATTATAATTATTAATACTTAGCTGAAGCCATTGTTTTTTTTATTTCGTACTTTATTAAGAATGATTTATTAATCATTTGATTTGGTCAACAATCATTGCAATTTTTGTCACGACTGTGTAATTATTTAATTACAAAGTGCCAAATAAATAAGAGAGATCTCAATTAATAATTAGTATTTAGAATAGCATAAAGAATACGCGTTTTGTTATATTAATTGAAGATTTATAACGATTCAATCAAGGAATCTATTTAGTTTATTTTAACAGTGTTGACTTTTGATAATGTTTAGTTGATTTTAATGGTGGTTAATCATAGTATAGATTATACTGATTGTATTATATTGTATTATATTATAAAATCAATCAATACAACAAGAAATAAACAAAGATTTGTATCCTAAAGTCTATATTTGCTCTTTCTCTTCGTTAAGTATAAAAAAATTTAAATGTACAGTGGAGATATTAATATGTTTTAATGTCTAAATCATTTTTGTTTTCGGCTTCGTTTCCGGCCGAAAATAAGACTAAAGCCGAAGCTTCTTTTTCGTTTTCGTTTTCGGCTGAAAATCCATTTTCGGTCGGTCACTAGTTTATATATTATTAAGTATACATGGGACTTTTTGGCGGGAACGGGAGAAGTGAAGTTGTCATTTCATTAAGATTTTCTATTTTTTACATTTTTTAGAGTTTTAAAGTACAAAAATGATAGTAAATTGTGTTGTAAAGTTCTGTATAAGTGAAAAGAATGGAGTAGGTCTAAATAAACATGCATAGCTGAAGTTCTCGCGCTCTTCCAAGAAGTCATTTTTAACTACAGTAAACCCTACTATCACTTTACTGAAGAAGTTTTACGATAATGATTCTCCTTAATAATACATGACATTGGCAAATGCGCTAATCTGTGCGCCATGCCATGGAGAAAGAAAAAAAGTATGCATGTCTTCAAGACATTTCCTTTTTAGGGTGGACGGAGATTCAAGTAAGTAGTGACGTATTATTTGTCGATATATTTTGGACTTATTGTTATAATAAAGATTTTATATAACTATATACATGACAAAGGCAAACTGTTATACATAATGATGAATAGCTAGCCTGTTTCCTACTATACAATATTTTATCAGAACTTATGTAATATGACGTGTAGAGTATTCAGCGAATTATAAAACTTTCGTCTGCAATTAACATAGTAATTATTAATATTTTAAAACATTTGCACATTTGAAACTATGATATTTAGTATTAAACTTCTCGCTAAAACGCTCATATAAAATGTACCAATGTAGTGTACGAAGCCACGGCGACGGCACGTTGTAGTAACTTGATTTAGAGATTGCTCCAACTGTTTCAGGATTTTTGAACTCGAAACAATTCTAACAATAAAGACACTGAAATACTAAACATCGTTCGTAACTTTTTGGTCTCATATTTCGAGAAAAATTTCAGTGTTCAGCGAACATTAAATTAATTTAAAAAACTGGCTCAGAACGTGTCGGACACGCATTATCCACGATTTCACAGAAAATACGACATTGAAGTACTGTTAAAAAAATAAGAACAAAATTGGGTTAAAATTAACCGTTATTTAATTTTTTTTCATTTCTGGTTACCGATTACCAAATTTCGTGTTAGTGCTTAAACTAAATTTCAGCTCAGTATGGGTAAATCGATGGTATAAATCAGCTGTGACATACAGGCGTACAGACAGACAAACAGATAGCCATGATGACACTATAAGAGCTCTCTTTTTGTTAAGAACGCAGTTTTGAGTGTATTGGTAAATGAAAAACTTAACATTTTTGTATACGTAACTTAGTAGAAAATCTTTACTAAAATAGATATTTAAAAAAACATTTATTACTGTGGTAGATTCCTGACATCTTTAGTTATTTTCCGTTCAAAGTACAAAAACCACCAATCGAAACGTGTTTCGCCTCTCAACGAAGCATCCTCAGGATATTCCAAAGATCAAACTCGGCCAGCTAACCAGCACCGAATCAACAAATGAGTCAGCTGCACGACATTTGTTTTCGGAGTTTGAGCGGAAAATAGCTAAGGATCAGGAATTTATCACATAAAATGGACTTTCGCAAAGTAACACCTGAGTCTATACAACATTTATTATTGTGTTTACAATGTACTTGTAATAACAACTTTACACTGATTACAAAGTCGATTGATAGTTACCCAATTACGTGAGTTATAATAGGTATGATGTTTAAACGATCGTCTATTACTATAGAACGTAACATTAATTTTTTGAAGTTTCCATGTTTCATAGCAAAAAAATAATTTGATCGGAACACACAATACCAGCGCAAGCGTTTCTTGTTTGATATTACGGACAAATCCAGTTTGAGCCGGTAATATCCGCTTTTATGGCCGGCCGAGGCCGGGCGTGTTGTCCGTTTATGACGTCCCCCGGTCATGTGGGATTTACACGGAACTTGTTGACGGTTATTACAAAAAAAATACATATGAGCACCCATGTGTGTATGTAAGTACGCTACACGTATATTTAACTATGTAATAAGACAAGTACTTTGAATTTGAGTATTTGACAGTTATCTAAACTAATATTACATAGAGGTAAAGTTTGTGAGTTTGTATGTAGGAGGTCCGAACCTCCGAAGCTACTCAACGGATTTCAAATATTCTTTCACTAATATTTAGAATGGACCTTCAGGGTGGACACAGGCTGTATATTATCTCGTTAAATTCCACGAGGGCGAAGTTGCGGGCAACAGTTAGTCAAAAATAAAATAAAATGATCACTAATTTCTCCGTCTGTCAAAGCGACATCCAAACTTCTTTGTCACATTATTATGTCACTGCTTGCTAACCCACAGATTAAATCAGTTTACGTTTAAAAATATCTAATTTGCTAAATTGGTACTAATTAATAGGTCTTCGAATTCACATCTCTTCTTCCCTTATCTTCGAAGCCATTAGACATAGAATTTAAAAAAGTGATGAACTTGCGCACAGAGGGTTCCGTATAGAGAAGAAGATTTTTATCATCATGTGCATACAAAATGCATAAGTAGCAGGTCTTTACCAAGCACGCAACTTTTAATAAAAAATCAGCCGTAATATTTTGTTAAAACTGGAACATTGGAGCAAAAACATATATGTCCATACAAAATACCATCAAAATTTATCTACAAAAGACTCAGTCTGACTCACTGTGAACATATGGCATGTAAGAATAAAAGCTATAAAACCTAACAATACGTTACAAAGGAAAGCTTACGTTATGACTGAAGGTGATAAGGTCTACATTGGATAAAAGGTGAACGCCTTACGCCGAGCCTTAAAGTTACGTTCGAAAACTGTTTTCAAATGACGTAAGTCGTAGAATTTGTTATGGTAAACTTATCCTCATGTCTGTTGTGTAGAATTGAATATCAAGTCGTATTCCCAACGAGGAGTAGTTGTACAATATATTGGCCCAAGACGTGCACTGACTCAGGGTTGACGGATAAGTTTTAGCAGTTACTGTACTGAGTTATTGCGAAGCTGAAACTTATATTGTATTCGAATTTAAAACAATTAATTTATGCTATGTAGAGAAGGTAATTAGCTGGGGGAAATATATAAATAATTTTAAAATTATATTAAAATTAATAGCATACCTAGGCGAAAATGTGTGAGGAGAATTATGAAATTTGAGGAGGGGAAAAAGTACGTACGTAAGGACCGCGATGCTGTGCGCCTCGCCCTGACTACCCCGTTAAGCCGACGCGGTGATTAATAATAATTTCATCTAAAATATACCTTCTGCTCTATGCAAATGTGCGCGCACTAGCTTACGAAAAAAAAGTTTTTTAGTTTATTTTAAAAACTATAATTAATTTAAAGAAATCCAACTGTCATTTTGAGGAATATTTTTAAAATAAACTATACCAAAAATTTATAACTATAAATCGGTCCCGTTGCTCCGAAAAATGTAAATTTCTGTTTTAAAAGAGGTTTCTTAGATATTTTTTTTGTTACAAAAGTTAACCAATCGTGTATCGCAACTGTCAAAATAATGTCAATGAAATGAAGAATCAGAATACCAAATATAACTGCCATACGTTTTGTAGTCACTTAGAAAAATTGAGATCCCTGGCGTCAAAATTTCCAATGCGTCGCCTTAAGGATACAACGTGGATATATGTAGATATGTATTTTACTATACATTTCCTATTTCATATTTAAATTATAAATGTATATTTATAATGATAACATTTTGTACATTAAAGATTTGAAATTTATTTGAAATTTTTTTGCAAGTAAAGGATATAGTCATTAGTGATTAGATTAAGAAAGATAGAATTATACAACAAAAGTGTTTTTGTCATGGTCAGTAACATTTGTAATAAGCTACCCAAGTACCCACGTCGATTATACAACACAATGGCATATCGATATTAAAAAATAAAATGTATGATTATTTAAATGACAAAAAATTTTATTTGATACACGAATTTTTGACATAATTTATTGGTTATTAGATATTGCAAAAGATTATTTTAATTTATTAACATTTTATTATAACATTTGACATTGAATTTTATTAATATTCGCAGTTATAAATGACAAAAACACCACAAAAAAGGGTGCTTTTTCATTTTTAGTAAAAAGGTGCGATATTGTGTTGTGTCATCATTATTATAATTTCTTTTGATTACTATTAATTATTTATGAATGATATCTTACTTTTTTATTAACATAATTTTATGTATACCTAGCCGAAAATGTGTGAGGAATGATGAGGTTTGAGGAAGCGAAAGAGGTATGTAAGGACCGCGACGCTTGGCGCTCCGCTTTCTGACTACCCCGTTGGGGATACAGCGTGAAGATATGTATGTATGAATGTATCATTTTATGTCTGTACACTTTCGGTAGATTAGGTACAGAGAGGACAGCTTTATGTTGTTTATTATGTCTGTATGTACAGCCTGTAATTCAGACGAATAAAGTTGAGGTTGAAGATAAATTTAGGTGAGTTATTGTTTGCCTATACTTATGTATTAAAATTATATCGTATACTTATATACTAAAGATAAAAAATAATAAATAAATAAGAGAAAGATAATAAAGATAAAAAACTACTCCATCGATTTCAAAATTCTTTCACCTACAGAAAAGCTACATCATGATTTTAACATGGCAATTAACATGGATTATATTTTATTTTCAAAAAAAATTCTACCTAAGCGAAGTCGGGGCCGGTCGCTAGTTAATAATTGTTTGAAAAATTCATTATAGCACCTATGATATGAGCACGACATAAAGTCAAGGAGTACCATAACTCCTTGAATTCACTGCCGGAGTTGTAGATTGAAGTATAAATTTGGTAATATATTCAAAACATTATTGTTACTTCCTTTTGCTCGATAAAATTAAAAATCAGCCGCGGCCAGCACTACTGACAACTCGAAGCGGCGTAATTATGCGATTCTCTCTTAGAGTCTCATATTCACGCCATTTGCTGTCGAAATTTAGGGACCCTAGGGTTCCGAAGTCGATCGACTGGATTCTCATATTTGTTAGCGAATGGTCTAGGCTTCGGAGACCGTCGGGCTGGCAGCTTCTTCCGCCAATGAATTGGTTTGGCTATTCGAAGAGGTAATGCTGCCAGCCTTCTGGACACCTAAGCAATGACAGCTTTCTTAGTGCCAACTTTCTATTATTTAAGGTAATACTTAGTTTTGTTTATAAATATTAACTTTAAGTACGTACGTATACGTATGTACTGATTTATTTAAATAAATTTAATTAAAAATAGTAAATAATTAAAAAAATATTTCATTGAGAAATATAAACAGGGACTACAGGGACTAAACTCCAGGGAGATGATGATACCAGACTATGACTTCACATTCTTGTGGCGTCATTGGTCAGCGCCAGGAGTGACAGAGACAGAGCATGTCTGTGCTACTAGTTTGAAAGCCAGTACATACATATTCTCATGCTGTATCTCTAAAGGGGAAGTCTAAGAGGACTCTTACTATTCTTCTCACACGTTTTCGCCGAGGTATACTTTTCGACTTTCTGTCAACTTTGTCCATTTCATCTTTATAAGTCAACCTTAAGCTTTCTTTTCTTCTGTTACCACTCACTTTCGCTCTGTACATTTCCTTCGTCGATCTTTTATCACTCATTCTTTCTAAGTGCCCAAACCGTCTAAGCATTCTTAACTTCATTTTACGATAACTTTATCGTCTAAATCTGCCGTACTACGTACCTCTTTAGTTGTCGCTGGCCATACATAAAAACTTATGTATATTTCAATTGATTTAAAATAATGTTTTGCAGTTATGCTTACAATTAATAAACCTATCCTTCTGTTAGTTTAAGAGTATATATATTATATCTTCACGCTGTATCTTTAACAGGGTAGTCAGAGAGGACGGAGCGCCATTCGCTTCCTCAAATCTCATCATTCTCAGAAATAATTTAAATAGACAAATCGTCTATTAAAATAGTTCTGTTATAAAATCAAGACCCTTCAGTGTGAAAAAAAATGTGAAAGTATCGACCTTTTACTTGACATTTTGGCAAAAGGCTGTAATTGAGCAACTTGACTATATTTGACATTAGATTAGAGTCGTAATTCGTAACACCCGCGGTGTCGCATCGTGGCGTCGTTGGTACTCTTGCAGAACATGGTACCTAACTAAAGATTTGAATCGCATACTAACACTTAGGTACCATGGATGACATTAAAATGTTTAGAATACACTTACCCAACAATAAATGGCACAGGAGTGTTTGCTAATAAGCGATATCAAAGATATGCGCTGAAATATTTATTGGCTAACGTTAGCTGAGGATATGAAATCTATACTTAATGTTATAAAGAAGTAAACTTTGTTTGTATTATATGCAATGGATAAACTCAACAACTACTCAACAGATTTCAAAAATTCTTTCACCTAAGGAAAGTTACAATATCAGCGAGTAACGTGGGCTGTATTTTATTTTCAAAAGAATTTCTACCCGTGCGAAGCCGGGGCGGGTCGCTAGTTAATATATAAAATTGTATAGAATTAATTCTTAGTAAGTAAGTATACTTTTATTTTCTTTATTTTACAATAAGAAACTTTACATTTAATTAATCATATTTAGTTGAATGAATGAATGAATGATTTGAATGAACGATTTATTGAAAAACTAACAGTTAGTTAACAACTAAGAATAGGTATATGCATTATAAAGATTGTACATAAACTTTTCTTTCAGGTTGACCTGTTCTTTCAGGTTATAAACAAGATTACAATAAGCGCATTTAAAAACTAATTAACATCAACGCCAACACGCGAATTCCAAGCCATTGCTACCATTTGCAATGTGATCGATTATCCGAATGTATATTTGTTATTCGTAATTTGTAAACTTCGTGGAATTTAAAAAGTTCGCGGAATCATACGCTATTTCTGTTAGGAGTTGCATTTCTCGATGAGCTATAAATAGCGGGTGCTCATTCGAGCCAGTCTGCGATCGACGGAGCTCCCCATAGTCTTAAAAAAGTTACAATTCAAATTCAAAGTATTTATACTCGTTACGAGTAAGAATCAAACGACAAACTGGCCAAGAATGTGTCGGATACGCATGAACTCAGGGTTCTGTAACAAATTCGGAGAAAGTATTCATTTGAATAAATGAGTGATAAAGTTCAAAAAACACAAATTGCAAAGCTAAAGAAGACCAAGGCTGACCTACGTAGATCAAATAGCCAGAGTGTTAGCCGGAAATGTCAAAAACACGAAATGAGTTCACGAGAGCAATTATTACATTTTTTGGTTCTCATTTCTGAATTTAGAGTAATAATACACGTCTCTGTTCAAATATCAGCTAAGTAGGTCTAAAGATGACAGAAAATGACATAATGGCAAATGGACATGACGGATCTTTAAGGTTTCCGTTTTTGCCATGAAACACTCAACCTATAGAGTGGCAATGTCATTTATTTTGTATGAAAACAATTTACGTCTAAACATTACTGCGGTAACTGCGTTCTGTTTTATAGTTGATTTGCTATTTTTGCCCCACTACCGAATAGAACAAATAGCCATTACATAAATATTTAAATAACTGTTGGTATATACAGAGATGTGCACACAGGTCCAGTATTGGTTATGTACTGCTTAATGCGAGCGAAAGTTGGTATTTGTTAGTGTAAATAAACTGAGCAGTGGGGAATAAGTTGGTCCGAAATTTCGTCTCTATAGGTTGAGTGCTCTTTAGTTTTTAACATGGCTAAGAAATCATAAAAAGTAAAATGAATGTATGCACACGAAATATAAGCTTTGGCGTAATCAGATAAATGTAAACGTATGTTTCATTCCCACACCGCGCCAGGTCAAATCAAATCAAGTCAAAATGTCGTTATTAAATTGGGCTCCTAAGAGCACTTTTGAATCATAATTAGTGGTTGCGACTTATATAAGTGAGTATAAATGAGTGTCGTCGCCGGTACAATACTGCCTCGATTATAATGAGTGAGACATATCGATAATTCTGTAGTAATTATTTCCAGACGTGTTAATAGCTGGATTCCAGAGCGGGACTCGTATTTGGTTCATTACAAAACAGATCGTCAGATCGAGTAACTGACGGCTACACGCTATGCTCATTAGCCTAATATACTTGGAGGCGGTGACGTGTGGTACAGTGAACAAAATATGTGCAGGTACTGTCGACGACACTGGCTCGAATGGAGTTAATTATATGTAACTAAAATAAAAGTTTAAAAATCTCTACATGAAAAAGGTGTGGACCGATTTCCACCAACAGTTAACGAAAATGCAAAAAAACCTGTTTCTCCATTTAAGAATGACAATACCACAGAGAAACACACAAACACACGACGTCGTCAGAATTTAATAACCCTCTTTTCTATTAACAGCGAAAATTACTAAAACGCGACCAAGGACAGCTTAGCATATTGATAAAAATGTTATTGATTTTTAAATGACATTGAGTACGCGATAAATCAGGTATTTTATTAGTCGAAATCTTCCGACCGTTTTAACAACTGAGGGGGAACATTCGTACTCATTATATACAATAATATGTAAAGAATCCCTTTTCAAAACTTTTGATTACGCCGACGGTACAAACGTTCAAAGGAATCTCATCGATATCATGCGCATGCGCTTACACACATAATATCATTGGGAAATACTTGGAAATGACACTCAAATTAATTATTTCTTATGAACACGTCATTAATAGTTTTCAAAGTTATTAATATGACATTTTCACGCCTGTCAGACTTAACGGCCCTCATTTTCGAAACTGAGGAGTTAACGGTAACAAACTTGCCGCGCGACGATTTGTCAGTGTCGGTGCGCGCGCGCAGGAAACGTCACATTTGAATTTCAAAGTGACAATAATGCGTCAACTCTTTTCTTCATATTTTGGAGAGTATTAGTCACGATGATAAATCGATACGCACGTATTACGAATCTTTCTCAGGTACAGAAGAAGAATATCGCATCTAAACTGAGCATACGTTATAATTATAAAGTTAAATAAAAGAAATTACCACTCATTTTTATAATATAATACCATATGCTGGTGATGATCAGACCTTCAGCTGCTAACAAAAATCAAACTCATATTTTCAATAGTTCTTAAGGTCACATAAAAGTTCAAAGCGGAATGATTATGTTTAGAAATAAATTTGTACAACTTTGAATTAGTATTGCATATTTCTTACTTTGTGAGGTTGGCTGGAATATATCTCCTGAAGAGATACACTTTGTGCAAATTTTCTTATCACTTATGTACATAATATGTTTGTACATTACAGTTATTATTATAAGTTAATATTGTTACTGAATATTCTAAAGCGGCTGGATCGATTTTCATCAAACATAGGTAAGAATATTATTTCAATTGTAGCTTTCATACAATTAAAATCGCATGCAAATTGATTCATTCGTTCGAAAGCGACGTTACAAAGAAACACACAGACAGACAGCCGACGGTGTCAAACTTATACACATCTCTTTTTTGACGGGGTTTAAAAATATCTTCACTGCAATTGTCACTTTAAGGGTGCTTGCACCAACTATATAAACTCGATTTAAGGATTTGACATCTCGCTTGGACTAACTATTAAATAATTGGTGCAAGCGAGATGTCAGTTCCTTAAATAGAGATTTAATAGTTGATGCAAGCCACCTTAAGTTATTGATGTTATTCATTTGCTATTTTAGGCATGATTAAAAGACATAATATTATCTATGAGCTTTTATATAACTTTTTTTAATTTAAACTTTTTTGTAAATTAAATGTCCGTACATTTTTTCTAGATATTTTGAATAAAATTGCTCCCAATACCTAAACGCATTTTGATATTGTAAATTGATAATGAAAGCTATATTACTGAAATAAAACAACAAATCCATAACTTCACGGAAAAAAACTTGTTCAACTTCAATGAAACCTTAAAATTGAATATATACGTAGAGAGCGCGCAGCGGCGGCGGCGTTGAGATCGTGAGAACGAAATACGAAATTCGATAGTGACGGATGTCCTCTATAGACAAAAACTTTTGTAACATAATAGGTTGTTTATAATCGGTTGTTGAAGCGTAGAAAACTGTGAATTCATTATTCAAAATTTAAGTAATAAAGACCGTGAGGTAACGCTGGCAATATATTTGGCATATTTTAGCTATTGATATGCGCGTCAAAATCGGAAAAATTCGAGCCGATATTCTTGCGCGCTGGTCTTGTTTTTTATTATAGATCTCTGGCATAAGCTACATTCTTAGTTTTGGACCAAACAATTGATGTAGCGGAGTTTGATTTATTATTATTGCTTATTTTCAGAGTTCCGTATATACCTTAAAAAGAAAAATGAAACCATTTTGAGAACAATCTTACGTCCACCTATTTGTCCATCAGTTATAGTGGATTTTTCATAAACTAAACGACATAAATATTTTTTTTTGCTGAGTAATACTTCTCGTTAACCGATATATGTATGTAGTACTTGTATATATATATATAATCGTAATAGAATAAAAGAAGACACAAATACCATGACTAATTATATATATATATATATAAATATGAAATCGTAATAGAATAAAAGAAGACACAAATACCATGACTAATCT
Source organism: Zeuzera pyrina (assembly GCA_907165235.1). Classification (NCBI taxonomy): domain Eukaryota; kingdom Metazoa; phylum Arthropoda; class Insecta; order Lepidoptera; family Cossidae; genus Zeuzera; species Zeuzera pyrina. The sequence goes on along the minus strand of OU015638.1, from coordinate 20,611,934 downwards.
AATTTTCTTGAACTCAACTTGACTATATTTCTGAAATCCTAGACTTACCATTTTAAAAAACTTAGGGAATACAGAAATATCTAAAAATTTACAGAAGTAATGTAACGAAATTCTCAGGTCTAATTACTATTTCTTGCAAATTAAGTTTACAATCATTTTATAAAAAAGTATGGAATCCTTTGTGCGTGATCAAACTCACGCTTGACCAATTTTTAATATTATAAAAAACTAAAAAATACATTAAAGATAACCTGTCTGAGAAATCTTCCTGTAGACCTTACGCAAGTTTAAAATAAATGGTCCTTACTCATGCACAGATACGGGCGGTTCGATCTCGTTAATATATGCAAATTTTAATGTCAATGACCTCGATACATTGATATTGTGATTTTTGCGAACCAGTTCTCTTATTAACTTCACGCTTATCGTAGGTATCAGTAATTATTAAGAACGAGATATTTGTATGTAGACGTGGTCTGGTGGCGGAGCTGACGACAGAACAACGGCATTATGTACGGTGTAACAGCGACATGGAAACTAGAACCGTCGAAGACAGAAATGTAGTCTTTAACGAATTAGTTATATCAGTGGTTAATCACGGATTAAATCAACTGGTTTTTCTTTAAAAATCTGTCGACGGATTCCATCAGATTTATAACGAACAAAACGTAAACAAATGCAACCTATTCCTCGTTGTCATATTATATGCATTCTTTTTTTCACTTTTACAATAACACTGTCATCGAACCTTGCCACCCTGCGTATCTCTACATTGCTTATTTTGTTCGCAAGAGCGACACCGCATATATTTCTGAAAGATCGCATTTCCACGGCATTTATCTTATTATCACTGGATTTCTGGTATATCCAGGTCTCACTACAGTAAAATAAAGTTGTAATTTTATGTTACTAGACTTAATTTTTTGCCAGGTCTTCTCAGTACGTGTCTTGTCCGTATCAGTGGTAGTTAATTATAAATAATTGATTGTATAATATAATCGAAAATTCATTTCTGTTTGTTATCTCGTAATTAGACAACTTTTAATGGATTGAAAGAGACAGAGAGACAGAGTTATAGTATACAACCACTTTTTTACTGTGAGAGACTCCTAGTTTGTTTATACTATGTTTCTATTTAGTTTTGATTTATTGTACATATAAAGTACGTACAGAAAAACACGAAAAAAAAAGTACCACACATTTTTGTAAAGAGTTTTCTTCCAGCGGACCCGCGAGAAAGACATCTTATAATATAGAGGTAGACACCGCGAGTATTTTACAGTAACACATAACGACGCAACTGTAACACCATGAATTTGAGTGCTCAGGCAAATTGGTAATATGCCGCAATAGCATGAAAATTCCTATGATGTCACCAATAAGGCGGATGGATTACAACTGTCGCTCCTCGACATTCTCGACATTGCCTACGTGTGGTGGCCGAATTGACACTAGTTATATTACGATTGAATTAGCCCATCACAGATAAGCTGTGTAATTAGACTTTTTCTTCGATATTAATTGACGTTCTTATTATGGATTATATCTCTATATCGGTTATGAGGGCATACATGTATGTGCTTTCTTTATTTAGTTTTACGCATGTAAAGTCGCGGGCACGACAAGTTAATTAAAATTAAAGCGCTATCTCTCAATACAGCTTCACGCTTAGGGCGGCTTGCACCAACTATTTAAACTCGATTTAAGGATTTGACATCTCGCTTGCACCAACTATTAAATCATTGGTGCAAGCGAGATGTCAGTTCCTTAAATCGAGATTTAATAGTTGGTGGAAACCGCCCTAAATCTACTGAATTGAGTAGTTGATTGTGATGTGTATAGGTTTTCACGTACTTACGTCGAGATTCAGTTGCAGTACAATTGTTGAATGGGTTGTTTTAATTGAGAAGTTGATTCGATTAATAATTTTTTAGTAATTTATAGGAATGTTTTACATATTAAAATAATTGAATATCATTATTGTGAAAAGATATAAGTTTATTGTGAAATATGGTAGTATTAGCTTCGAAATTCCATTAGTGAAGACGACTCGGGAATAAGCTAGAGACGACAATATATAGACAATGACGTCGTAAGCTCGCAATTTTATTTTCTAACGCTAACTGTGGCTTGCACTATCTATTTAAAGTCGATTTAAGGATTTGAAATCACGCTTACACTAACTCTCGGTGAGTTGGTGCAAGCGAGAAGCAAGTTCCTTAAATCGAGCTTAAATAGTTCTCTACAATAGCCCATCTCTTTTAATCTTTTGTTATTGGTATATCTATCTACAGCAGCCATTCCCAAAGTGGACGATAACGCCCCCTTGTGGGCGCTGCAGGCCTAAAGGGGGGCGGTAAGAGACCCAGAAAAAAAATGGGGGCGTTGTGTAGAGGCCTGGGGGGTGATTTGTAATTTCATTTAGCTAGGAGGCATCTTAGACAACGACTGCATGAGCTCTCGACTCAGTAGACAAAATAAGTTTGGGAACCAGTGATCTACAGCAATCTTATATAAACTAGTAAGTGTATTTCCGAGTTACTTCCAGGGGCAGTATTGAAATAGGAGTCCGCACTCTAAGGGTGGCTTAGACCAACTATTCAAACTTGATTTGAGGATTTGACATATCACTTGCAACAACTATTAAATAATTGATGCAAGCGAGATGTCAAATCCTTTAACCGAGTTTAAAGCCGCCGCAAGCCGCAAGCCGCCCTAAGAGTAATAAACAGACCGTAACTTAAATTAAAAATGTTTTTGTTTCATAGTGTTAAGGGGTGACACCATGTAGTGTTTATAACCTGTGTTACTAAATTACTTGAATTACGATATTTGTATAGAGCGTACATTACTGCATGAGTTGCAAAGTGGGAGAGAGAGTTGGTTATTTATAATTATTAATATTTCTTAAGAAATTGGTAACAAGACCATCAGCCTAATGACTTAACTTCTGGAGAAACACTAACTAAGTCCCTAATACTGCTTCAGTAAAGTGATAGTAGGCTTTTGAAGTTAAAAAGGACTTCTTAGAAGAGCGCGAAAACTTATGCTACACATGTTTATTTAGATCTCCTCCATTCTTTTCACTTACACGGAACTTTAAAACACAATATACTATCACTGTTGTATTTTAAAACTCCTAAAAATGTAAAAAATAGAAAACCTAAATAAAATGACAACCTCACTTCTGTTCCCGCCAAAAAGACCAGAGAGAGTTGGAATGCGGCGCAGTGTCTGCACAACAAAATACTCTATTAGTGTTGCTAACACATAAACAACTATATTTATCAAAGAATTTTAAATATTTTTTCGTAGTTTATGTTTATTATTTGTATTTAATAGTTTAAATAATAGTCGAATAGATTATTAGCAGCATGGTAAAACGTTAATAGCGCGGTTTACAGCATTTCAGTATTTTTAAATCTTACCCTCTCTTCCTCTTCCAGAGCCCTGATCAGCTCGTAGTACAACATCTCGGCCTCCGCCGATATCTGCACCTTCTCCACTTTGCACTCATCTTCTCCATTCTCCACTTCGTAATTCTTGTACGATATGTCGCTGGACAGATCCGTTTGTAGATGCATCTTTGTAATTTACGACAAATATTTTCGCAGTACTATAGCTTTGTAAACTAATATAAAATATTTAGGAATAAATCACACCACTATTAATTACATCGGATTAGATAATTTCAAATAACGTAATTATTATCACTGCATTTAAAACGCTCTTTCTTTGGTTTCTATATTACATAGTTCTGACGTAATTTTAATTAATAACGAATTGTGCAACTCTATTTTATGTAACATCAGTAAATAATTAAAATACTGGCTATTTAATTTCAAATTTAAATCTACACTTATGATTGATTGAATAACAATTATCAAAGACAAAACAATAGTCTGGAAATAATCTTCTCTGTACATGTATTTACTGGCTTTCTGAATATTTCAATTTCAATCTATTGAAAAAAGATACCTGTTTGAGTTTCCTACAGATTATTCTATGACAGGTTTGTTTGTTTAGACCTAATCTTATTACTAACCTAACTTTATTTGAATAAGTTCCTTTAACTAGCCCATTGTTGCAATGGCAAAGCATCCTTGCAAACCGGGGCCATGGATTCGATCCCTGGTAAGATTAATAAAGGAAACGAACTTTCTTAAATTGAACTTGTACATTGGGTGTTATAGAGAGCTCCTCCAGATCGTTTTGTACCCAAAGTACTAACCTAATGCTTAAACTGTATAGATTACGGTATTATTCTGGAAATTCACTTCATATTATGAATTCTTATAATTTTCAGCTACCTTCCGCCCAAAAGTCGAACTTGTTAATCTATACGTGCTTCACTTCAATCAAGCAACCTCTGGAAATTACAGAGATCGGACTTGGTCAGCTAGCACAGAATGCTGGAAGCTTAGTACTTAGTTTGCAGTCACATAATTTTTATTAAGCATGGGCATCAAAATTCCTCTCGTCAACTCAGTAACTCAAATGCATCTTACTGCACCGGCGCCTTGAGCTAACTCTAAATTGTGTCATAGCGTAGCAAAATTTGATGTGCCGTGTGAGTCGCAAAGCGCGTCACACGCGTTCCCGCTGGCTTATAGCACAGGCAGCGTATTATGCACTTAAGCTTGTAATGTCCCATTATATTGGGAATAAGTGAGTCGATACATCTGGTACAGTGAACGGATTGTCGCAATTAGCGTAGTTTTACCCATGTTTAATTTGTATAACTGTCTGGAGTATTATTCATATTAGCTTTACTTAAAATTTTAAAGTAAGACCTTAATTTGAAGTAATATGGCACAAAACATAAGTTTGTCTGTCAATATCATAAAATCCGCAGTGAGGGGGCGCCGGGGGGGTTCAGACGGAAACCGTGAAGACATCAAATTAAGCTCCGTTCCAGCCTCAGTAATAACTGGCTCCGTAAATACACTAATTCGTCATCCTGCAGACAGCCGTGCGAGTGAGCCAGACGACGTGTGTTCGAGTTAATTAAAAGTTTATAATAAAGTGAAAAACAAGTTTCAATTAAGTATAATTTTTTTAAGTGAAGAGTGTTAAAAATATAAAGTCAAAAAATACATACATATAATATATATATACAAGGTTATTGTGAAAGGAGGTATACACCCGCCGCGGTCCCGACGTGTCACGGTTGACTGTTATATTGTATTGTAATTAGGTACGGGATACGTTTATTTCGTTTTCCATACACAACAAAAAGATTCATTTAATGGAAAAAAAATGTACAACCCTATCATTATGTCCTATTTTCCAAATGTTTGCTAGCGACCGCGACGGGTAGAGTCTGATGTTAGGGTTGCCTCACCCTCATTTTTGTTTAAACTTTGAGGTTTTACACTAGAACTATTGACTTTTGGCGAAGTTATAGAACGCAGTTTTTTGTTGTTTGGGGTATCCTTCACGGTAGTCAGAGAGGATGGAGTACCAAGCAACACGTTTCTTAGAACTTAGATACCTTCTTGAACCTCATCATTCCCCTCACACACATACACCTAGATATGAGAGTGCTACTGATATTTCTGTTAGCGAACATTGGCTATTTGGCTTTCATAAGTCAGCTTTGGTCTTCCTTGGCTGCTGCTACCACTCCCTTTCGCTATGTACATTTTCTTCGTCAATGTTTTATTACTCATTTTTCTATGCAACTATCTAAGCATGTATTTCAGTAAAAAAACAATTTTACTATTTTATCATATCGCTAATGTCATTCAGTTCTCAGAAAATATAACTTTTTGTATTTAATTAATGGTAAGATTTATTCGTTATCGGTTATCGTGTAATTTCATTTCTCAAACTATTCGACCACGGACAGTTTAAAAGCTGTATCAAAAACTTTTAAAATCGACACATTTTTCTATATCATTAATCATAATATTATATTAATAATTTATTTATGACTATTAAAAACTATTAGGTGATACAAAAAATCGTTTGACTGCGTGTGAATTTTATTGGAATATAATATTCTAAAATGGATAAAAGCAGATTATCGTCTAATATAAAAAGTCATTACTCGTTAGTTTATTTCTCGATTATAGTGTAGGATACGGGGTATTATCTTAATGCCTTTATTGCATAGCGCGAGACGAGTCGAGACTGAATTAGCTCGGCGCGAAGACGAGGTGTCGGTCTGCGCTGATTTATACGGATGATGACGTCCGTTGAGATTTTAGTGTTACTGAAGAGTATGTTACTGTCTTCACTATCAGACTCATTACACAACTGTGACTAATGATGACGTAATTGACAAAACCAAACAATGAGAATACCAGTTACGAAAATAATACAGTTTTCTCGCTTTTGGCGAATAAATTGTTAACTGCGTTTTAATTTTCCTAAACATACTGCATATGGACGTGAATATGGCGTCAATAATTTTGCACACCTATTATTGGTATGTACTATGGATATCTAGGCAAAAGTGTGTGATGAGAATGATGAGATATGAGGAGGCGAAAGAAGTTGTCATTTTATTTAGGTTTTCTATTTTTTATATTTTTGGGAGTTTTAAAGCACAAAAGTGATAGTATATTGTGTTGTAAAGTTCTGTATAAGTGAAAAGAATGGAATAGGTCTAAATAAACATGTGTAGCTGAAGTTCTCGCGCACTTCCAAGAAGTCCTTTATAACTTCAGTAATGCCTAGGTACTATCGCTTTACTGAAGGAGTTTTACGATAAGAACTAATTTACTTGTGATTCTACTTATTAATACATGACATTGGCAAATGCACTAATCTGTGGGTCATGCCATAAAAAAAAAAACAGACTAACAAAAACTATTCCGTTAGGGTGAAATAAAATAAAAACTATTTGACAAACTAATAACAAAATACTATGGACATGTATGTAGATCCCGTTACAATGTTTATTTTAATGTTCACTGCCTTATTTCTATGGTAACATTATTCTTTATTGTAATCGTTTGCAATGTAGCACGACGCGTTGTTGCAATAATTGTGGGTATATTTGTAAATGTTATAGGTTGTTTCACGAATTAGCAGGCTGAAACCTTCGTTCGTGACTAAAATTTGTGAAGTATGTTCCAGGAAGTTCCATACTTATCCCTTGCGGGCTGTCGAAATTAGCAGCAATTATGCATGCGGAGTCAACGGAGCGAAATGCGACAAAACAAAGTATCTCGCTTTTAGACCACTTCTGGACGTACTGAAGTTTCAAGTCTATTCCTGTATCTGAGATTAACTAAATAGTTTTACATGTACTTATTTTACATAAACCAATATTATTTTAGTACAACTGAAGGAATAACACGGATTAATGTTTATGTAACATAACGTTACAGTAGCACAACAAATCAACACAAACTCTAGGGAGTTATTACAGCAATATTTTAAAGGATTGAACATTTTACATTAAATTATTTTATTCGTATGTTCATGCATCTACAACCTTTGATTATTTCCCATAACACTATACGACTATAAAATTATAATTTTTTAACAATATTTTTGAGGAAATGCTTCCCCTATTCAAATCACTTTATAAAAGTAATGAACTAATGCTAAGATAAAAACAAGCACCCGTATAATTATGGTTTGAGGGGCGATAATTTCGGTGTTAGTTTACACCGGCATGGGCGTGATGATGTAGAAATTGAGATTAACTATTATGTAAATGTTATGAGTGGTCGTCTGTGTATACCGAAGAAATAAAGTTATATGAGAACGTTTCTAGTTTTTATAATGGTAATTCGAGATGCATATAGAAAAAATGAGTGACGAAGAAAATCTACAGAGCCCGAGTTAAGCAAAAGCCAAAGAAGACTAAGGTTGACTTACGAAGATCAAAGAGCATGAGTGTTAGCTGACGGAAATGTAAAAAGCTCTCGCATACCTAGGCGGAAACGTGCGAGGAGCATTATGAAATTTGATGGAGCGAAAGAAGTATATAAGGACCGCGACGCTTGGCGCTTCGTCCTCTCTGACTACCACGTTAGGGATACAGCGTGACGATAATGTATGAATGTATGTATGTGATATGTATGGACAAAATGAAACGTCTTAATGGAGTCAAAGTCAAATCAATTTATTCAAATGAGCCTACTTACAAGTCACTTGAATGTCAAATACACTTGAATGACATATATTGTACTGAGAAGAACGGATAAAAATTCAGTCAGGTAATATTATTTCAACGTTATTTTAAAATATTACATTTAAAATACAATATTCAAAAGGCAGTAAAGGAATGTGCAGTTTTCGATAAAATGGACAAAATGATGTTCTAATCTATTTAAATCTCTTTTCCGATGATGTCAAGGTGCAGTACTAAAATATGGAAAAGAATGCTTAGTACCTAGGTTCGGACACATAGAAAGAATGAGTGATGAAGAATCGATGAAGAAAATCTATAGAGCGAAAGTGAGTGTTATCAAAAGCTAGAGAAGACTAAGGTTGACTAACTTATTCGAGGAGCCGAAATAAGTATACAAGGACTGCGATGCAAGCATCCTCTCTGTCTATTCCGTTAAGAATACAGCGTAAGGATATGTATGTTATGTACATATTTATAACTGATGAATTTCAAAATTTGTTGAACAGTTTCTGATAAAATTAATCGCAGCAGTCAGTCATAACGACAGACAAATGTGATCATAATTGCTTCCTTTTTTCTTTTGGAGGTATAGAATCCTAAAAAGTACAAATTGTGACATCCAATGAGGAAACAAATAACTCTAATAAATAAGTAAACGGAGCAGAAAGTGAATTTCTCTGGAGAACGGTGAAAACAAATTGTTGGACATTTGAGAGAGATGACGTTGTGAATACGGATGGCGGCCGCGTCCGGCGCTGTTTGTATGCGGCGCCGCGCCGAGAGCGACTACAGGCTAATGGTGACGATCTCTCCACCTATTCACTGATCCTGTTCCTATTTGCATGGTCCTATTTGGGTCAAATGCAGATTGTGAAAACTGGAAGCCAACATGGATCTAGCCTTCGGAAAGCGAGGCGGTCAAGTATCCTAACATAAAACTACAAACCAGAGTCATCGCATTAGTCTTTATCATCGGCTTTATGATACGTAGTAAAAAAAAAACTGGACCCTAGGGTCCGTAAATAGAGTAAACTTGATTTAAAAAAAATTAAACAGTATTCTACTAGGCTACTAGCCATTCCTTCTCACCATAATGGTTTTACCTCTAAATCCTTCACTGTCACAGCTATTCGAATCTGGAACAACTTGCCTCTGTACATTCGGAAGTGTACCTCCAAATTTGTTTTTAAGAAAGCGTTACAGAAATTCTATTTAAATGAAGATAATTAAGTAGCATTAATGCCTCATTAGTATTCATATTTATTTAAATATTCTGTATTATTTTGTATATCGTTTGTATTTGTGTATTATTGTATTATTTATATATTATTATTATGTGTATAGTGCATATATACCATATACCTATGTATGAATATGTAATTATATTTTTAGTAGTAGTTTTCCTGCCCGAATATTTTCTCATTTCACCAAATGGTTGACTGGTAGAGAATGCCACTTGGCAGTAATTCCGCCATGTGTACTAAATCTTTGGTGCAAATAATAAATAAATATAATAAATAAAGAATAAATTAATTAATAAATAAATAAATAAACAAAAACAGTAGGTACATATTAAATCCTTAATAACACCTTAAAAACCATTGTTTAATTTCTTTCTCTTTTGTTTTTGGGTTAGGAACTTATGTCTTATGAGTTGCACAACAGTGTTATTGTGAAAATTAAGAAAGGAATGGTAAGATGGTTCGGGCACATGGAACGAATGAGTGATGAAAGACAGACGAAGAAAATCTATAAAAGTGAGTGGTAAAAGAAGCCAAGGAAGACCAAGGCTGACTTATGAAGATCTAAAACATCTAGTGTTAGCCAACGGAAACGTCAAAACCACTCGCATACCTAGGCGAATATGTGTGAGGAGAATGATGAGATTTGAGGAAGCGAAGAAATATGTAAGGACCGCGACACTTGGTGCTCCGTCCTCTCTGACTACCCCGTTAGGGATACGGCATGAAAATATGTATTTATGTAACTTATGTCTGTGTTTAATTTCAGACCAGTAGAAGTGAAGACGACGGAATCAATCGGCATTATGTTTATGGACACCTAAATAACGACTTAAATAATATAAGTTTCAAAATTACACGTAATAGAAAACAATTTTGAATACAAAATTACAACAGCATACACAAGGGTTAGCTTCATAACTGTTTTACTTTAATTTGTAACATTTCTACATCTTTTTTATGACAAGAATGGGGATAAAATTAGTTGCCTACGTATTAATCAGGTTGTATATGAGTTTGACTGTAGTCTTTGTGAAGTCATTGTCAAGTAACTATCAAGTGGTTATGTACAGTGTAATTGAATCGAGGTAATTTAATTTTGACTGCCGCCATATGTTGGCAAATAGATGAAATCTAAATTGCAATTGCGATAATACCTTTACATTAAAAAGAAGAAGTAGCTTAGTTTAATCAGAATCTGTGTATCTTTAATTGTATTCGCGAATGGTCGTTATTTAAGTATGGTCAAAATTAATATTAAATTCAGTGATAAGTTTAATGAATGCAATCTATGTTTTTACAAGTGACACCAATTACTAAACTCATTAATGGCTCTGATAACATTTGCTGACATATTTTGATAATTTGCAGGTATTTTTCCTGTCAGTTTATTGGTGTATCTATTCGTCACACAACATGGCATAGACAAGTGGCACGTAGCTGTTTGTTTACACAATTTTTATAAGCTTTTATTCAACTCAATTTGTCAATATGTGGGGGTCAAAATGTAACTGAATTTTAAACCAGTTCCACCTAACGGATTGAGATGAAATTTTGTACACACTTTTAAAGCTGGTGACAATGCAATCCAGTCAAATTTATTTTTTAAAAATGTTTTTTTTTTATAACTTATTTTCTTAGTTACATGTCAACGACATTTAAATAATGGAAGGTACTGGTAGCACTATATGCAGAAAGGAACGTTTCGATAATTTGGGCATATAGAAAGAATGAGTGATGAACGATGGAGAAAATCTATGTAGCAAGAACTAGGCAACAAAAGCGTAAAAGGATCAAGTTTGATTTATTAAGATCAAATAGCCAGAACGTCAATTAAGGGTAATGTTAAAAGCAGTAGATGAAAAATGATAAGGTTTGAGGAGGCGATAGAAGTAGGTATGTGAGGATCGCGAAGCTTGGCACCTCGGTCCTCATTGTCAATCCCGTTAAGAATCTAGTGCACCCATTCCCAAAGTGGGCGATAACGCCCCCCTGTGGGCGCTGCAGCCCTAAGGGGGGGCGGTAAGAGACCCAGAAAAAAAATGGGGGCGTTGTGTAGAGGCCTGGGGGGGTGATTTGTAATTTCATTTAGCTAGGAGGCATCTTAGACAACGACTGCATGAGCTCTCGACTCGGTAGACAAAATAAGTTTGGGAACCTAGAATCTAGTGTAAGGCAATGTATAGTAGGTACATTAGTAAGATTTTTTTAACTTTAATCTTAGGAAGACACTACAGAAATATTACGACCTATGACGACCTCCATCGCGCAATCGTTTAGACGTTGCACCCAAGCGCGGAAGGTTCCGGGTTCAATTCCCGGTCGGGTCAATTTAGAAAATGAACTTTTCTAGATTGTCTCGGGTCTGGGTGTACTGAGAGACCAGTAGTCATCGTCTGGTTCTCATAGCACAAGGAATGCCTCAGTTTGAGGCCAAATGAATGGTGTGTGTTGTCTGGTGCATTATTATTATTATTAATTGATTAATTAACTTCTATACTTTGTACAAAACTACGGAACCCTAATTTATGTCCGTCGGACTATCTTTTAGTTGATTTTTTTTAAATTATCTAATCCACTGATAGAAATATGTCTATTGTTTGATTACTTGTAATTTATGGTGAGTACCTAATAAAATAGTTCAATTTTGATCTATTTAGTTTAATTTATTGTGTTCCGACCTCCGGCTACTGTACTCATTATCTCGTTTTTAATGATTTGACTATTACAAAGTTACGAGTTTAAGTTATAGCTTTGTTGTATATTGACTATCATATTACGTTTTTAACGGCTTTTGTATGTTCTATTATTAGGCACAGACTTGTTATGAATGAGGGCGAAGGAGAGAAATACTGTCAAGTTTTACTGTCAGTCTGTCATAGTTGATATTCTCAGAAATTTTTAACGTAACGGGACTAAATCGTTTAAAAAAAGAAAAAATCCGACTGCATTTCAGAATTTTTATTACTTGTTATATACTTGGGATTGGCTATTTATAATATTTCATTTGATAATTATATTGTTATACTTTTCTATCTCTACTTTTTTGTCTCGAGTGCCATATTGAAATTTTATACCCTATATCACATCCACAATTAAGACGAATCTAATGACACCTCGTATGTTAAAATCCGTCGAGGCGCTAAGCTACAGAGCGTGCCAAAGAAATGGACGTAACATACACACTCACATACATACATACACTTGGAAAACATAACCCTCAAAGTCAAAGTCAAATCAATTAATTAAAGTAAACCTGATTACCAGGTACTTTTGAACGTCAAATCTACTTTAGTTCGGTTCAAAGAGAAGAGAAAAGAAAACCTGGACACTGAGAGGAACCGACAAGGAACTCAGCCAGGTATCATTGTTTCAACATCATTTTACAAAACGTTTATTCAAATACAATATTCAGAGAGCCAGTAAATGCCTGTGCAGAGAAGATCATTTCCAGACTATTGTTTTATCTTCAAAGAAATCGTTTATTTTATAGTGTGATTATCTAATCAATGTAAGTTTTATAACTAATCTAAATCTATTTTCTGTTAATTGAGAGACTTGTTTAGGAACTTTATTATAAAAACGAATGCAGTCTAAATTCTTTTTCGCAGTTGGGTAAAAACTTGAAAGGCACAGTTACACATATTATTATCAACCCTATTTTCAATTATTGGTAGAAGAAGAAAGGGTAATATGTGCACTAAACTTGATTTGCCCTCTCCCTATCTCCTCCTATGTAACTACTGGATAAGTATTGGACTCGTATTTAAAAATATTCAAGGAATATAAAACTTTATATTCTATAGACTCAGGTGTTTGCGAACGAACAATTAACAGCTAATCCTAAAGAATGATGTAGAATGATCCAGATCAGACTCGGTCAGCTCGGTTAGCTGACTGAGTCTGATCTGTGGGATATATAGCTCGGTTGCTTGGCCAAATCTTATCTCTGGAATATCCTGAAGATGTTTCGTTAAGAAGTAAATTTAGTGGGTTTAGAGTTTTGGCACTAAGTCTAAGAATTTTTCAACAATGAAGTTTAGAAACCTATGATTTTACAAATTTCTTACGGAACCATTTGTACGCTAGTCCAGCTGGTAATTTACTACTTTTTCACCTTTTAACTCTCGATGGAAGAAGGGGATATCATAAATTTGATACTTTTGTGCGTGTTCGTATGTGGTGTCGTAGGTGACTGCTGATAGTGTGAACCGTTTGTCTCATACAAACGGTTTTTCATTTAATCGAAATTCAAAGTTTTCATAATGTTTTTAGCTAAGTTTAGTAGCGATCGGTTTAGATTATTTTTGAAGTGGAGTTTTTACATTTTAGTTATTAGAACCAATATTCACCAGCCGGTATTTTGAGTTAACTAACGTTTGAAATATGTGCCACCTTTCATTCTTACAGAAAAAGTAGGCAATGAAGAGATATGCAGACAAAGTTGGACGATAGTGTTATTGTAAAAATGAAGAAAGATGTGTACAGATGGTTCGGGTACATAGAAAGTATAACTGACGAAAGATTGACAAAGAAAATCTACAGAACGAACGTGCGTGGTAGCAATAGCCAAGGAAGACCAAAATTGACTTATGAAGATCAAATAGTCAAAATGTTAGCTGACAGAAATGTCGAAAGCACTCGCACACCTATACGAAAGTGTGTGTAAGAAGAATAATGAAACTTAAGGACGTGAAAGAAATATGTAAATACGAGCGATGCTCGACGCTCCGTCCTCTCTGACATCCCCGTTGTGGATACAGCGTGAAGATGTGTGTGTATATGTGTTATTTTGGCTTTTAAAATGTTGATTTTTAAAATAGATAATTGCATAATAGGAGATTAATGTTTTCTGTTTACTTGAAGGATGTGTAATTTTTCAGGAATATGTGTTACTCGCCATATAAATTTGTGTTGCTAATTACTATGTCAAGTACTAACAGTACAGAGACGAATATTTAGCATTTCAGTAGCAGCTTCACCTCTTTAATAAATCTACATTCACGTGTGTCTGCATAATGAGAGGTGCGTCCATTGTTCGTGGACGCTGTCGTTGCTATTACTATAGTTATGCCAAAGGGCGGAAGTTGCGTACGCGCGGCTACACTTCATGTGTGAGTCACAGCGATCTCCATGTTTTTGTTACTCCGTTGGAACAACACATTTTGTGTAGAACTGTCAACAAGTAAAATTAAATATTTTGTTAGTCCATTTCTTATCAATTACGACAACACATTTTTATTTTTGTTAGACAATTGTCGAGAACAAAATATTACAATTTGTACTAATTATACAAAGTTAAGTGTGAAGAAAAAGCCTTGGGCTATTGAAGGTGGTGATCTCAGAAAATACTGAATTATTTTTTGACATAACCTTCAGTAATATGTTGCTAGTATTTCTCGGTAGCATAAAATATATTCCAAGAACAAGAATATGCGTTTTTAGTTTGTTACCGAGATTATATTATTGTATATTCATATTTCTTTGAGTAATTATTTCATGAGTATTTTAGTGTTAACTATTGCGGAATAAGTGGGTTATATTATATGTTACATGGTTTGTGAGAAAATTGATTAAGAAGAGGGACGGTCTCACAAATGATCTTATTAGCTTATTACGATTCCCTTTTACTTTTAACTATAATCTTAATAAAGGGCATGCAAATCGCTTTATCTTTTCAACAGCAACGATGCTACCACAGATAGAGAATGGCATCAATCAAATTTATAATACCACTCATTTCAGTCAGCGATTAAAACAAATCAAGTTCCATTTTAAGAGAGCATGTGAAACGGTTTGAAAATAAACAAATGGTGGTCACGAAGTGAATGTTGGCCCATTTTAGTAATAACAATAATAGCTGCGATTAATTCGAACAATAACACCACCTGAGCATTTATCGGCTTTGTATAATAATTCATAGTAAATTATTCATTCTGTTCACGCGTCAAACAGTCAGGGACCTTACTCGGTCTCCAGCTTTCCACGGACATTTGAGAACGTGATGTATAAAAGGAGTCCAAAAATCTTTAATTCGCATTATTAAATCAATGATTTGCCTGTTAGTGCAAGGGTTAGTGCCAGGTTGTCTTGTGGTCTGGGTGTTACAAGGTGTCCTCTAGTTCGTTGTGTGTATCCATAGTACAAGGCTAATGGCTACTTTTAAGTCACACTATTGGTGTATTTGTCTGTAATATTTATTTTATTATAATATTAAGTAAGAAGGAATGCTTAGATGGTTCGGGTATATACATAGAATGAGTGATAAAAGACTGACGAAGAAAATTTACAGATCGAAAGTGAGTGGTAGCAAGTCGGGGAAGACCAAGACTTACTAAGATCGAATAGGCAGAGTGTTAGCTGACGGAAAGGTCAAAAGCACTCGTAATGTGTGAGGAGAATGATAAGGTTTGAATAGGCGAAAGAAGTATGTAAGGACTGCGAAGCTTAGCGCTCCGCCCTCTCTGACTAACCCGTTACGGATACAGCGTGAAGATACGTATGTATGTATGTATATAAAATATTAAGAATTTTTTATGAATGATTCTTTCTGCATCTGCGTCTTATCTGGTCTTTCAGAAGCAGCTACATGTCATTTACAATCCTACAGTTGTCGGGAGTGTTCCTAGGTATGTTTAGTTGAAATTGGTGCAATTATTCTCCGGATACAAAGTTCTGAGTTTTACATGTGACGGAATCTTAGGCATTTTTTGCAGCTAAAACGTCAAGTTTGATCTCTATTGAGAATCAAAGGTTTGATAATGACCAGCATGAGCCATTATTGACAGTAGATACCTATTAGCTTTTTTGACTTTGAAAAGTATCAAATACAAGTTATATTAAAAATTTGAAAGTCCCTGACACAAAGAATAATTGAAATTAAAATCTCTCAATCGCTAGCAGTTTTCAAAAAACGGGTAAAAATGCATTACCTTTTACACAAACAATAATGGCGAATTTTGCTGCCGTCTCTGGCCACTTTTGCTATATAATATATACATATAGTATATTGTAGATATATAGGTATATATGTGTGAGCGTGTGTATATAAGTATGTATATATGGGTAGATGAGTATGTATGTATGTATTTGTCTATGTGTAATATGTTCATGGATATAGTATAATATAATTACGTATATTCAATTTTTATAATTTGTAATCCATCGCCTTCAGTATCAATTTTCAATGATATTATGCACCCTATGGTTGTCTGGAAGAGATCGCTCTAAGCGATAAAAGCGCCTATTGTTACACTTTTATTTTTATAAACGTTAATGTTGATTTTGTTTCTACCCTGATGTGTTGGCAATAAAGAGTTATCTATCTATAAATAATTATCAGAAATTTTTATAAAATAATAAACAATGCTATTTCACTGTTATCTGTCCTCTGAAAGACTATTATATTAACAGCGTGTTAGCAAAGTACAAATTGAACTCCCATACAAAGGATTACGTACTCTCCTGACTTGATCATATTCTAATATAATAATGCGCCAGGCGATACACACCAATCATCTGATCTCAAACTAGGGTATTCCCTCTGCTATGAGAACCAGACGACGACTACTGGGGGCGTCTCCCAGTACACCCAGACCCAATACAATTTAGAAAAGTTCATTTCCTAAATTGATCCAACCGGGAATCGAACCCGGAACATTCTGCGCTCGATACAACATCTAAACCACTGCGCCATCGAGGTCATCACATATAAGTAGGTGTTTCTAATTAAAAAGCATCAATATTCCCGTTCTTTATACATATGCATCCACATTTTGCTGAGTTTAAGGCACATTGTATAGCATTTACTCGTGCGAGTATCCAAAGCGCAGGCAGCACGTACATCGGACATGACATTAAATATATCTGAGTATGGAATACGCTTATCAAGAGTTTTCCTATTAGAATCCAAGTCCTTTCTTTGTCATCATTAATGTTTCGTCCGATAACCTTGTTTGGCGTTACATTAAGCGATAAACGTTTAAGCTGTCTTATTCTACTGACACTACTAGATTTTTTAAAGTAATTGTAAGCTAATTAATGTATTATTTCGAATAATCTACGAGTCACGCAATTTAAAACCTGGTCATTGTACCTTAATTTTCATTCATTAATCACTGTGCTATGAACACTATCAATTATGAAATAATATAACATATTTATGCGTTTAAGATAACAAGTTGAGCAGGTATTTTTCTTTAGTTTTCTGAGAAGTTATTTCGCTTATTATTAAGATATTATTATGTATAAGCTAAGCGACATGTGAAACACGTCGAAGCTAACAGTAATAGTAACGCGATAAGCCTATTAGATATCAGATCTAGGCACGAACATAATCCCTACATTTATATATACTGTTACAGAATACGATCTCATTCCTTGCAATTAAATAAATCATTGCAACGTGTTAAAAAAACTAAAAAACAGAACGCAAAATAACAAGGTTCGCTAAAAAAAAGCATTCCCGTCTGGCGAGCGAGAGCGAAAAAAAACAGAATTGCACAAAACGTTGAAATTAAAAACACTTTACTATTTTCGTTTTCCAAAAGGCACACTTGAGTGAAAAGCGAAGTAAACAAAACACTGATCGCATAATACCGTGTAAGTATAGCGCGGGGCGCGGACGCGCGTGCGCCTAGCAGCCGGCTGCCATGGCACTGGCCGCGGCGGATGCAAACCGCGAGCCCTGCGGCGCCATTTACATAATTACTATAGCGAGACTGAGAGATCCTTGCGAGTTGCTAGCGTGATCTCACCAGTATTACCCGCATCAGTTTTCTTTTCCCCACAAGAGCGGATGTCAGAGCCAAAATGGTAAAAATAGAATAGTCATAATAATTAAACAATAATTTTTTTTTAATGAATAATTAAAGGGGCGCGTCTGCGAACTCATCCCACTCACCCTGATGAAGGACCTCCGATAGGTCCGAAACTAGTCGGTATATAGGTATATATACGTGTACATCTATTGGACGTGAGTATAGCCGTGCTCATTTCATGAAAGTTTTAATAATTTAAGAATCTTCATAGTTTAACAATGTCAGTCTGTCTGTATGTCGCAGTAATTTATAGCCTCATATTTATACATATTGAACTGATATTTGGCACGATGTAAAAGTTGTCCAAAGATTCTTTGAAAAAAAACCAAAATCCTCTTAACCAAATGATATTGTAACATTTTGTAGAATTT
This sequence comes from Zeuzera pyrina, assembly GCA_907165235.1. Classification (NCBI taxonomy): domain Eukaryota; kingdom Metazoa; phylum Arthropoda; class Insecta; order Lepidoptera; family Cossidae; genus Zeuzera; species Zeuzera pyrina. Next base: position 20,593,411 of record OU015638.1, on the reverse strand, counting down.
TTAATTTAAATTTTTTTAATTAAATGTGTGTAATCTGAGTTACTTGAAAATTTATTTTTATTAATTCATTGAAGACCTAAAATCAATAAATTATTTTAACTTTTACAAAACACCAGTTTCCAATTCTTATTACCCCTAAGCTTAGGAGGACAGCCCCTAATTTGGCAACACTGACTCTCTTCGCGACAGTGTTGGGTTGCTCGCGCAAGCACCACACAACTTTCAGCCGTTGTTTCAAGTAATTAGTACATGTTGCTGTCGTCTGTATTGAAATTGATAAGTTGGAACTTGTTAAATGCAGAAACAAAATCATCTTCGGGGGCAATAACGGTAACGAAATTTGGTCAAAGTGAAAACAACGTGTTTTAGTCATGTTTCGTCATGTACATGTACCTACATACTATACATTGTACCTTAAAATTTTGGGAATTTGCTTTGGCAATTTATGACAATTAATGCAACCAAAGTAATGAAATGGATTCCACGAATACATGTTTAAATATTTTCACGATTTATGTAGTTAATAGGCACAAATAGGTAAATTTATACCATATTCACCTAATAGGTAGGTTGAGTTAAATATTGTAACTCAAAATTCTGAAATTTTGAATTAGATCTGTTTCATTCTAAAGGTGCAATATGTCTATACACTCCGCACTTTCTCACTGTAGACTTATTCCGTCTTCTTTGCATCTACTGAGCTGTTTTATAAATTGGTAACGTAAGGCTAGAAATGAAAAAAAAAAGGAATCACATTTTTAAATAATTTTTTTTAATTTGTTACGGAAACATAAGTTAATACTTGTCCAAACGTTCTTGACCGTTTTAGTTTTTAACAAATCAATATATATCTACCGAATTTTGTAATAGTTGTAGCGTGATTATAGTTATCTCAACAATTTATTAAATGTGTTTTATTAAAAAAAAGACGTTGTAAAATGTAGAAGAGCAAAATTAAATTACTTTATGGAGCTATTGTTTGAAGTTTTTCTAGTTTGAATTTATTTGTCTCTAGAAGGTTATGTTATTAGAGTTGCGCTTAAGTTAAGGCCGACATTAAACTTTATTTACGTATTCCAGAATATTGCAGCGGCGGTGTTTCGCTTTCATTAAAACAAATGAAAAGTTTAAACAAATGCGAGGCGACGCCGCGACACTAAAATTAAGGGTATTATACAAAGCAACAGATTACTTCGAACTACTGGATGAGTTTCTTTCGCATTAATTAAAAACATAACTCAGTCCACTTTGTCCTTTCTTGAATTTGTATTATGCATCTATAATTCTCTGTGTAAGTAGTTACGTTTTCATCTATACTTATACATGAAAGAAGAAACTTGATTGACTCAAAGCGTTGGATGCAGAAACACAAAATTTTGTGCAAAACTTCCTTACATACATTTTAAAAAGGTGTTTTTAACAATTCAGTTCTTAAGAGTAAAGGTTTCTAATGGTGTCAAAAATATTAATATTAAAAATGCATTTACATACATAGTAAATATCTTCACGTTGTATCCTCAACGGGGTAGTCAGAGAGGACGGAGCACCAAGCGTCGCGGTCCTTACATACTTCTTTCGCCTCAAATCTCATCATTCGCCTCACACATCTTCACCTAGGTATGTGAGTGCTTTTGACATTTCCGTCAACTAACATTTTGGCTACTTGGTCTTCATAAGTCAGACTTGGTCTTCTTCGGCTTCTGCTAGCGCCTGCTTTCGTACTGTACTAGGTTTGTACTATGGTTTAAGACAAAATACAAAGATCCATTTTCTAAATTGACTTGACCGAGAATCGATCCCGGAACTTGGAAGACAAATGCACTACCTAGGCAATGGATCAGTCCATGTAAAACAATACGTTATTAGCCTGTGAATTGTAGGAAGTGCAGCTCAGGTCGTCGACCTCGGGCGTGCACAGGATGTTGCTAAATAGATCGCAGTGACAATACCTCCCCAGGGCGCCGGGTTCGGTTCCGCCATCACCTATGTATCTGTAATATGTATTTGCAACTTTTGATAGATCTATTCAGTGTTCAGGTTACATACGGTTACAAATTTTAAATAGAAATGAGACTGAGTCCAGACAGACTGACACAGAGTATCATTCTAGCCACCTCGAAATATTGTACAAATATACAAGTACATACATTATATTATAACGTGTTCTACACTTGCATTAAATACTTAATGCCAAAGTTCAAAGAATAATAATATCAATACTTTATTTACAGAATTACATTGTATCCATAATTTGAACAAAGACGTCATGTTTGTGCAACTTATCGTATTTGTCTGAAGGCGACGCATTGATAAACAATAATTTAATCTAAAACAGACCTTCTGTTCTATGCAAACGTGCGCGCGCTAGCTTACGAGAAATACTAAAAAACGGTTATTTTCGTTTTTTTTTTAAAACTATAATTAGTTTTAAAAAATCCAACTGTCATTTTGAGGAATATATTTAAAGTAAATAAATAAAAAATTTAGAAATATAAATCGATTCCGTTGCTCTGAAAAATGTAAATCTCTGTTTTAAAAGAGATTTCTTTAACTTTTTTTGTATTACAAAAGTTAACCAACTGTGTATCGCAACTGTCAAAATGAAATCCATGAAATGAAAAATCAGGATACAAAATATCACTGTCATACTTTTTGTAGTCACTTAGAAAAATTGAGATCCCTGGCGCCAAAATTTCCAATGCGTCGCCTTAAGGATTAATACGAAATAAAAATAAAAAGTATTTATTGCTCAGTTAAGGATTGTGTACATTATTATCTCTTAAATAAAGACAATTACATGTAATTATAGAATAGACGATAACGCGCACAATATAGATGAGCTCCCGTTGATGTCTTTTATATAAATATTCAATAATTTAAAGATATTTTGTGTAACATATACACTTTATACCTGAGGATATCGATTACAGGCCATTTAAGGTTACGAGTGGTTTAAACAATGAAAAGACGTAGTAATTGCGTGGCTTACGGTTTCAATAATACGTTACACACATTACGAATCTCATCATTCTCTTCACATATTTGCGCCTAGGTATGCGAGTACTTTTGATATTTTTGTCAGCTAACACTCTGGCTATTTCATCTACATCCTTGGCTACTGCTAGCACTCACTTTTGCACCGTCGATTTTCTTCGTCAGTCTTTCATCGCTCATTATAAATAAATAATAAGTACTCGTAATTATTTGAGACAGTTGCACTAACTGTGTGACCCCCCATACTGAGCGATAGGGCCAGTGCTTTGAGCACCACGCAACGAACTAAAGAAGCTCTCGATAACACCTAAATTAGAAGACAAAGCAAAATTTGTTTCCTAAATAGACCTGATCGGAAATCAAATCCTGGACTCGGGTTTGGAACGCCAATGATCTAGGCACTAGTCCAAGCTGACCAATTAAAAATATGTAGGTACGTTTGATTATTCTTGTAAAAGTGTGAACAGGTTTCAAATATCAGTAGCAACAATCTCGCACCGACTTAACTGTGCTTATTTGACACACATTTACGTCATTAGGACGCTGTTTTATGGACATATGAAATTGTGTCACAAATCATTATTATTGAGAGATTTTGCTGGTCTTTTTTAATTATAGAATTCTGTTTACAGATACATTTTAATAGTGTTTGATTTAAATTGGTACTATAGGAGCAGATATGTTAAATTAGAAATGTAACGGGAGCACTGATCACTATGAACACGTTATCACTTCTTCATCACAACAATTATGTACTTGACTATTCGACGGCTTCTAAACAACTGAACTCTTACAAAACCAAAATCAGGCTTTTATGCAGTCCCACTACACGCAGGAAATTCATTCTACCCTCTTTCTTGTTACTAAAATGTTACGTAATATCACATGTGGGTAATTTATGTATTTAAAATTAATGTGGAACTAACAGTATATAATAACATAATGAACATGAATAATTATAAAAAAAATGGTTAACAGAAACTAAGTTGTACAAAAACAGTTTGCAGTCACGTATATCATACATTTATTATTTATCTTTTATTGCATAACAAATGAGGACAATTCCTTCAGTGATTTGAGGGTTAGAATTATACGACACAAGCCTTTTTAGCGACCATAGCTACTAACATACACGCGTTAAGTTAGTATACATTTGAAACGCTCTTCCTAGTTATTCGGTTCCGCGGAGGAAGTTCTCAAAAAATAGCTGAAAGAGGTAAGGGAACATCTTGGTATATGAATTTTATTCAATAAAATCTCTGCGGAAGTGGCACAAGGCATTGTAAAATTACGTGTCCAGTCCCCTGAATATTGCCTAAGCATGTTTCGGTGAAGCCATGTAATAAAATATGATTTAAGCTAACAACAGAATATCGATGTTTAAAAAAATTGGGTCGCGGGTCTGTCAATATGACGAATATGATATGACTGATATGAATATGACCTGACTGAGTTTCTCATAGATTCTACTCAGTTTTAGAAACGGTAAGGGTTGTATGGATCAGACTTTCTCGCTTCGCGTTATCGTGGCAAAGTTTCTGGCTATAGGTCAGAAAGTTTGATCGAAGAGATACACAGTATGACAGGGTTGCACGACAGTGCTATTGAAAAAATGGAGAAAAGGATGCTAAGATGTTTCGGGCACATGGAAAGAATGAGTGATGAAAGACTGACGAAGAAAATTTATAGAGTGAAAGTGAGTGATAAAATAAGCCAATGTAGACCAAGGCTGAGTTATGAAGATCAAATAGGTAGAGTGTTAGCACGCGAAATGTCAAAAACACTCGCATATCTAGGCGAAAATGTGTGAGGAGAATGATCAGATTTGAATAAGCGAAAGAAGTACGTAAGGACTGCGACGCTTGGCGTTTCGTCCTCTCTGATTACCCCGTTAGGGATACGGCGTGAATATATGTATATATGTATGTATGTCTTCTCAGTGTACTTAGGTACTTTTCGAACCGAACTAATGTAGATTTGACGCTCAAAAATACCTTATAAATATAAGTGATGTAGAGAAAACATGAGTAGATATATCGGAACGGTAATTTTTCATTACTATACATACATATACGACACCTGCTAATTTCCGCCCGCTTTGATAGAATCTCGGTTTGACCACGCAACAGAGGATCGAGGTACAACAAATTTAGATATTGAAAGCGCGTCTATGGTATTCGTGTGGCAAGGAACAATCCTACGTTTTGATAACGTTTATAAGATAATCTTATTATAACTTAACTTGAAGCGGCGTAAGTATGCGACTCTCTCTGAGAGTTTCATATTTACGCCCTTTGCAGTCGAAACTTTGGGTCCCTGGGGCCCCGAAGCCCATCGACTGGTCTCTGATATTTGTAAGAGACTGGTCGAGGCTTCGGGAGACCGCCGGGCTGGCAGCTTCTTCCGCCAACGAATCAGTTTGGCTATTCAAAGAGGCAATGCTGCCAGTCTGCTAGGTACCTTAAGCAATGACAGCTTTCTAAGCGGCAACTTTGAGGAAGTTTATTATTTAAGATAATGTGTAGTTGTAAGTTTGTAAATATTAACATATGTATGTACTTAATAGTGTTTTGAACAATAATTGTTGAGAACAATAACGAAATTAGTTATTGAAACTCATTAAATTCTAACTAAATATCCTATTTGAAAAATAAGAAATGTCGCGATCGAGGAAAAATCCATTCTTTGTCACCGATATATTTGTAAATTTATATATATATTATTATATAACCCGACCGAAGCCTGCCGAAAAACCCGAGTGGCGACAGACACATTCTCATTACATCGGCTTTATTACTTATTTTAAAATGGATATACTATAGAAGTTTGACTTCTATAATACTGTCCTTACTCGGTTCACGTACCTTTTCACAAATCTAACAATAGCCCAGACAAAACAAAAATGGTCACACATCGCCGTGTTAGTTAGACGAGGATGTAAATTGACAGACATCCGTTCAGCGGTCAGTCACGAGTCACGAGTATTGTTAGAGAGCAGTGCAGCGCGTGCTATAGTAATATTTATTACTGATACGTCTCTGATTTTGCGACAAAAAAAAACAATTAAATTGATGTATTGCAATATATACATACACACACATACATATCTTCAAGCTGTATTCCTAACGGGGTAGTCAGAGAGGACGGAGTGCCAAGCTTCGCGGTCTTTACATACTTCTTTCGCTTCCTCTAATCTCATCATTCTCCTCACACATGTTCGCCTAGGTATGCGAGTGCTTTTCACATTTCCGTCAACTAACATTGGCTATTTGATCTTCATAAGTCAGTTTTGATCTTCCTTGGCTTTTTTTACAATAGGCTTTCGCTCTGTAGATTTTCTTCGTTAGTCTTTCATCACTCATTCTTTCTATGTGCTCGAACCATTTAAGTATATAACACTTGTATATTGCAATATATTGTTTATTTATTCTTATGATTCTGTAAATAAAAATGAAAAGCGGAACGGAATAGATTATTATTGCGTCTGTCGATCTGTCCGTATGTCGTAGATAATTTTCTTAAAAATCGTGACATCAGGACGGTTGTGTAAGGTATAGTGATATCTCTTCATAATCATATTCATGGGAGAATTAAAGAAATGGAAAATTGAGTTCCGAGATTTACTTGAATAACCAAAAATTATCAGAAAACATAAAGTCTTACTTTTGAGTTTATTAAAATAAATAATGTCTTATCCCCAGAAATTACGCTAAGAAATTAACGATTTTATATTGTGGTTGTCGTCGATATTAGACCGAGAATACAAAATGAGCGCTTTACCCTTGACATAGACTTCACAGACTCGAAACTGCTCACTGGTTACAATCACGTAAAATTCACTGCTCAAAAAACTCATTCAGTCAATCCGTTAGTAATTTGTTGACAACATTTTTTTAATTCCTTGGCGACAATCTCTACTCTGTGCAATATTTGACCATGATGTATTTGATATCGGCAGTATGAATGTAAACAATAAATGTGTTATTTTAATTAACTTTATGTTTTTGTAATACATGTCATATAATACAGATTCTAACCTTCTGCACTCCTTCTCTATACAAACTTTAACTATGGCAAATGATACACTCCTGTGTGCGCGAAATACGCTTAAAAAGTTACAAAGGTTTCTCTTTACGTATTAATATATAGAATGTACTGAACCCAATATTTACAAATTGTGTGGTTTAATTCCATAACTTCATTACAGAGTTTGTCATTGGTCTACATAATTAAATATAACATCTCTCAACGTTTCGCAATACCAAATGTTTTGTTACAATAACCGTCTAGCGACTTAATGAAATACACTTCTAAAACTATGGCGGCTAACTTAAACTTAATTAAGTTAGCAGTTAAGTGAGATCCGCGAGGAAGTTGAGCAGTTATTTAACTTGCAAATTGTTAGTTTGGTGACAAAGAAGCAGGATTGGATTACACATTACAAATAAACTTTAGATTATATAAAACGCTAGATTTATCGTTAGTATTGATTGACTTGAGTTAGTCCTTGACGAATTAAAACATCATAATACGAATATTGTGTAAGCGGTCGAAAGGACTCGAAGCCACAAACATGAACAAATAGTTATATACATACCTATATAGGTTATATTTAACTATTCTTAAATTAATATAACTCTAGATATAATTCACGTATTAAATTAAAATTATTAAAATTCATCAATACAATTGCAAAAATGATATGAATTTGATTGAAAAATATATTATAAGTTTTTGGCTTTCAAATTTTAGTAGTAAGGACGAAGGGGGATAAATTAGAAGAAACGACGCCATTAAACTTAGACGTCACGAACTTGTAGAGCGCGCAGCGTAAAGAGTAACAAAGATGGAGACATCACTACTATTTTAATTTAAAAGTAAGCAACTATTCTATATTTCAATGTATTTCTTTAATTAATAAATGCGTCGGGAATCGCTATATAAATAATAAAAGAAAACAATATTATAATATATGAATTTACTAACCACATTGTTAAAGTATGCGTTCCAGACGGAAAATAAGGTAACAGTTTTAAATACGGATGATTTTAAATTCTAAATTTAAATTAAATTGCCATTGAAATCTGTAATTTAAATGGCAAACTTAAATACACGAACTGGCCAATAACAATTTTTTTTTGGTAATTCCTAATTTAAAAATCCCCCGCTTGTAGTCGGTTATGTTACCCAGTATTTATTCGTTTTATATGGAACTTTGGAAGTATCGGTTCATATTCGCTAATTGAAAAAAGTGAGTATCGCTGGATCTTACAGAGGAGAAAAATTAAATAAAATTCAAGCTTTATACTCCTAACGAGTCAAAGCCGTGGCTCACTATTTAATTATGAATTTATGAGCGGCGGGGAAAATGCAGAGCTAGACCGACGAGCTGTGCTCCAAGACAACAGCGGAAGCGGATACACTTCATCACGAGCTTCTTTAAATTTTACATTAGTTTTTTACTCCAAAATGCTCATAGGAATTCCAGTATGTACAAAAATAAAACAGTTTCATATACTTATTTAAAATTTTAACATTCGCTCGCTTTTAACTCGACCCATAGTCAAATCGCTCCCGCTCCTCTCAGTTTTGGTTAATTAAGACAGTGTTTTGAGTGGCACTTACTGTGAAGTAAATAAATAATGACAAGCGCATTCTGAATAGCTGGATTTCAGGAGCGAAATACGTAATAACTATACAGAAACAGAAAACCACAACACTTGGGAGTAGCGCCGTAACTTTTTAAAGGTATAAATATTTTATATACCTTTTCAGCAACTTTGTTTAGCTGAAGCGGTAATTTAATATAATCAAATTTAGTAAAAATAGTGACGGCAATAAAAGATCCCTTAATGACATAAAAATATAAAACAAACATTTAAAAATCCTTAGCAAAAAAATTAAAAGGAATTCCGTCATAGCCAAGAACAATCTCGAAAACTTAAAAAAAAAGGGGTAAAAAGACTATATATTACGTAATAAAATGACTAATCAAAACTTTGAATTTTCATGACTATAACATGCGAAAAAACGCTGAATTTTACTCTTCTCCTTTGGTATTAATGCTCTTCGACATCAATGAAACACGTATTTCAGCACATTACAAAATTCAACGCCTAAGGGGAGTAAGGGGGTGGCAAAGTTCGTGCAGGCAATAATATTTCTCTGGACAGATATATGTATTTGTGTCACTCATGCTCATTGACGTGAAAAATAAAATACGTATTTAGATATTTTGCAAAACTGAACCTGTAAGGGCTGAAAATAGGTTTAGAAAATTGTATGGGAAAATAAAACAAACAACAAATCTTATAGTCTACACTCTACGTAAGCAAAGCCGCGGGCGGAATGCTAGTTCACAATAAAAAAGAACTAATCAACAATTTTTTATTTTATTTATTTAAACTTCATGCAAAAAACAACGAATTACAATTGTAATATTTAACTTACTAAATTGTCAAACTAACATATCTTTATATAGAATACGTACTAAAAGGTACAGTCTATAACAACATCGATTAGATGAAAGCGTTTACAGTTACTGTACATCCGGCCGATTCCGGCCCTTTGATTTTATTACACTATTGTTCCCTAAAGTACACTTGTGCTCGAAAGCTTTGTTTTGTAATCCAAACCATAAATATTTCTCTAATTAGCGGCAAAGAAGTGTTAGAGTTAGATTAGAAGAGGTGAAAGTAACATGTAAAGACCGCGACGCCTGGCGCTTCGTCTTCTCTGCCTAGCCCATTAGGGACACATCGTGAATATACGTATATGGGATCAAGAATCAAATTGGACGGAGTACTTGCTCTAACATCGTGTCGTTTTTTGTTGACTTAGTTTCTAGACTTTTACTAATATGACTTATGAAGATCAAATAGCCAGAGTGTTAGCATACGGAAATAAAGAAAGGAATGCTAAGATGGTTCGAGCACTTAGAAAGAATGAGTGATGAAAGACTGATGAAGGAAATCTACAGAGCGAAAGTGACAAGGTAAAAGAAGCCAAGGAAGACCAAGGCTGACTTATGAAGATCAAATAGCTAGAGTGTTAGCAGACGGAAATGTCAAAAGCACTCGCATACCTAGGCGAAAATGTGTGAGGAGAATGATGAGATTTGAGGAATATATATATAATATTATAATAAGTTTAATTATAGCAGAATGCAATAATACAAAAGCATATGTATATGTAAATCGATTGTAACTAAATTAAGATTTTGGAGTCAATATATCCTTTTTAGTACAAGTAAACCAAAGTTCTATAACTGTCATCCTATCTCATTAGAAATAAATTAATATTAATGCTTCAGATTAGTTGAATTATTTATTACAGGATAGTTAAATTTTCTGAACTGTTATACTCTTTAATCATTAGCTACTGTTCTGCACTGACGTTACTGAACCTGGTAAGTAAATAATATGCATTATATAATAACTTGTAAGCGTAGTCAATATTTTCATACATTCCTTTAATTAATTTAGCGTGGCGACATTTACTAGTTCCGACCTATCACAGCAGCAAAATAATGAAGTTATCTTCTGTCTACATGATACATACATACATATCTTCATGCTGTATCCCTAACGGAATAGTCAGAGAGGACGGAGAGCCAAGCGTCGCGGTCCTTACATACTTATTTCGCCTCCTCAAGTCTCATTAATCTCCTCACACATTTTCGTCTAGGTATGATAAATACAAGATTTTTTTTTTATAAAAGAGGGGGCAAACGAGCCAGTGGGTCACTTGATGGAGAGTGACCAGCGCCGCCCATGAATACCCGCAGCGTCCGGAGAGTCACGGGTACATTGCCGGCCTTTAGGGAAATAGAGAAAGGAGGGAAAGGACAGGGAGGGGGTGATGGGCCACCGGCACTCTTACTCACCGAAAGACACACAACAACAATAATAATAATAATAAACTCACACATTTCACACAGCGCCATCTAGTCCCAAAGTAAGCAGCACAGCGCTTGTGTTATGGGTACTAGACAACTGATATACTACTTATATACTTTTTTTTTTGTAAATAAATACATATTATACATAAACACCCAGACTCGGGACGGGAATCGAACGCGCAACCCCCGTTTACTTTCCGACACATTAAACCGTTGCGCCACGGAGGTCGTCATAACAATATATGCTATTATTTCATGCCGATATTCTGTGAGAGGGTGGTATTTCACCGGGCGAGTCGGCCCAATTCGTGCTGCAACGCAGCATGGCTCTATCACTCAGTAAAATAAATATGATAAAACGTATAAATAAATAAAAACTTGAATGTAAATACTTTAAAAAATTTGAAGAATATTTTAAATACTTATATGGAATACAATAAAGAAACAACATTAATTTCTATACTTCGACCTTAAAACGGATCGCAAAAAGTGTTATTTGCAAGTTGGCTATTGTCCAACCGATCGCGCTTACGCTTCACCACCATATCGACCATTTACATATTAATGTGATACGTTATTAAACACCGTAACTGATTGCCTTGGATTAGAAGCGCTCCCCGGCCGGGGCGTGTCGGTGTTAGTGTCGGCACAGATCAAAGACCGTCGTGTTTCTGTATTCGTGGTATTATATGCGTTTCTATTACTAATGACACCAGTGAGCTAAATTCTCATAATTGGTCATATGTTTTAATGCACAAACACAACACAAGAAACCGAATCAAATGGTATCGCAGTCTAAAATAAAAAAATCAATGTATGTTTGTTCCTATTTTATGGGCTACCATAGCGTTCATCCGATTGCGATGAAATTTGGTATGGCGATAGCTGGAATCCTGAGGAAGGCCATAGGCTATTTTAAAAATAAAAAACGCGGACCATGTCGCGGGCATTAGCTAGTTTTAAATAAAATGTATCTTACAATTCTTCGGTAACAATACCTATATTGTTACCGAACATCGAGAAAATATAATGTTACTCCTTAGAATAACGATATAGCATAGAAGCCGGGATGAATAATAGCAAAACAGAACAGTTTACTATGTTTTTACTTAAACTGCTTTAGGCAGAAATTAATAATACGTATATTTTATGTTTATTTCAAATTTTCGTATTAAGAAATTTGTTACACCTTTTACTCATCAAGGTGAAAACAACGACCAGTAAAATTACAAGTAATTCTTTCACTCCTACATCAGGGTATTACCTACAAAAGCTCAGTAAGTCGTTATTGAGATTTTATTTTAGTTTGGTTTCTATGATAATGTCATTATTCTGGATCTTAGAGCATTTGCTTTGTTCGATTTATGATGACGTCAAATAATTTATATTATTAGCTCGACTATCGTATTTCTCACGATACCTAAATTACTCATACAGTTGCAAAATTGAGCTTGTAAGTAGTAACATATTACCCCGAGCAAGTTCAGTACATCTCCTTTAAGTTTCGTCGTCGTTGGTTAAAAGTAACTACTCACCAAAATTTTTTCAATTACGAGTTTATGATGAAATTACCTGAAACAAAATAAAGAAACTTTAGTTAAAATATGGTAGGAGAAGCGAACATAGATCGCATTAGAGACTAATAGGTCCAGATGGATATGAGTTTGCAGATCCGTTTCTTTGCAGTATTGATGGGCACATCGAGAGAATAACGAACGCCAAACACTTGTCCTTTGGGACGAGTTGTTGGCTTAGGTACTCCAAGGAAACGCGTGTAAATGAAAGTTCGATATAGATGGCGCATCGGAAGTAATCTGTAGTCGATAGTCAAAAATAGTCACATTAAAGAATTCTGTGGACGGTAGTTATACAGAGTTGTATTAAAGTGACTAATCTGTGGTCGGTAGTTATAAACAGTTATATTGAAGTAGTTACAAATACTTATGTTAAAGTACACTGTGGTCGGTAGCTACACACAGTCATGAAGTAACTACTCTGCGGTTGGTAGTTATGAGTAGTCACATTAAAGTTCTTTGGGTCGGAAGTTACAAACAGTTGTATTAAATTACTTTATGGACGAAAGTTAGAAATAGTTATATTAAAGTACTTTGTGGTCGGAAGTTACAAATAGTTATGTCAAAGTACTTTGTGGTCGGAAGTTATAAATACTTATATTAAAGTACTTTGTGGTCGGAAGTTACAAATAGTTATGTTAAAGTACTTTGTGGTCGGAAGTTACAAATAGTTATATTAAAGTACTTTGTCGTCGAAAGTTACAAATAGTTATGTTAAAGTACTTTGTGGTCAGAAGTTACAAATAGTTATGTTAAAGTACTTTGTGGTCGGAAGTTACAAATAGTTATGTTAAAGTATTTTGTGGTCGGAAGTTATAAATAGTTATATTAAAGTACTTTGTGGTCGGAAGTTACAAATAGTCATATGAAAGTACTCCGTGGTCGGCGTTCACATAGTCATATAAGGAACCTTTCAAGTTTATAGACACAAGACTTAGATGTACGTCTACGGAGCTGAATGCAATCATGCAAAATATTGAACCTACCCATCGCTACAAAAGATCACATTTGCGATGTTGGCACCAGGGTTACTTCATTTCATACAAAAATTTTTCCTATGAAATTTTGGCCTTTGTAGTAGTCAAGCATATTTAGATGTCACCACTAGTATTTATGTCAAGTATAGAACTTTTTCGTTATTTTATTTAAAGTAGTGACAGCTTAGTTTCAATCCACGTTGCCTCTTATATAAAGTTCGTAATATATTCAAGGTTCAAATTTTGATGATAACCATTTAATTTTAATTTATTATTATTATTTCATTATTATTCAATTCCATATTATTATTCATTGTTATTAATCAAGTTATACCATTTTTACGTAGTTTTGTTGTATGTACGAAGATTATTTGATAGTTTGAGTCTAGTTTTACTAGATGGCACTAGACGGAGAATTTCGACTGATATCTCTATTTCCCTATACACAATGTACTCTGTGATTGGCACAGCGCAAGAGTAATGCGCGGAATGCGTGCGCCGGCGCCGACGGCCTCGTATTTCTGTCAATTGTGCACGTTCATAATTTTATATTGAGGACACGTTGCATGGAAGATATGCGATAACTGTTTAGTATGATCAATATGCCAATACAATCAATATTAAAGATATTCCGCACTGCTTCTAAAGATTATATTTAAAATACATAATACGCGTGACGTGACAATATGTGTTTTTAAGGTGTATACCTTTCATATAGACGCTTCAAATGAATGAAAATAATTATTTTTACATTTAATATGATAGCTAATTAAATATAAGCGTGTTAATATAACGTAATCATATACGTTATAATTCCAGACGGCCTGTCCTGTGTCCTGTGTGTGTGTGTGAGGAAAATAAAATCAATTAAAATGTAGATTTGTGGGTGCTGTTTTCAAACAAAATGACGGCCAATCAGCTTATCCAATTTACCTCACCGTTGGTACATGGACACAGCAGTGCACCTATAGTTATTCATAAAGTCAAAAGTCTTGTATTTGTACATAGCGAGAAACTATGTGTATGAAAAAAAGTGTGGAATTTGTAAGATTAAAATATTATTATTATTTCAACCTTACAAATTTTATTTCATTATTGTAGTGTTGTAAAAGAATTAAAATAGTTTTCTACTTCCAAGTCTAACTGCAAACAGTAGTTCATAAAGCGCTACCAATCGCCAGATTGGTATATAAACGCTTCTCCTATCACTGTGGATGAGTCTCGTAAACTACACAAAGATTAATGTAGACAAAACGCACTTGAGCTCGTTGGGTTCATCGGATGACGCCAATATAGTCTGCGAATGAGTGATCGAAACGTAAGTTCTGAGTACTGGCACGACTGATTCTAGCACGAGATTTGACGATAATCAGGTCTACACAAGTTTCAAAAAAATTGGACCAAGGCGAATTTGACTTGCGTACAGAGGGCTCAGTATGATACTAGACTACGTCCGGCCACATGTTGCTGTAGCTCAGTAGGTGTTATAATGTATAATATTATTCGTGATTTATGGTCTTGAGTTCATACCAAAATCCCATAGAAAATAGTACTTTTAGTTTTTCCCGAATTTTCCAATTTTCTGGGCAAATTTTTCAATTTTTTTTCCATGAATATCATAATCAGATTATTATAATCTTTAAAAAAAATTGCCAAATCGGTCCAGCTGTTCTCAAGTTTTCCGCTCTGGCAACAAACAACACTTAATTTTTTATTTATGTATTATAGATTTGTCAAAAGAGCAATTTTTTCTAAGAATTTCGAGTCTGCGTTAAAGATGTGATAAGTATGCAGTTGGAGACACGATTTATTATTTTCATTTCAGAATTATAAATTGCTTTATGTACCTCAAATATAAGATATCAAAATTACGTAATTAACCCTATTTTGTTTCGATTTTATTAATTTGGACATTTTTCCCAATTCGGGACATTTTTGGGTTCGCTGTGGTACCGGGACAGATACGCTGCATCCGGGACAGTCCGAGACAATCCGAGACGTATGGTTATCTTATATGAGTTCCGTTCTTCTTTTTGAGTTACAGAATCCTAAAAATTGTCAATCGCATGTTGTCAATACTATGTGTCGTTCATCAAAAAACAAAAAAATTAAACCGCCTTCAAAAAAACACTGAAGAGTACAAAATAACTTCTTTACTAAAACTCAAGTACAATAAAAATAACTTTATAAATACGACATACATACCTATATAATTAAATTTGTCAGTTACTGAAGTCGGTGCCAAGCCTACCAAACTAATAAACTTTCTGTTGTTGCACATTGGTTTGTCGCAGACTACAATAACTGTCGAATTTAATGTATGCGTATCGTATTTATAAATATATTTTTATTTTATTTGAGTTTTACTAAAGGACAGTTATTTTGGACTTTACTGTGTTTTTTTGAAGGCGGTTTAATTTTTTTTCTTTCTTTTGAGTGACCTTGGCCTAAATAAATATCTAAGGTAGATGTACAATTAACTTTTTTCTAATTCTGGAGCGCAAAGACATACAAGAGAATCATCAATAACTCATCTTACAGTATATAAGATATATGATCTTTTGAAGTCCACGCTCCAATAATGGTGAAATTTAAATGAGATCACCTTGGAAATATGCCCTTTCCAACAAAAACATAATTTTCGAAATCGGTCCACAATTGACGAAGTTATCGGTGAACAATGTGAACATACATAAAAAAACATGCAGACGAACATAGAACCTCCTTTTTTTGAAGTCGGTTAAAAAAAAAGATTTAATTGTTACATTATTTTTTAATTATTATTTACTTCGTTACAGTACCACTAATAAAAATTAAAAATAGAAAGAATTATTTCCAATTAAACATCTTACGTGTCAAACATTAACAGCTATACCATATTGAACAGGATTATCGATTTTATAGCCTAATAATAAAAGTTTTATCGATTTACGAGTTACCGACACGTACTTCTACATTAACGTTTAGTTCTCAGGTAATTGACGATCGCTCGGCGTCTACGGCAATATATGAGGCAATATATATTACTTTATACATACATATCTTCACGCCGTATCCCTAACGGGGTAGTCAGAGAGGATGGAGCGCCAAGCGTCGCGGTCCTTACATACTTCTTTCGTTTCCTTAAATCTCATCATTCTCATCACACATTTTCGCCCAGGTATGGGAGTGGTTTTTGACATTTTCGCCGGCTAACACTCTGGCTATTTGATCTTTATAAGTATATTTTATATTTAATATAAAGTAACAAACAAAATGAAATAACTAAAATTTCTTGAATGGGTATATTATTGAATCGGAGGTCCTGCTACGGGAAGTATTCATTTTCCGTTAACGTTAACATAACCAACGGAAAGTATTTAGTTTCCAGATCCATCTCCCTTGAAATATAGGACTCATTTATTTCTAATATCGATATTAGACAATTAGATATCGATATCAATATTGAAAACGTGAATACAATTAAGCGTAAAATTATTGCTGGTTACGGTTCTCCAACTTCATAGTTATTTCCACCTCATTGTTTTTGTATTTTATTATTTCTCTAAACTGTTATTGTTTTTTCTTTTTGCCTTTTTTTCGGCTCTTTTAACTGGTGTTACTTTTTGTTTGAAATTTTAAATTGTTGCTATTAGTGAAACTTTATAATCTGCCTATTGTACTTTTATTTGTTTAATTATATTGTTAGGCGCTTAAGTTTCCAAATAAATAAATAAAAAATATATCGACAAAGATTTTAAAATAGATTAACAAGGTTTATGAATACATATTATATTGTGTGTATCCATTCACTGCTGAATTCATTATAAATGGCTTGCTTTTATGAAAACACAAAATTATTCAGTGTGTCGCAACTGAAAATCGCGTTCATAGATTATTGACTTTATAAAACGCAGACAGAACTGAACCACAAACCGATTTATTTTAATAACAAGCTGAAATAATTAAATATACTGAAATTGGACTTTCGACTCTAAAGCTAGATGTGTTGAATTAACTACTGTAACCCAGCCAGCTAAGGTTCATATTTAAATGTACTATAATATTTAGAAGCCGCTGTTTTGTGCAAAATATGTAGGAATATGTTTCGAAAACAAATTAATATTAAACAATAACTACACTACAAATGCCACCGTGATTATGTCCACGTGAAATCTCATTAAAGGAGCGACCTTTCAAAATCGGTCAGTTAATTATTTATTTGATAGATTATTAACATAGATATAATATTATATATATTAGGTGTTACTTTGCGAAAATTTATTACATTTAATGAAATAGTAAAATTATCAGCTATCTTTTTTTTTTGTTTTCTTCATGGCATGGCGCATAGATTAGCGCATTTGCCAATGTCAAGTATTATTAAGTAGAATCAACATGAAGCGCGTTCGAAGTAAATTCGTTTTTCCTTTTTATCGTAAAACTCCTCCAGTAAAGTGATAGTAGGCTTTACTGAAATCATAAAGGACTTCTTGGAAGAGCGCGAGAACCTCAGCTACACTGCAGTTTATTTAGACCTACTCCATTCTTTTCACATATACAGAACTTTAATACATAATATATTATCACTTTTGTACTTTAAAATTCTCAAAAATATAAAAAATAGGAAATCTAAATAAAATGAGAACCTTACTTCTCCCGTTTTCGTCAAAAAGTTCGGCTAACGTCGTTATTAATTGTTTGCCAAAATACAGTATGTTAAAAAAATCGATTTAAAAAATTTGATTTTCTCGTAATGAATGTACTCAACATACAGCTGTAAGATTTAGATTCTCCAGAAATGACGTACTGAACACAAACCATAATTTAAAGTTTAAATGTCAGCGCCAAGGTGTATATAGGTTGTGGTGTGTCAAATAAATAAATAAATAAATCATAAAAATACTATGTTCATACATGTATTAATTGAAATTCACTTTAAAATACATCATGGCATGTAACTGCCCATAAAATTACACTAAACGTTACAAGGTACGAGCTACTATGAACGCAGTACGTACTTTCCCAGTATTAAATTTCTCATTTTATAACATGGGCAGTTAAGATGGATTCCAGAAACTGACGGTAGGATTTAAGAGCAAAGGCATTATTACCTTTCACACGATCAAAATAACGTAAAAATGAAAAGTGCAAGTTGTACCCGTGCTAGACCTCTGTCGTTCGTGACTGATTTGGTCATTTGATTTATATACATGTCCTGTAATGTAATAATAGGTGTATCAAACAGGTTTACAATATTAACTCATAAATATCGTACTGAACGTAGATCCATAGGTCGCTGGTTCAGATCCGGCTCGAAGGACCAGAATGTACTGGATTATGTATTAATTTTACTTTTCTAAGTCAACAGTACAATTTATTTTAATATAAATGAAATTATGCGCTGGTTTCTAAGTAAAAAAATCGACAACTGTTTTATTACACTTTCAAATTTAAATGACAAAATATTTAAAAAAAGAAGGTATAAAAACAATATTATAGAAAAAATAAAAAAGATATCACAAAACAGGTGCATTTCTGCACACATACTATTTTTTAAACATCTATGTAATCAGTGAGTAACAACAGAAAGTCTACTAGTGTGGTAGGCTTGGCACCGACTTCAACAACTGTCAGATTTAATTACATATGCAGATATTCGTGTCGTATTTATAGTTATTTTTGTACCTGATTTTTGATTAGTAAAGGATAATTATTTCGTACTTTTCAGTGTTTTTTTGAAGTCAGTTTAATGGTTTTTTTAAATTTCTTAAGCTTTTGGAATTGAACACAAAAAAGCATATTATGTAACGACTTATGTACATGATGGGATATCAAAAAGTCTGCTCGTACAGAGTGTAAACAGCGGTGCGTGTCGCTGGCAGACAGACGGGCGCGTGGCCGCGCATACATTAGTCGAAGGGCCTGGCTGCTCCTGAATGGCCGTTGTCTTCTGGTGTGATGGATTTAAATATTGATTCACATAGATACACAGCTTTTATAACACGCTGGCTTTTGCCAGCCACTGGAGCCTTTCCTTAGCGTGGATTTATAAAATATTTGAAGCGCGATTCTGAATCGCTCGTAAAGAGCGCCGTACCATATTATACCTAAAATGAGAAGTTGGTTAATTTATCTTAGTTATCTTGTACCTTGAAAAGTGAGAAAAAGAAAAAAATGTGTGAGGAAAATGATGAGATTTGAGGAGGCGTAAGAAATGTGTAAGGACCACGATTCTTGGCGCCTCATCTTCTTGAGCTATTCTGTTAGGGATACAGCGTGTGGATTATATTTATTTATAGATACATACATACATATCTTCACGCTGTATCCCCAACCGGTATATTTATTTATGAATGTGTAAAACCTTTTTTTGGGTTACTCAGGAAGTCTACACACAAATAGCAAGCCCCTTGTGGGAGAGACTGAGTTATGTGGGGTTTTTGCCCATCAGGACTCCTGGTCGTCTTCGGCGCGATAGGCGTGTTCGTAGGGCTCCAGGATCTAGAACTTGATTAGACCCGAGATCTACTGTTTAGTAACTATACGCTCTATTATTACCTATTACTTTTAATCTCAATAATATTTTTCAAATGTATTGTATTTTTAAATTTAAGGTTAAATTATACAATCTAATTAAAATTAATATAATATTAGTTCTTGAAATTCTAATGAATAAAGATTGGTTAATTAATTTATAGTGGAAAGGAAGTAGGGATGAAATAAAGTGTAATTAATAGACATAACTACTTTATACAGGTTACTATAGGAAAACAGATCCAAGAGACAGGGCATAGATTAGAAACAATATATTGGAATTTACAAGATTTCCGAAAAATAGAAATTGGGGTGAATAAAAAAAAACTATGTGCTCTGTGCAATCTACCAATTACGTTATCAGTTTTTCCAGCAAGAATTTTAACAACACCCTGAGCTATGAATATACCGTTATATTCAGTAAATAAGTAGAATTGTTTATTATATTAAGTGGATAACACAACAAAATTGAAGATTATTCTTCGTCTACATAATATACTATATTAACTTTTTACTTTACTTTTCCTTGCCACTATCAAATAGATTAATAAACACGATCGACCGGTTGGCCATCTCTAGAGTATACGATGGCCCCTCTTTAAATGTACTATGAACGTTTAAACATATTAACTAGTAGGAAGTGCGTAGTATTAATTGCAAGTTTAATCCCTCCTGTCTGCGAAACTATCGAAGCTACAATTTTGAAATTCGAATAATATGAAGTCCTACCTAAAGATTAACATGAGAAATATAACGAATGTCTTAGGACTTATGGATTTATAGTTTTCTAGATTGTCTCGGCTCCAGGTGAACCGAGAGGCGCCCCTAATACTCCTCGTCCGGTTTTTATAGCACAGGGAATGCCCTAGTTAGAGGTCAGACGATCGGAGTGTGTTGCCAGATGTATTCATAAAAAAATTTTTTTTTCGGAAATTGAATTTAGAAGTTTAGGGAACTGTTCGTGCGCGATTAGAACTTGCATTGAAATAAATTTTTTTGATATTATTTGTTCCATTTTATTACGAACAAATACATTTTTGTGAACTTGAAATTTGAACTTTGAGAAAGAATAATTTAGAAAGTTAAATATGTAACTTTATTAATAAAAGGTACATACATATGTTAATATTTACAAACTTAAAACTACACATTATCTTAAATAATAAACTTCCTCAAAGTTGCCGCTTAGAAAGCTGTCATTGCTCAAGGTACCTAGCAGACTGGCAGCATTGCCTCTTTGAATAGCCAAACTGATTCGTTGGCGGAAGAAGCTGCCAGTTAAACAAAAATTTTGATTGACGTTAACTGAAGGTTGTTCCTGTAAATATATAGTTTAACTATTACATTTATATCTCGTGTTACATAATGAACAATAAAAAAGTCAGTTTATTTGTTCCGAATCTTTTATAAGAGAATGCTCATAGCGATAGCTTTTTATTGTCGTTCATGTCCAACCCTTTCAATGTTTCAACTGCAGTCACTTCGATGTCATGTTCCGCTTTTTTATCGGAACCAATAAATCTGTGTACACTATTATAAAACTATAATAAAGCTGAAATATTTCAACAGTTCACTAGAGGGACACGAAGCTGTCGTATTTTGATGTTTCGAAGTTGTAGCGTTATTGCCCGATGATAGGAGTAATAGAGACAGCTTATCTCTATTAATTGTGTTTAAAAATTAATAATTTCAGTAATTTTCAATTGTAATATTTTTTTCATTAATGCAGATGATCAATAGGGTGTCCATTATTTAGTTCAAGCACTTAATTTAAGATGTTCTTACATAGCCGATTTGTTGGATAGACTTATTTAAGCCTCTGTGAATACAAAACAAGTATTTTCTAAGTATCTTGTGTAGTAAGGTTCACTTAAAAACTACGCAGATTGAAAACTGATTGTGCTATATGACAAACTTGGTATCCGATTAAAGAATATAATATTTGTAGATGAATAAGTCTCGATGGATACTTGTACGTGGACCCTTACAGTGTCCTCTGCGGTACTGTGTTTTGTGTGTATTCTGTTACGTAGAACTTTTTTGAAAATGATTCATGTGTATGTAAATGGGAGTGGAGTGCTCATTAGTACTCTGTAATCGTTAGTTATAATAAAAAAGTCTGTGGTCGAGATGAAACTTGATTTTCATTCATTTCAATACGAAAAGATAGGTTTTAATACCAAAAGGCTAAAGTCCCGCAGAAATAAAACGAATTTATTTATATTGAAAGTCACGATTGAGCAATGTTTATACATTTACTTCGTAATAGGAATCTGTTATGCGGTGTGATGGAAAACAGAGCGTAATCAACACAGATAAGGAACTGTACACACACATGGAAGCGAGACGAGGACGAATATAGTGATTGCATTGCGAGTCAATCGCTAACGAGCTCAGACTTGAGTCTATAACCGCTACGAGTCTACTAGGAAAGGACATGATATCGAGGTTTACAGTTGTACTGAAATATTTGTGCAAAAATATAATAAGTAATGACTATGAAAACAACTTATGCTGCATGTACTTGAATTATTAGTCAAATATAAAGACGAGAAATTGACACGATAACTCTTTAATTTGGATTGACGTTTCGGCCAAATGCATCGGCCGGCATTACCTAATTTGCAGACAGCATGCGACAGCCAAATATCGCGCGATATCTGCTGCCAAAACGAGAATTTGCGTAATATAATTTGTATAGTGGCCTTAAATCTACCGCGAAAAGTGAATTTTACGGTCACGGCACAATAGACACACAATCTTCATTCATGATACCAATTTTGTATTATAATTATTCACCGGTCACGCAGTGATCGCGTGGTTGTCGCTGTCTGCAAATTTTTAGGTAATAACCCCACCGAGTCTTAAGTAAATAGTGGCAGCAGGCTTTACTCCGTGTCTAATATAGATTTTTTTCGATATTTGTAAATAGTTTTAGGACTTCTACACACAATACTTACAGTGTCCTACACATCACACTCACAGTGTCCTACACGCCGTATTCGGTGTCCTATACACTACGGACACAGTGTCCTACACGTCACACTCAGTGTT
Organism: Zeuzera pyrina; assembly: GCA_907165235.1. Taxonomy (NCBI): domain Eukaryota; kingdom Metazoa; phylum Arthropoda; class Insecta; order Lepidoptera; family Cossidae; genus Zeuzera; species Zeuzera pyrina. The sequence goes on along the minus strand of OU015638.1, from coordinate 20,570,396 downwards.
CTACACATTACACTCACAGTGTCCTACATACCATACTCATGGTGTCATGCACACAACACACAGAGTATCCTAGACGCCATATTCTTGGTGTCCTACACACCACGCTCACAGTGTCCTACACGCCAAATTCCTGGCGTCCTACACGCCACACTTAGTGTCCTGCTCAAAACACTTACAGAGTTCTAAAAAAGAAGAAAATTACATAATGTGTGTGTATACTCGACTTGACCATTCCTCCCCCTCATCTAATTTCATTTCAGAGAATATAGTCTTCTAATTTTCAGAGAAAAATATTAGGATAACCCTAAATATTTTATATTTACAAAAATGAAGTTTAAAAAGTTATCGTTTTATAAAAATCGTTCGCACTTGACGATTTTTTTATAGAGAAAGTTTTATATTTTGGTTCAAAGACAGATTTTTACTTTTATAAATCTTGTACAATCCAAACAAATATACGAAGACTAAATACAAAGCAATGAACTGCTACGAAGAAAAATATCGACACACAACCCGACTGAATGTTTTTGTCGACACGTGCACATCACTAGCACTCACTTTCGCATGGCAAGTGGTCGCATAACGACCTCGATAACGAACTGTTCGTGCATTGTTGGGAAAATGCAAACCAATTGTATCGATATAACTGGTTCTGTGTATGAATTTATTTATATTCTAAAGCGTATCTCAAAGATAAAAAAAGAAAAAAAACTATAAATCACAAAGAAGAAACAGACATAGTGAGCGGGAATAGTGAGTAGTCGCAAACAATGTATAAGATTAAGACCAATTTGTGTATAAAAATATTGATATTAAAATTAGAACGATTATGAAACTATTGAAAGACATTTACTGTTTCTATGCTAGTCTGATAGTGGGAGAAAAATATAGAATAGCTACTAGTAGACGCCCACAACTTCTTTAGAAGAATCCCGATTTCTCATGGGAATTTCGGAAAATTCTTTTTTAGTACTTACCTAGGTCTTATTAAGAAACCTACTTGCCAAATTTTTAAAACTTTTTACAAAGCTAACACGTTTTGCAATGACTCATTTTTAAATTGAAAATTCCTCAATTTAAATTGAACTTTCCAGTAACGTGTCCAATATAATGTAGCAAAAAAATTTGAGGGTTCGAGTGGTATTAGAGCAACATTAGGGACAAACAAAGAAACATTCATGTACTCTACTATTATGTTAGTGACTGGCTGCGGAACTCCTTTTTATAAAGAATATTTCCATTTTTAACACTTATATTTTTACAATTTAATTCGTTTTGACATTGTCATTCTGTTATAAAATTTGCTGTGATCGTTGTTGGTAGTACCTATTTGTGACTTAGTTTATGTCTTAAATATATACGTTTGAATCAAGCGACGTGTTTTCCATTCCCATTAAGTAATACAGTCCCTGTTCCCTAAAAATTATACGAGCAATATTTGTTTAATATACATTTGTAATCGCGTTTTCGAAAACGGCTCTAACGATTTCTATGAAATGTACAATATTGGGGTTTACAGGGGCGAAAAATCGACCTAATTCGGTCTCGCATCTGGGAGAATCCTTCGTTTCCTTCGCGTTTTTACATTTTTAGAACTTGTAAACTTGCCCACGCAATATGATAATAATAATTTTTATAGCGATATATAGTACAGTAAAAGATATTACAATATACATAAGCATTAAGCGTCTTGTGAAGAAAAAAGAAAAAGTAAACCGTCTAGCCGTCTTCTAAAATTGAAATTACTATTCTATATATATTCTTCTCATTATCTTGATTTTTGCATACGGTGTTTACCTCTAGGATGTGCATTTAGTTCATCAATAAGTGTTAACTTATATTATGCTATGTAATAATGTTATATCCGCTGGTGAACCTCAAACAAATAAATATATAAGTTCAGCTATGTCCCGCCGTAGAAGCATACAATAATATGATTGATGATTTCGCAACAGACTTTATCTTCTCAATAGCACAATGACTATGTACTGTGGTAGGTCTAACATACAGAAGTGCCCGGATCGAATTCTGCATTGTGGCCAGACAGACAAAAGACACCGAGCAAATCTTGGTCGCCCAGGCACTGTACAAAACTGTACATACTAATCTGTGATTATTTGATTTGGATTTGTGGATCGTCGGTAAAGACAAACTTCAGTACAAAATTTCATTCCCTACTTAACGCCCTTCAGGGATATGTTTTAATAAATCCTTTCTTAGTATTCAATAACGTTATATAAGGAACAACTATGCAAAATGGAATGCTTCTAGACCCACCGGTTTGGGCTGTGTCGTCTGGGAGTCAGTTAGTGTTTGAGTAGAATATACGTTTGAAGTCCAGTTTTCTAACAGGATCTATAATCTATATTTTCATAGAGTTGCTTATACTCAAACTAAACCTTATTTTTAAATAGAACAAAATCGGTTTAAAGTTTTGTCTACGATCAGACCTTCCTCCCCGTTTACATGTAATAAATGGCATGTGTGGTTAAATAAAAATTTACAGCAAAATACATGAAAGCTATACAGTGAGATCTACTTCTAACTAAACTTTAATATTTATAAATGTGACTAAGATTTAAGATCTATAACTTCAAAGAATAACTTTTGATCTCTCTTAAAATCAGCAGTACCGACTTGCCATTAGTTTTAAGCCGAATTAGATATGTGTTTAAAATTAGTTCCTTTAAAATAAAATGGTAGTTATATATTTTTTTAAATAATTATTTTCAACCTCTTAGACTTTTACTTTAACAAACAATCAATGTGATTAATATTGCTTTGTCATTTGCTTATGAGTTATTTTAGTTTCAAGTCTCTAGTACATTAGGAAGTAGGTTTAAATTCATTGCAAAATTTATACCGAATAGACAGAGTTAATAAAAAACTAATAAAAAGAGAATAGCAGAATATAAAAAGTTGCTCCCACTTATGAATTCCTTGTATAAAAATTTACTGAATTTAGCCGAAAATTCAGTATTAGGTACGACATCAAACAGCATACTATTCGTTACAAGATGTCAAGTATTATACAATTACCGTTGTGGGAGCGCTTCAAACGTTTGTTCGAAGTATATCTGTCCATTGGCCATCAGCGCTCGGCCACAGGACGAGTCACAGAATAGGACGTAGGTACATAATATGTAATTGAAATAGTTCAACTGTTTCCAACATTTGCTGTGACCGCGCAACACTCTTATAGCTTCTACTGATTAATTAAATCGAATTAAATTACAGTTTAAAGAAACTATAAACACGATTATCCTGATGATCCTCGTCAAGGAATTAAGTCAAAGTTATAAAATTATTGCGTTATCGTCGGGTTTTAATACGTGTTAAATTATTCAGACGTCTAATAAAAAAATCGTGTAATAAAAAGAATAAATAAAATCAACGTCAAATGTAAATGACATACAAAAATGCTGAATTTTAACCTCAGTTTTTGCTTTAAGGATGTCAATGAAGAGATAGAACCACAGATTAACTAGTAGTTTAAATTTAAACATCTTGCTTTGAAAATGGCCAAAAGTTGTCGAAAGCTTGTTTTAGAGCTGAAATAAAACGCATCGTGCATATGAACGTACTGTGATTTAACACAATGTATGCATCTCTGTGTTTCTTGTCGACAGACGAAAAAAATATCTGTGTTCAATTTATCTGAGAAAAATATGTAACTCCAATTTATATTCACCATAAATTTTTGCGGAAAAATAAGCGGACTTCTAAATAAAACACTGGAAATAACAAAATAATCAGCCTTTACTAATCATAACTTAAGTACCAACAATAACTTTATCAATACGGTAAATACAAATAGGATATTATAATTTAATTTGACGGCTGTGTCATATTCTCTATGCTACGAATTGGTGCTAGTATATGACTATACAAGCAGACCGTCTGTTATTGATTATTCATACTCTTGTGATGAAAGACTGACAAAGAAAATCTACAGAGTGAAAGTAAATGGTGCAGAAGCCAAGGAAGACCTAGGCTAACTTATGAAGATCAAATAGCCAGAGTGTTAGGCGGTGGATTTTCGAAAGCACTCGCATACCTAGGCGAAAATGTGTGAGGAGATGAATGGGATTAGAGGAAGCGAAAGAAGTATGTAAGGATTGTGAAGCTTGGCGCTCCGTCTCCGTCTTGTCTGACTACCCGGTTATGGAAAAAGCGTGAAGATATGTATATTCTTTATGTTGTATAGGGCCGTAAGATCAAGAGCAGTTAAAACTATGGATTTCGTAATCTATCATAAAATTCGATCCACAGTTCCACTGTGCTAATATCAAATGGAAATAGTGAACGGATTAGTAAAACCTAGATTAATATCTTTACACATGGTATTATTTATTCGTTTCGTTCACAGTTCGTTCGTTCTTTTTAAGATTCTTTGTCAATATTCGATAATGTAATCTGCTCGTAATCGATTAACTGCCATCGATCATACGAAATAATCGAAGACAGAAGATTAAACTCTCTTCCGTCATTTAAACTACCATTGACATTACGGTCCATAGTGTTTTTGTTAACATTAAATTTTGCTATGAATTGAATTCCCAAACATATAATAATAAACTGTGGCTTTTAGAATTAATAATGTATGTAGATGACAGATGTCATTTGTCGAAGTCTCCCATGCACTAGGTCACCAGATTGCCGGCGCCCTGTCGCCGCTGGCGGTAGAGAGACACATCGGCGAACACGCACAATGGACAAACTGCTAATGGTGGTTTGTACTCCCAATGTACTCTGGTCTGTCTTTACCGTATACGTAAATATCCGTGGCCACGTGGGGCGAACGTTCAAGACCCTCAATCTGACGAGGCTCCGAAATACTGAAATCTAAGTCTATTTAATTTTTTATCCCATTAAATAAATCATTAACAAAATAATGAAATAACCGCGATTGTTGGCGCTCCGTCCTCACTGACTACCCCGTCAGGGATACAGCGTAAATATATGTACGTATGTATTAAAAAATAAACATCGCATTCACAGATCAACGTATTCATCACATTACTGATATTTGTATCATATAAAGCGAACCATAATAAACAACGAGTTTTTCTTAACCCTACTTTGGCCTTCTAAAAGACCCCTGAAACACGATGTGCTCAACGGCTCCTGCATGGCCCAAAACCGCCCTATACGTACTGATTCTACGTCACTGTGACATTTTATAGTCTGTCTCCATTTCAACGAAATATTAACTATATTTCGTTGATCAACAATTGATAAATGATTAAAGCTCTATTTCCTTTTAAAACCAAACAGTTCACGGATTCAACTAGTTTAATATAGCGAAGCGAAACCTATCTTATAATATCTTATTTTTTAAACGAAACGAAGCGACCGCATAATCAAAGGAATTGCAAAATTTAATCTACAAGACAAGTGACAGTGTTATTTTAATATCATTTTTCAAGATTAAAAAGAAAAAGGGAACATCTGAGGCGAAAGAAGTTTGCAGGGAGCACGACGCTTGGTACTTTTACTTGGTACTTTGGTTAAAAGCACAGCGTGAGAATATGTATGTATTTTTCATTTGACAAATATGGAGTGTCCTTTAAATACAAGTGTAACTTGTACTGCTCGTTGACTGTGTATCTAGTATGACACTGTTATGACGTCTAAGGTCTAAGGATCTATACTAAAACTAATGCCTTTATTTCCAAATTAGGCTACATCTAAATAAACTTGCATTCCGGTAATAACAGTACAACCTATCCATATTTTTTATGTGAAACATCTTACGGAGCTGGTCAGACCGGCTGTTGGCGTGGCGACGTGGCGACGCGTCGCCACGTCGCCACGAAGTCGTATACCTATGCGTAGCGTATGCAGTGTTGTTATTCACTTCGGAACACGTTGCCTGTGTTTTTTTAAAAAAGAGTAATTGTTTTTCTTTAAAAAAAAACGAATATTTTGTTTTTGATTATGCCATGGATTTATTTCCTTTAATAAACCATCCTTTCATGCATATTTTCTGTATAAAATAGTTTCAATGTTTCACAACTGCCAGGTGTCCCGCGACGGCTCATTTCTCATATTGGTAAAGGCTCGACCTAAAACTTCGTTAGTGATATGAGGCGTGTAATGATTGTCATTCGATAAATTATTTATCGAAGAGAAATACCGCAGTCGTAATTACAGATATAGTAATTACAGTCACATAAGACATATTACAATAATTTGAATAGAACTGTTCGATAACACGGATATAGAAACACTAGAAATGGCACGAGTGAATTGCATTGTGCGATAAAAATTTAAATTGAATTTTAGTCATTTCGTTCTGAATAAAATATTAATTTTTGAAGAATTAATATGTTTGAACGTAATTGCAGATTCATTTACCTACAATAAATAATTATTCTCAGAGGAAGGAAGCACGATGACACAAATGCTTGTAATTGCTTAAATAAAATTTAATTGGAGTAAATATGAATCAATCTTAACTATGTAGTATGTTACAATTTTAATAATAAGTAATTAAATATCAACGTCCGTTATGTTTTTGGAACGATAGTTCCTTACGGCAGGCTTGGAGGAGATAGAGATTTTGCTGCGCGACCGAACTGAAAAAAATGTGAGACTAAAACCGTAAGAAAAATATATAACGGAAGTTACGTAGTAATATTACATTCTCTGAACGGAAGTGCTATAGTCGTATTTGGATCGAAGTTCCATATTCTTTGTACGATTTATCACTGCAAGGGAAGGCAAAGACATATATATGCTCATAACAGCCGATGTCTTCTGTAATGTGTAGATATATTCTTCATATTATTACGAAAATGATGTTCATTTTCAAATCCAAGATGGCGAATATTACTTTTTTGGATAAATCGATATGGGTATCAAATTCTAGGTTTTTCGGTGTGCTGATTACGAAAATGACGTTCATTTTCAAATCCAAGATGGCAAAAATGACTTTTTTGGATAAATCGATATGGGTGTTGCATTATAGATTTCTCGGGGTGCTGATTACGAAAATTATGTTTATTTTCGAATCCAAGATGGCGATTATTATTTTTTTGGATAAATCGACATAGGTATCATATTCTAGGTTTCTAGGGGTGCTAATTACGAAAATGAAGTTCATTTTCAAATCCAAGATGGCGAATATTACTTTTTTTTTTGCAAATTGTGTTGCTTCTATATTATCCGAAGGAACTTCGTTCCTAACTGGTGTCCCATGACAACACATCATTTTTTGTGTTCCGTTTCAAAATTGAAAAATAAAAAAACTTTATGAAAAAAAATTAAACCGCCTTCAAAAAAAAACACTGAAAAACACAAATTAACTATCGTTTACTGATGGAAACTCAAGTACAATTAAAATAATTTTATAAATACGAAACACATACCTATATAAATAAATTTGACAAGCCTACCAAACGAATAGACTTTCTGTTGTTGCACATTGATTTGGCAACGACTTCAATAAGTATAACGCAATGTATCTTCGAAGTCAAAGCTCCAATACCGGTGAAATGTAAATAGGACCACCTCTAAAGTATTACCTACCAAACGAAGAAAGAATTTTCAAAATCGGTTCATAAATGACGGAGCTATGATGTAACAACGGAGTTTAATGTCCTACGGCCTTCTGCTGTGGGGATCAGCGGAGCATATTAACTCCATTTTCATTTTACAAAAAAGAGCAATACGTGCCATCTACAGGATGAATGCACGAGAATCGCTTAAAGATCGTTTTAAAGACATTAATGTCCTCACCTTGCCCTCCTTATACATCTTTGAAATTATTATGTATACGAGAAAAAATATAGATCAGTTTAAAAAGAATGGCGATATGAATGGTATGGAAACCCGAGGTCGTGATAAACAAAATTTAAATTACATAAGTCAAATGTTTCATTTTTAGGTAACTGCATTCGTTTTTATAATAAAGTTCCTCAAGAAATTACTCAATTAACAGAGAATAAATTTAGATTGGTTATAAAACGTACATTGACTAGACAATCATACTATAAAATAAACGATTTCATTGAAGATAAAACAATAGTGTGGAAATGTCACATGCGTTTACTGGCTTAATGAAAATATTGTATTTTAATAAACCTTTTGTAAAATGAAGTTGAAAAAATGATACCTGACTGAGTTTCTTGTCGGTTCTTCTCAGTGTCCAGGTTTTCTATTCGAACCGAACTAAAGTAGATTTGACGTTCAAAAATACCATGTAATTGGCTTTACTTGAATAAATTGATTTAACTTTGACTTTGAACAAACATACAAAAAAAAACAACACACAGTCGAATTGAGAACCTCCTCCTTTTTTTGAAGTCGGTTAAAAAACACTTTTATACATTGATTTCGGCATTCGTTTGTCTATTAGTCTGTAAGAGCCATTTTTTTTAACTATTTGGCCTAAATAGTTGAAACTAGAAGCAGTTAAAGTAAGTGGTGGCTCAAACACAAATACGAGCTTCAGAAATTGGGTTTTTAAAAGTTGTCGTGGTTACCGTGTGATATCAAATTTTTTTTTAAACACCTTTCCGAAAATAGGCGTCATAATCGTTCCTCGCCTTATTTCCAAAAGTATCAATCAGAGAAATAATTGAACATTGAGAATAAGGTGTATATGGAAAGAAAACGATCCATTTTCTAAACTAATATTCTGAAGAAATAAAGTTTGTTAGTTTGGATGTAGGAGGTATTCCATGGGTAACCCTCATCCTACTACTCATCTGATTTCAAAAATTCTTACACAAATATTTAAAATGGACCTTCAGGGAGGACATAGGTTACATATAATCCCGTTAAATTCTATGAGGGCGAAGTTGTGGACAACAGCTGGTCTTACATGTTATATAAACAGAAAGCTCTATAACAGTGTGTTGTGCGATTTGGTTGCTAACAACTAATAATACAGATTTTCTTAAAAGAGGGTATTAAACAAATAAGAAAGATTAAATTGTACATCGTGAATTTATATTTCAAAAAATAAAATGTGCGGTTTTCTCTATATATAATTAACATATAACGTAAATAAAATATACACATACATTAAATAATATAAAGTAAATCTACGGAACCTACATATTAAAAATAATCAATGAAAGGTTCTCGAAACTGCGTCTACGTAATTCCAAAGCGCGTCGCGAGTGTTGCATTGTGAGGGTAATTTTTAGTTAGCGGTCGCAAAGTCCATGAGTGAATCACGGATCACACCTCCGAAGTTAACACTCGTCGTCTAACGTCTGCTTGTTGAGTGCAGTGATAATTACGTGTATCTTCGTCTCTGCGTAGATACTACAATTGGAATCCCGCTGGGGTGAGTTCCTATTAATTGAGATTGAATTTAGCGCTGTAACATAAATTGTAAGCTGTTTTAACGCTTTTACAATTATAAACGTTGCGCTGTTAGTGCATACTTGTTTCTCGAGACACTGGACCTTGAACGCTCGTCTATCTACCGATCGTGCCTACGCCCGCTCTAATACATGCGCTCTGGGTTTCCAGGATTCCAACTTCCAACTTTCAACTACAGGATTAGAATCAAAAGATTCCAACTGCAAGGTTCTAACTACAAGGGGTTCCAACTACTTGTGACTGACTGGAAACCCCCAGAGTACCTGCTCGTGTTCGTGATCTTGCTGTACCTGCAAACTACAACTGCATAGACCAAACCAGAGCTTCTGAGCGGAACTGCCGGAGGATTCAGACCGGTGACTCCCACATATCTGCAAGGGCCGGTCCCTTGCAGATGTCCTTGTTGTGCGGCGTATGGCGGATTGTTGGCTTAATAAACCAGAATACTACAGGATATAAACTGGTTTATTTGAACCACACCTATAGTCCATCTACCTACCTGTGCACAGGTTACCCTACTTCAGCACCCACTAATAAACCCCGTGACAAACAGATAAACGTTTTGAAGTGATACTTCTTTTGGAGTTAGGTAGACGTTAGGTGAAAAAGATCAGTGTACTTTAAAAAAAGATTTAACATTCCATGAAGTTAGCAACGAAAGTTGCGCGCGTAGATCTAATACTACATGAAGTTAGTAATGAGGTGTTTATTTTCTTCATATGTGACCAGTTTTAATTTTTATTTCATTTCCAGCGACCACTTTTAATTTTTTCATACGTGGCCAGTTTTGTTTTTTTATTTTTATTCACGTCGAAGGAGTATAACTTTATACCGGCGTACCTGAGTCTCAATCTCCTTGGCCTGAGTACACATATTCTTTTTCTTATCATGTTTCGTAGTACATTTCGTGGTTTTTTATGTCCTATCTAGTCAGATTCTATGCAGTATTTGGAATATAGTTGATTAAGCAGTGATATTCAGGGCGAGCGGCGGGGCGCGGCGTGACGTGACGCACGCTCCGCTACTGGCATTAGATGAGCGTCGTGGACGCTTCCTGCTTGAATCACAGACTATGCACACACGGAATGACTCTTTGCTGGGACTACTTAATCGGGTACAATAAAGGCCAACTTACTTGAGTTACCTTTCAATATACCGTTCCAGATTTAAAATACGATGAAACTAAAAAAAGCTTTTTTAATACAAGACAAAGCTCTGTGATAATTTTTGTATTGCTTTTGGTGGTTTGTAACAACACAGATTACAGAAAACTGATTACGTTAGTGCAACTTGTACTTAATTGATGTTTGTTTATGGACTTTGTCTACTACTATCGTACCTATTGGTATATTCATTGAAAATGTTTCGTTATTTTTCTGCACTAATGCAGACTTCACCATTCTATATAATATCATCTTTACGTAGAGACACTTCGTCGAGTTAAGACATTTTAGCCCTTTTTGCTTTCCACAGACGAAATTTCTATATTAAATCAACACTTACTTAACGAGGCTCTCAAAGAAGTTATGGACATAGTTGAATACACAAACTGACAGTTAACCACGGAATTTCTCGTCTTAAAATCAAACAATGACGTTAATTTTAATGTACTTGTCCATAATAATGTCTCAATGGTTAAATTTCTAACGGAAAAAAGCTAAAGCGGGAATTTTATAGATTCCCGTACTTGGGAATTTTTCCGGGAATTTACTTGTTAACTTTCCCAAGTTTGGGGGTTTACTTGAGAATGACACATTTCTACCTGTCTGTGACTTCAACAGTGCGGATTAATAATAAACTACGATTATGAGACTACATTTATTCTGTTATAGTTAATCGTATGCTGACATTAACTTCTTTCACGGTATTATATTTATATAATATTTATAGAAACGTTTAGGGTAGTATTGCACTGCTCCAAAATTTGATAAAATCTTGGACTTGTTATACGTAATATTCTATATTTCTTTGCTGTCTTAAACTCAACATTCTTCTAAGACTATGACCAATATTATGATCGAAATTTTACAATTTGCTTCTAAAACTATACTACTAGTATAGTAGTAACTAGTACATATTAGAAAATACATTCAGATAAATATTCATACATATCTGTATGAATATGTATTTGTCTGAACATTTAAAAATTTCATAGCAGTATTAGTATGACATTTTCAAAATTATTAAACAGTAGTCACGACATCTGCAGTTAACGAGAATATACGTACACGCCACATCCTGTACGTATTGATCGATTACATTCATTTCAGTTCCATATGCTTAGTACAGATGGCGCTTAAAATAATCGTAACAACTACGCTAGAAATATTTTTTGGCTGCAACCAATTCCAGTCGGAAAAGTTTAGGTGTCTACAAATAATCTAATCTAAATCAATATTATAAAGAGGAAAATTTGATTGTGTGTTTGTTATGGATAAACTCAAAAATAACTCAACCGATTTCAAAAATTCTTTCACCTTTAGAAAGCTACATTATTAGCGAGTAACATGGGCTATACTTTATTTCAATAAAATTTCTACATGTGTGAAGCCGGGGCGGATAGCTAGTTCAATATAAAATATAAACTAAATGCATTTTGGCTTTTATCTGGAGATAATATTTTCTACATACATATAAACTTGTATGTATAAATATTTTACAAAACATCCCATTGAATTGAATCAGAGTTTGGCTCTAAGTATAAATAGGACTGAGTACTCTCCTAGTTTTTTATGTGGCACTCATATTACAAGTTAGTGGATTTCTTAATTTCATATATTTTGTGCACAAAGTTTTGGGTTACAAAATGCATTTTTTAATTTTGATTCTTCATTTAATTGACTTTATTTTACCATTTGCGATATACGATTGATTAATTTTTGTAACACGAAAAAAAATATCAAGGAAACCTCTTTTAAAACAGAGATTTACCTTTTTCACAGTAACGGGACCGGTTTGTGTTTCTAAATTTTCTGTATAGTTTAATCTAAACATATTCTTCAGAATGCCAGTTGGATTTATTAAAATAATTATAGTTTCTAAATTAAACGAAAACAACTGTTTTTTCGTATTTTTCGTAAGCTAGCGCGCGCACGTTTGCATAGAGCAGAAAGTCTATTTTAGATTAAATTATTGTTTATCACTGCGTCGCCTTAAAATACATCGGTCGCCCAGGTACTCTTATTGAAATGACGTAGGCGCTTACCTGTACGGCGTCGTCGAGGCAGCGGCCCCAGGCGTCGCTGCGGTCCACGAGGTTGTTCCACTTGTCGGCCAACTTGGCCACCTCGCGCCGGATGGAGCGCGCCAGCTCCCGCGCCTGCTCCTCCGCCGAGCGGTAGCCGCGGCTGTCGCCTTCGCTCTCGCGACTCGCTGTGACCATACACACATACACGTTTACTGTAGCGAGCACGGAAACTGATTTATTACGTATCATACAAATAAAAAAATGATGGTCCATTTCAAAATTGTGATGGGCTTAATCATTACAATCTACCATTCCTTTCGAATTAGCCAAAAAGGCAAACAATCTGAAGTCTAATATAAAACGGTTGTTACAATATAAAAAAAAATTAAGAAAAAAATTAACCGACGAAATAAAAAATTAAATAAATAAATAAAAGTTTATTTCTTTAAATTGAAAGTGCCTTTCACTTAGTTCAAGATCACGAATATTGGACCGTTTATTCAGTTCTAATTTCGCACTCCCTATATACCTATATGTTTCATTAGTTGCGGAATTTATGTTGACGTATTGGCCGCCATCTAGTGGTGATGGCCAATAAGTCTACGTTTAAAAGTACCATATGTCCTTCCCAGGTTCAGCTATCTTTGTACCAAATTTCATAAACGTTAGGCTTAGTCGTGAAAATGTAAAATATAGACAGAACTACTTTCGCATATATATTAGTATAGATTAAATAAAAACACAATGTAGATAACCATAACGTGGAAAGTGGAAAAGAAAAACTATTGAAAAACAAAGAGAGACTTGTGAAAACTGAAATGAGGTGTTATTTGAACTTGCGCAGTACATTTCCGACTTTGATTTAATAAATTACACCACACATTTAATATTAGCAGGATGCCGGCGAGATGCCATGAAAAAGGCGGGAATTTAATAATTACATCGTTACTTCCGCGCTAAGGAATTTCGGCCACTCGAACGGGCCGCGCCGCTTTGATAGTTGCTCTTGACTAGTCTTTACAACATTCATGAAACATTTTTATGTTTATAAATCTCTATTTACTCTTATCAAAGACATATATTTAAATAGATACGTAATCACAAATGAAAACTTTGTCACAGATCTGGAATAATTGCAGTATCCACAACATTCTTACACACTCAATTATGTGATTTGAGTGAAGAACAGAGCTTGTTTTATATTATATACATATATATCTTCACGCTGTATTCCTAATGGGGTAGTCATAAATACTAATATAAATACATATGTATATACATAAATAAATATAACATAAATGCTATTTGAATAAGCGAAAGAGGCGTGTAAGGACCGCGATTCCTGGCACTCCGTCCTCCCTGACTACCCCGTTAGGGATACGGCGTGAAGATATGTATGTATGTATAAATGCTATTTTGTTGTAAAATACGGAGCCAATTAGTTACTTGAAATAAATCACTAAACTGCAAAACATAATTTTAATAAGTCATTTAACAATTAACATTCTTTATTTGAAAATATAATAAAATATTGAAACTAGACTATGTGTTCTCTCTATTCTTCATCATGTTCGTTCTGTCATTCTGTGTTCTGTCATTCTCGTGATCGACTTCGACTTAATTATTTATTTGTTGCCAAGTGGCCGCAAACAAGAAGTAATTTCTCAGGGATGCTTTGTTAGTCTATATAAAAATATATTATGTCTCTAATCATTGACACGACGTTGGTCTTACAACGTTGCAGGAAGATCAACGTCTCACAACGTTCGTCTTTCTGCAAAGCTCGTAAAAATCGATCACGAGATGGGTCTTATTATAAGGTATTTGTATAAGCGATTGACTAAATATCCGGTTTTGCTGTATATTTTATACTTACTGCTGAATTTGATGTCAAGATGTAATTTTGGTGTAAGTCGTAGTCTTTAATGATCTAATCATTCACTGTGATTAAGAAATAGCGTAACGTTATTAAAAATAAAAGACCGACTCTTAACTCACCGAGGTGAGTTGAGAGTCGGTCTTTTATTTTTAGCTATTTCTCAACAATGTTTGAGTAAGGAAGTGATTATTAATCAAATAATCGCTCTCTTACTCAAACATGCCGTCACCAAAACCACAGCCTGTAACTCAATCAATAAAATCAGTGTATTCTTTGATTTTGTAACTATCACTACAGATGTCGCCTCGTAATCATCGATTAATATTTTAACGAAAGTTTGAAAAAGTAAAATGTTATCTAATCGTTATTAATACTAGTGTGTTTTAAAATTAAATTTTAAAGAAAATATTGAAATAAGTTTCAAGCGCAGTGAAGATGGCAAGTAATCATATTACAACTAAAATTACGTATCATATAAGCCGTTCAATCCATCCACTAGCTGACAGCATGTAACATTGTTTAAGGCGATGCATTAGAAACTTTGACGGCACGGATATCCATTTTTGTAAGTGATTACAAAACGTATGAGAGTGATATTTGGTAACCTGATTACTCATTTCATTAACTTCATTTTCCAGTTGCGTTACACGATTGGTTATCTTTTGTAACAGAAAAAAAATATCAAAGAAGTCTCTTTTCAAACAGAGATTTACATTTTTCGGAGCAACAGGACCGATTTATGCTTCTAAATTTTCCGTGTAGATTGATCTAAACACACTTTTCAAAATATCATTTGGATCTTTTAAAATTAATTATAGTTTTTAAAATAAACAAAAAAGATTATTTTTTCGTATTTTTCGTAAGTCAGCGCGCGCACGTTTTGTATGGCGCAGAAGGTTTATTTTACATTAATTATAGTTTATCACTGCGTCACCTTAACTTCAATTTTCTTATCAAACACTGAAGCATAGTACATGTGTATAATTTCAAAGAGAAATGTGCATGAAATGATCTCGGACGAGTGCCTTCTTTTTCCCGCCCTTATGGATTTTTCGCTTTTTATAGTTTCGCCAGTCAGCCGGGTTCAATTCCGTTTGATGTTGCCTATAGAATGTTAACATTTTTTGCAATCACAAATACTTTCATATTTTTCATATTGAGTACTTATGGAATACATTCCTTCGCTTAGAATTCGTTTATATAATATTGAAGAAAATTGATTATTAGCCGGCTTAGGTGAAGTTAAAAAGTGTAATGTACGTACATATGTATTTCACTGGAACATTTAGATAACTCTATATGTATAGTGTGTTATCACCTATTTATTTTTAATAGTGATTTTTAGAAATGTAGCCACATTAATAGGCTTTTAGTGGACAGCTTCTAAGTCAATACCCGCACTCGTTTATCGGGAAAATGGCCGCCCTAACGAAGGTTCTAGTTCGTTTTTCGAATTCACCACCGCCATTGGTCCCGGGAAGTCGTTCCATTTTCGAATTTATGACGACGGACGCGTTTTATGAACACATTTACGCGCGGTCCTCTGCCGACTGTCGACAGGCAGCGCGGCATTTCGAAGCCAGTAAAACAGTCGATTTCAAAGAATTGCATGTTAAATAACTGCTTGAATTATTTTCTATGTATACATTGCATAGCAAAAAAAACGTTTAATTCGATAACTTTCAATCAAATTTACTGAAGTAGACACATGGTTAGTTATTTCCTTTAGTGATGTATAATCTCAGCAACATGAGATATTTATACCGCTTAGGAGTGAGATGTATGATCTCTCAAAAGTCACATATACAAAGTGGGTGAAAACTAGAGCAGTATATAAAGCCACGGCTGTTTAGTGATTGTTAAAGATTAAGAAGACAACGTTAAAAGTGCCTAAGTAAATAATGGAATATCCTCCGAGTAGTATATAAAAGAAGTGTTTTATGAATTTCTTCCTTCCATATTTATATAATTCTTCTTTCATATATAAATATGTAATTATATTTAATTCTTCTTTCATATATAAATATGAAAGAAGAATTATATTTTATTGTAAATAAATAATAATAAATAAATAAATACTCCAGACAATTATACAGATTGTGTGACCCCCAAATAAGCGGCAAGCTTGTACTATGGGTACCACACAATGAACTCTGGGGGAGTTCCCAGTAACACTCAAATTCCAAGCCAATTTAGAAAAGTTCGTTTCCTAAATTGATCTGACCGGGGATCGAACCCGGGACCCTAGCTTTGGAAAGCAGATGCATATGCCACTGCGCCAACGGGCCAGTCATGTATAAAAGAAGAATACAAATATTACTAATAGTACCTATAATGATATACACTGTCTGTATATATAACACTGTCTCTTTATTTGTATTTGTGGTAACAGATTTTGTTTTAAATGGACATATGTGTGTCGCATATTTGTTCATTAGCATTGGTAATGTATTTAAGTATTCAGCCATACAGAGTCAACAATGTAAGGTCTGTTACAATCAACATGACATATTAAATCAAAGAGCCTGTTTGAACCTAGCTGGAGGTAAACCCTCGATTGGAAAGCACAATATTCCATTTTACCTCCAAGAGCCTGTGAATACAGAACGCAGATGATTGGAGTTCGTTCATCGGAGTCGGAATTTGCAATTACTGCGACCGGGTCACTCCTGATTGCAACTCGTTCACTGATTGCTTTGTTTTAATTTGTGCATGTTGTTTGTGCGCTTGAAACGTAGCTTCAAAAGGAATATCTAACAGAGGTAATGCTTCAAGAATTAGTTGAGTACTAAACATTAACGTTTAATTAATTTTTTTTTCGATTCATGATATATTAACTGTCCATTTTAAAAAATTATAGAATTACGCTTGTTTATTGATATGTAGAAGAGTTGCCTTTTATTTCAACCCAATAATTAAAGTATAATCCGATAGCTGATTAATTAATATCGATTATTAAGAGGTCAAGACAAAAATATACTCCAGACAATTGCATCAGTCGTGAGACCCCGAAATAAGTACTGCACTTGTACTATGAGTGGTGGATTTAAAAGTGAATCATTTTATATTTGACACGTAATGCACTTGTAAATCGGTACTGTACTTCCCATTCCGCATCTATCCCTTTCCTACAATGCACACTGTCCGTGTATATATTATAATACGCGAGTGCTATATGTGTGAGCCGCCAATTTTGAACCTGAACTCATCAAGTTAACGCGTCTAAAATTAACTACCGCACCGCTAGCAACGACAGCTCGTGCTACCTGACTTTATTATTTGTGTAAACTGTTTGTTTTAATCGCAAGTGACTACGTTGTGTGTTGTTTTTTTGTTTTTGCAAACAAATTATATATTATATAGAACTGCAGGCAATTGAGCCTGACCGGGGACTGGATCACAAAGGCTGCAAGCACCGGATTACGAATAGGTGAGTGTGCATTACTTCCATCCTTATAGAACTGTTTTTGCATCCTAAATATTAGCCCTTTGCAGTTCTGTTTCCATGCCTGTGCAGCTGTACGTGATTTACAAGTGCTCGGAAACAGCTTTTATATATCTATTAAGCAGCTATGGTTTTTAAGTTCACCGCAAAAATACAGTCCACTTATTATCTCGAGATATCGAAACATTTATTAAAGAACCAGCATTGCATAATCGCACCCCTCCAACGGGTATTATACTGTTATACTAATATACATGGTTAGTAAGTGACAAATGACCTCGTTAATGTCTAAATAGTATAAATGAAAGTCGCTGCTTTCGTTTGTCTGTTTCTCCGCTAACTTCTTCTAAACTTTTAATATGGTTTTTACTATCATTTAGAGATTTCTTTCTTGAAGGTTTACATGTGTAATACATGCATATTATAGTAGAAAAAAGCTGAGGATTTCAATGATTTGTAATGATGCCGTAAAAACATATTTTTGGGGGCTTACATTGCTAATGATGTCTAAAGCTTACGAGATAAATTAAAATAATGCACTACGGAATTGTATATCTTAAAAAGGTCTACAGAAAAGTCCGCGAAGGTATATGTCTATCTTCTAAGGATAACCCACGGTAACCATTTTTATCTTTTACATTTTACTGAATAATTACGGGTTATTTACGATAAATTCTACCCCTGCGAAGCCGGGGCGGGTCTTTTGTAACATTAAACTATGACAATATTCTCTTTATACATCCTCATATGCATTTTTGTCTTCATTTGGTTGAATTGCAATTACAATTCAATTCAATTGCAATTAAATTCAAAAAGATTGCAATTGAAAATAAAATTGCAATCTTTTTGTCAACAGATTGCAATTGAAAATAAAATTGCAATCTTTTTGTCATTAGATATTCAACTCATAGTAGATTTGACTTGCGTACATTGTTTTGAAATCATATATATTGACCCACATCAGTTTTTACACCATTAACAGTAGTACTCGTACATGTACTTACGCTCTGTATCACTGGTGTCCGACGGTGGTGGTTCATTGGCTATGTACTGTCGACCACTGAGAAGGTTACTCTCCACCACTGGCCTCTTATCCTCCAACTGTCTTCTAAATGCTCGATGGTCATCCTGGGAAAATAAAATACCATCAAATATTGGCCCATGTCGGGCGCCAACATTTTAAGGGAACCTTATGTAGTAAGCACCTAATAATCTTTTTTCTATCGGAATCTTATAAAAAAGTAAGCAAGGGGAACGAAAATACAAATTATGAAGTTCCCCCGCGTTAGACTCCAATATTGTATTAAGGGTTGATGATGAGCGCTAATATTGTTAGGTAAAGCATGGCTGGCCAAAGTATCTAATAATGCTTTGATCAACGCAATCCTATTTAGGAGCAACCAAAGATATTTCTAATCACACAGGGCAGAGACAATAAGGTAGACGGACGGATTAGGTCAGATATATTTCTGGTTCAAGTAATGGAGACCATTTCTCATAATTTATATCCAGTCCTTTAATGTAAGGGTGGTAAGTACAATATTACAGAAAATATAAAATAATGATTTATGCTAACACTTTTAGTACCGTAAAAGAGAGCGAACTGGTCAAGTGAAAAGGAGACAACAGTTACAAATCATAAATTGTAAGATCATAAAACATTATAGGCGATTGATTCGTGTAGCTTGAAAGCCATTATTTTTGATTTTCCACTCTCCTTCGAATCCACTGTGTGGAACGAGCTGGAAAATAAAATATAGTACAGCTAAATAAAAAATATATATCAGATGATTTATTTTGTTCTTTTACGATAACGATAAGAAGTATTATGTCACGAGTAATTAAGAAGGTTGAGAATGATAACAGGTGCCCTCCCTTGTCAAAATTTCGATGATAATCAGAATTATAATTGTTCAGCTTGAAATAAAATATATCCCTCCCACGATATAATAATGTCAGGTGTAGGAACAACAATTAAAACATGAAATAAAATAGAACTTTGTTTATGATTACTCTGTTAAAATGTTAACGATTATTAGAACAAATGTAATCGTTAATTCTAAACAAAACTTCATACATATCAAGAGTACGTATAAGTAACGATATAAATGTCAATGAAATGTACATAAAACATACATTAATACCGTGCTAAAATCGTGAAAGTTGCGTGAAAACAAATCGTCCTATCGTAATTAACTTTAAAGGTAAATTGTTTTACACCCGCAAGCGTCCCCGCGCAATTACGTGCGTCCCACCATTTTGTGGCAATGCGGCAACCAAAATGGCCATTACGAAGTGGTGGCTGATTCGACTGATTTAATCGCGCGTTGATGTTTCACGGTTTAGGCTTGCACTCAAATCATACATTACGTCGCTGTTTCAACTAACCACCCTTTGTGATTTTAATATAAAACTTACTGGAATCATATTTTTTAGTTATTCCTAAGTAGAAAAAATATCCAGTCTGATATTGAATTGAATATTATTTACGATAAAATATATATTCTCGTCGCAATGTGCTTGATTGTATGGTGATTGTACTCTTTCGCAAAAACCTATTGGCAAAATGTTTACCGAAACTTTTTTAAATGCGAGACTAAAACGACTTATTAGTTTATCATTCCTTTAATTTTTACCTGAAATATTATCTCTTAGACAGCCTCTACAACAAATTTTCTTTCATTTATTCAAATAACAGATACAACATTTGACACCAGTAACAATTTGCGAAATGCGCAGTCGATTTGTAGGAGTTAAACTTAATGTCCAGAAGTGGCGTTCTTTATCGCACGTTGTGGGTGTTCATGGACGGCGGTGATCACTTTCCATCAGGTGACTCGCTTGTTCGTTGCGCCTTCCGCCACACAACAAGAAAAAATCTCTATCAGTCATGTCACATTAATTGAAATGAGATATAAATATATGTATATCTATGTTTCAATGAACTCATTTTAATGAGCTATGTTCTCGTATTACGTGGGTACATCTATATATTTACGATTTTTCTGTATGTCACTGAAGTCCTCATTAATGGCTCGAACGATTTTGATGACTTTTGTGTGTGTGTGCCTGGATAGTTTCGATTTAAAATTGTACCCGGGAAGTGACGCTGTAATCTGGTTCTAGTATTTTTGTTTGTTTGAGGAAGACAAAGTCTGTCGGGTTGAGTGGGTCAATGATGTATAAACTGATTACCTGTTGTTTCATAAGTGCTGACAAGTCGCCCCTGGGCGGCGCGAGGGCATTCAGCTCCGTTTCTTTTCTGATCACCCACTCGGTGAGTTCACGTAATGATAACAGTAGAGCTGACCAGTGCTCAGCGTTGCTCTCAAGGCGGTTCCTGAAACAAACGTATTTTTAATTTACTTTTATATATCTGCTTAGAGTCAGTTAGATGTTACTGTGTGATCTTTTATTTCATTGTGTTGTAGTCATACTATATACAAGCCCAATGCTAAGTTTGGGGTCACATAATGAGCATATTGCATAGACTCAGGTGTTATCTTGCGAAAATCCATCCCGAGTGGTCAATTGGCTTATACTAGAGGTCGCACGGTGGTTGAAATTTAAACCATAAATAGAAACATAAACTTATAATATAAACTCTTTGGCGACAATCTCTACTCTGTGCGACTGTTTGATCCAAGGAGGTAACATATACATGATCACAAACTATTATAAGTTTTACAGTCTTTTTGACATTGGTAGTAATATGAACGTAAAACTATGCTAAATCATAATTAAACTCCTCCACGTGCGCAATATTCTTAATGAACTGTTTTGTCTTTACCTATTTATATATAAATTCTATAACTGTCTTCTGCCCTGTGTTTCAGATTTAGTAATAAACACGTGGTTTGATCGTAATCGGACTCGGTCAGGTACCCAACATTGGTAGTCAAAGTCAAAATCAATTTGTTCAAGTAAACCCAATTACAAGATATTTTAGAGCGTCAAATCTGCTTTAGTTCGGTTCAAACTAAAAACCTGGACACTGAGAAGAACCGACAAGAAACTCAGTTATCAGAAAGCCAGCATTTGCAGAACCAAAATGCATTTTCAGAGAAGATCATTTCCCGACTATTGTTTTGTCTTCAACGAAATCGTTTATTTTATAATATTATTGTCTAATCATTGTACGTTTTATAACAAATTTAAATCTATTTTCTGTCAATTGAGTAATTTCTTGAGGAACTCTATTATAAATACGAATACAGTTACCCAAAAATAAAACATTTGACTTTATGTAATTCAAACTTTGAAATAACCAATTTATCACGACCTCGGGTTTCCATACCATTAAGATCGCCTTCCTTTATAAATAGATCTATATTTTTCCTCACATACATCATAATTTCAAAGATGTATAAAGATGGCAAGGTGAGTACATCAATGTCTTTAAAACGATCTCACTCTTTTTTGTAAAATAAAAATTTAGAGTTAATATGCGCCGCTGATCCCCACAGCAAAAGGCCGTAGGACATAAGCTATGAAAATATGCAAAGTACAACAGCCTTGCCGTATCCACATCCGTCAATTGCCTAATGCGTCTAATGGCATATATCACGGAACCGAGCTTACTAGTCAATGCTCCAACATAATCCGCCCACTACAACTTAATGACTACTGTTAAATCAATAAAAGTGGCTGACTAAACTAATTCTAATTGTTTCCCACCCAGTTCTATTTTATCACGGATTCTGGGTAAATTAGAAAGAGAAAATTTAATACATTTAGTTTTCTGTGCATTCAGTAGTAAATTATTAACAGCGAACCATCTTGAGACGATTGTTATTATCCTGTTCACCCAGGTAATATCTGGGTCCGTTCTGTCTAGTTTAGATAACAATGAAGTGGCATCTGCAAATAATACTATTTCGCATAAGTCCATGACCATAATTGGGAGATCATTAATTTTAGTTTAGTTTTAGTTTCATTAAATTGGAAAATACCCTTGATCAACACATTTACTAAATATATCTACCAAAATAAAGGTTGGCGCTCCGTCCTCTTTGACTGGTAGTCAGAGAGGGATATAGCGTTAGGGATATTGCGTGAAAATATATAAGTATGTATCTACCAAACTTGGCGATAACATGGGTATTACATTAGTTATTACATGAACTGATAGTCCCCATAAATCTTCACTTTTATTTTTATTTAATTGCTTGATAACGTTTTCTATCTCAAGTGAAGAGGTCTACCTATATTGAAAGTTAGTGAACCATTTCTTAACATTGTTATTCAAAAACGCTGTACATGCGAAGACGATCTTAAACCATTAGTAATTTCTATAGGTTTATTCAAAAGATAATTTTCAAAACCATTAGCAACCTCTATTTTATTAGTAATAATTTCATTACCAATTAGTATTGAAAAATCTTTGTTATTTCTATTTTGTTTACTACCAACGTCGTCGTTATTAGTGTTCCATGTAGCCTTTGTCGTATTGTCTGACTTTCTAATTTTATTCGCAATATAGATCGTTTTCGCGTATTTTGATACTTTTGTAAATATTTTCGAATAAGCGCGAACATAGTTATGAAGATTTTCATCTGTAGTGTAAGATTTTTCATCATATAACTCATAAAGCCTATCCCTACTTTTCGTTATGCCCTTTATCGGCCAATTCGCGAAACGTAACTAGTTATTAACAAACACTTTCTTTTTCATTGGACAATTCTTATTAAATATTTTGGATAGGTTTTTGATTAAAGATTCATACATGATGTTTGGATCATCAACCAGAAGAGCCGTGTTGGCAAATTTGGCTACATCATGAGTAAAAGTTTTTAGCCTACTCTTTCTCAATGGCCTAAATTCAAATATTTGTTCTAATTTATGTTTCATGTCCTCTATGTTTATGTAACCAGGTATGGCCTCTGGAATTTCCTGATTCTGAGGATGCTTCGTTGAGAAGCGAAACAACACGCGTAACACGTGTCAATTGACTGGTTCAAAGCTTTACCATTTACTACTTCATGAAATGACCAACTAATAATATCTATAGTTCAATAAAAATCGTTTTACGATCGCCCAGCTACTGTTGGTCACATTGATTCTGTAGGATGACCAAACTATTAGTAAAAAAGTTAAGGGCAGTTGTGTGACTGAATAAAACTCTTGTATCTTCATTAAAATGTATTTTTCTCGTCAAATTAGGGAGTGTAAACAAATCATGTGACTTGATAAAGGCAGGTGTGATTATGTAGAAAGCTACGCAGGGTCACGTGAGAGCAGTGGTAGTCCTTCTTTTAACTTCTACTTTTCCAAAACTGGTATGGCATCTCTAGCTGCGTGTCCAATATGCCTTTGGCCGACTTTTTTCAATAATCTAAGGACAAAATGAGTAGATTATAACTATAGACATGTATCCCTAACATCAAAAAGTATGTGTACATTGGAACTTCTCTGCTCGGTCCTTATGGAGTCTTATTAGGTCTTGTTATTATATCTTCCTAATATTTCATATATGTCTTTTCTTTATATTTTTCTTTACATCTACCTTTCTCTGTCACTCCCTTATTCTTCTCTAAAAAGTAAAACAAAGTCACTGTCTGTCTTTATCTTGTGTATTTGATATATATATACTGCTACTGAACGCTATATGTGCCAGATATTACTCTGACACAGCACTTCGTAAACTCGTGCATAATCGTAACCTACTAACAAAATATCTGCATCGCTGCGAAGGAAATTGTCACGTACATATTCCTTATAAATAGCTGTAACAATTAGTATAAGGCATGAGATGTAAACGACAGCTCTATGGCGTTAACACGCCGCACAGTACCAATATATCTTCTACTACATAGTCCACAGTATTATTTTACCATCATGAAGCACAAGAAGAAGCATTGTAACAGTGGTGACCCCGACGTGAGCTACTGAACGTTTAAACCATACTCGTATAATGCGATTTTCTTAACATGTAACGAGGAATATTCATCTATATAACACATTCACGTTTATTCTAAAGAAATACAAAAATAATGGCATTTTATAATTAAGTCCTCGTTCGCAGTCGGGGCGAATCACTAGTGTTGCATCAAGAGCTAACAAAATTTTAAGATACAGTTGTATTTAGTAATCAGGCTCTAGGCACTGGCGGCGCTTGCTTTACGTATAACTCAAAAACTTGGCGTTAATATAAAGCTCTGGAATAAGTACAATTGTTGAAATTTTGGCCGCAGCTCAAATCCTTAATATGTTTAAGCTGTGATTGCAAGGGATGCTAACGTTTATCGATAAAGATATACTTCTCTAAAAAGTAATATCTGATAGTTTCCTACCCGGTAGTTCTCAGTGCAGGCTTTTTTCTCAACCAGTGATAGTTTTCACGTTTATGGAAACCTCTTAACATATTATCTATTCATAATAGAATAAAAACGATTAGACTTTTCAGTCAAGAGTTGTTTGAGATTAATATATTTTAATTTAATTCTTATTTCTGTAGTGACCCGTTAATGCGGTAGTAAGATACCTGCCATTAAAGCCGGAGCCCCGGCGTCGATTCCCGTTTAGTCCAGATTAGGAGATGAACTTTTCTATATTGGTCTAGTCTAGAGAATATTATTTTACTGCTGTTTTCATAATAATATTGTTTCTGTCGTTATAGAGGTCCCGACGTATTTATTAATTTTCTAATCGAGTTCTAAAAGTATGAGTTTTTTTGACTTCGTTATCGTTATATTCAATAATAATTAATAACGAACTCTTAATTGTTTAAAAATACATGTTAATTATTTCGTGTACGTGTTTTTTAAATTTTTAATTAAAAATGTATTACTATATTAAAAAAATTATTTACTTAAATGGTGATACTATTATTGTAATAATAATGTTACATTCGTTTGTTCTTTTTATCGATAACCGTGTGCCGGCCAGCACTAGCACAAACTCCATATCTCAAGCTCAACGATTGAGGAAATTGCACTGAGTTATACTGTGTCTCTATGTAATAGTATTTATTTAAATATTTGCATTGCTAACTTTCCTACTAATTTAGCTCTTATTTTTAAATATATTAGATATATTTTCGTAGAGTAATTAAAACGGTATGTAGAAGTGACTATTTGTATCCAATTACAATGCGATAATCTAAAATTATGAAAATAATAATAATAATGTCTTATTTGCTAGTATGCGAGTAGTTACAAAAAATATAGATGAATATAAATAAATTTTCCTTTACACATTCTACTAAGACATAGCATGTAAATATTTAATATCCAAACTAGTGGATTTTGTAGAAAGAAAAAAAATCCATTTAGTTATACATCAATATATTAATCATGGAAAAGTCAATTATATGTCAATCATTTAACCAATGATATTATGTCGAAATAATATTAAAATAAAAAATTGAAAACCTGTCCATACTAATCCTCCAGTTCATACAATAAATAATTATTTAATGTTAATTATTAATTAATAATGTCAAATCAAACAACAAAATAAAAGTCGACAACTGTATAGAGAAGAAAAAAAAAGAGATAAGAATCAAAACAAAATGATGTTGTCAGCATGTAAATGTCCATTTTAATTAATTAATATGAAGTATTATCCTTTAAAAATTAATTGATGTTATAATAACATTACTTAATTACTTATAATTGTGAGAATTTACGTAATTCCGACTCGCGTGCTTCAGTTATGTATAACGGTATTTATAAAATGATGATCGTTATAATTTGTTCATAAATTTAAAAGTTATTTTCATGAATTTTTTTTAAATTTTGTGACCTATGGTTTCGATAAGTGAGGGGAGGTTTATCTATTTCGCATTTCATTCAAAATTTTAAACCGGTAAAACATTAACATGTAAAAAAGTATAAAATATTAACTAGTGTAACTTATGTGGATTAATAAGATACATATCTGCCAAACAAAACATGTCCTAATAACAGTAAAAAAAGTAAGTAAAAGTTCAATAGAATTTTGTCAGCGCTAAACCACGAACGTTTGTTTGGAGACATTGTTAACATAGTAGCAGTTTTAAAAAAAAAAGGAAATTGGATTGAATTTTGTACAGGAGCTCATATACGCTGTAGTAGCTTTAAACGGAAAACAAATTTATTGGAAAGTGATAAAAGGCAGGAGAGTGCGTATTGCATCTATTACATAGGATATAAATCCTATGTTATATGTCTGGGCATCTCGTGTTATTCTGCGCAACTTCGTCAGTTTCTGTAAGATATTTCTATAACAAAGAAACATTCATAGGCTTTATATCTCCAGATAGCCTACTACGAATTGAGGTAAATATAATCGAACAAAATATAGATGTGTGAGTGCTGTTTTCTAACGAAATGGCGGCCGATCAGCTTATTTAATAATAAATGTGTGTCGTATGTATGCAGGTGAGTCAGCTTATCTGATTTGTTGCTGTTCGGACACGGCGTATAGAATTATTATGAAGTCTATGGAAACACTGAAATATCTGAAACAGGTATTAAGCATTCTCAGGAAAAACTTACTTAGTTCCGTTATTCTAAAAATAATAATAGAATACAAAATATATCAAAAGCACCGAGCTGCGTCTACATGTGCGAAAAGATTAAACAAATAACAAGTTAAATCTGACTCGGAAGCTCGGAACAACTTCCCATTTAACATAATGTAAGTATCAAAAGCGGTACAAAGCAATCAAAACCGCAATGCGTTTGAAACTGTGCGTGTGTGTGTTAGTGTTCTGTGTGTAATTTCGAGCGGGACCAGGTGGGCCCGCGGTCTAGCCCGCGCGCCCCTTTGTGGAATTACGCGGCTTTGACGGATTTGCTCTCTTAGGTCTCCTTTTGAAAATTAGTATTATTTATTATGACATACAATTCAATTATATCAGAACACCTACAATATTTACGTATATGGAAAATGCCGTAAATATCAGCCTAGAAAGCTAGGTAACAGAGCATCAAGGCGCAACAAAAGTACAAATAATTTATATTTTCTGTATACATAAAATACATATACAATGTAAAAAAAATATATGAAAAGGTACACGACTAAAGAATAGAGAATGTATGAAAGAAAATTCTTCTGAAGACAAAAAATACTGTTTTTTAAAAGACCCCTCGAACCACCCACATTTATTATTTTAAAAAGCATCATAAAATAAGAGTATGGGGATAGGGCTGGCAAAATTTTATTTAAAGTAATAAAGTGGATATTTTTAATTATTTTTTAATATTTTTCGTTTCCATAAAGTACTGCTCAAACGTAAAAGTTGACAATAAAAGGTGTTTTAAAGTTAGTTCAGAGCGCCGCTGTGCTTGTTTTACGAGTATATCGCAGTGAAATCACTGAACAGTCTCGGGTTACGGCGCCACGTATGCAGATCGCTTTTATAGTGACGGCGTGCGGCCGTTCTGCGAGCGGGCAGCTGCAGCGGGTGGTTTGGTTATTGCTTACAATTGTCGTAAACGCTAGTAGAATAGAGTGACAAATACCACATGATCTAGCGTAACAAATCTTAAATTGGTAATCAAACGTTATTAACTTTCTTTTAAATCAAACGAAATGTTAATTCGTGTGAAAACCGTCGCATAAAACGTTGTCAAATGGCACTTTTGACGAGCAATGACTCCCGATTTAACGCAACGTTTGCCACTTAACGAGCCGCCCAGGTGACACCGCGCCGGGCCCGGGCCGTGCCCGTGCCGTGTCGGTTCCGCCGCGCGCCGACGAGCCTATAATTCATGTTACACCGGGCTGTGCATTAGTAATTATTGCACGTTGTGTCCGCGTATAGTATATTGTGTGTTGTCAAGAGTCTGCCCATTTTTTATTTCTATTATCTTTTGCATTTATATTTTTATTACTTTCCATTTATCGCTTGAGAGATAAATTAAGTGCGTTATAATGCAATTTAGTTCGTTGTAGTTCGTCGTTGTTGTAATGGGGTTGGGTCGGAGGCGGGATAAAATACACCCCGAAATTTCGACGCCGCACGGTGTGATGAAAACGGTGTTTTTTTTGGACATGGTCTGTTATCTCAGAAAGAAAGTAGTAAAGATATTAATACCATTTTTTTACGTAGTTCATTATAGAATTTAGTTATATTATGGTATGACTTTTAATAATATCATCTTAATTGGTGGCACAGAAAAAAAAATTTGTGGTTACTCTTGATATTTTTTAAGTGAATTGTTTCATGTATTTTTCTTATTTTGAAAAAAACACATAAAATGCTACATTATTTCATTTTCCAGGTAAATATGAAATTAAAAATTAAATTAATACTTTAAGCATGCAATTTTTAGATCTAATTTTTTCTTTCCTTTGATGCTCAATTCTTAGACTGGAAATACAAGGATCAGAATATATTAATAAGTTATGAATAATATCTTCATTGTTTTTGATTCTAGAGCACTTTCTAGTGTGCCATTTCCTGACATTTCTAAATTCTTTATTCCTGGCTTCTTGAGCTTCTTCAGAAAGTTTTCCTATTGGCATTATGGCGTGATGTTTAATACATTCTGTTGCGTGCATTAATAATTTGTGCACAGTAACAGGCATGTAATACCATCCATAATTTACTCTTACATAACTCTGCTGTTTTTTTATTCAATTCAGCTAATTTCTCAACATTTATTTCGATACCTGCAGATAAAGCCTGTAATACGATGTAAAATCCTTTAATAAGATTCTCATCTACTCCTGTGATTGTAGCAGATAAAGACCAATTCTTGAAGAATCGGCTTGCCGTATTACCGTCATTAGTGTTTCCTGCTCCTTGTTTGACGATATCCACCAGAAGTCCCATTTTATTTTTAAACACGTCTTGAACTACATTCTTTTCTCTGCGGCTAAATGTTTTTCGTCCGTGTTACGAGTAGACCACTTTTGTATTGGTAATTTATAACCTATGTGTAATAAACACTCAAAATATTTAACAAAACAATGTAGCAAAGAATAACCAAATTCATAAAACTCTGGTTGTACGGCTCTACTGATAACTCGAGTCAGATCATTAATCTGTGTTGGGGTTGCTCCACATATGTAACAGGTAGACGTAGATCTATTATCAGATAAGGCGTTACAAACTAATCCATCCATCATTGTAAAAATGATGATTTTTTGAATTGTAAAATAGATATCGTGTGTCACCATTTTGCCATCGATATTGGAAACAGACAAAGTTTCCACTTGATTTTTAATTTTAGTGATTTCGTTACAAAGATTTTTATCAGTTTCTTTTATGAAATTAAACATTATTGGTCTAAAATACCAAGTCAAAGACGATCTTCAATTCTCCCAAAGTACTTCTTTTGTGATACTGACGATCAATTTAAGGAGTACTAAAGTACCTATTATTACACTTGTCACATCCTTCCATTCATCTTCAAATTACTGCATACGAGCGCAGACGAACGCAGACGAACGCAGACGAACGCAGACGAGCGCAGACGAGCGCAGACGAGCGCAGACGAGTACAGATGAGTACAAAATGAGTAAAGATATGCACAGATAAGTGTAAATAGGTTTAGATGATTGAAAACAGACAAAAAAAATTGTAATTATTTCTAATTATTCAAAATAAACAAAAATTTGAAATTATAGCTCTTATCAATATTATTATTATATTAACGACTCGAGTCTCGACTTTATGACTCAACTTTAACGACCACATGACAATGTGCTTACCGATTTAAAAACACGCTATTTTTGTTAAAAAATAACTATTTGTAATCGCTGGCACTGGGGCTTTACCAGCCTCTTATTTTACGTGCAATTGAAATGAAATCAAATGTGTTTTATGGTCTTAGAATATATGTCTTATCGTCCGCAAGCATGTCTTGGCAGTGCATTGCGCCATTGTAAGGGTTTATCACGAGCTATCACTTGTAAAGTGGGCAATAAAATGGGGTTTATGTCACCGACTGCACTTATCTTGGTTACGCCACTAAAAGCTGAGATGTATTATTTATTGTCACCTCGTTATTAGAGGCCTGACTGTACTACCTTGAATTGGAACCATTTACGTTTTACTCTCTTTTAACTTGCAATATTACATCAAGCCCTGCTTATTATACATGAGTCCTTAATATAAGATTAACGTTAGCACTGAACATACATATCTTCACGCTGTATCTCCAACGGAGTAGTCAGAAAGGACGGAGCGCCAAGCGTCGCGGTCCTTACATACCTCTTTCGCTTCCTCAAATCTCATCATTCTCCTCACACATTTTTACCTAGGTATGCGAGTGCTTTTTACAGAGTGTTTTGAGTTGCTTTTTAACCGACTTCAAAAAAGGAGGAGGTTCTCAATTCGTCTGTATGTTGTTTTTTTTTTGTATGTTTGTTACCTCATAACTCCGTCATTTATAAACCGATTTCGAAAATCCTTTTTTCGTTTGGTGGGTAATACTTCAGAGGTGGTCCCATTTAAATTTCACCGATATTGGAGCTTGGACTTCGAAGAAACGCTAGATAACGCGACCTGGTTATAACCTTTATTTATATTGATGATTCTCTTGTATATCGTTGCGCTCCGGAATTAGAAAGAAGTTAATTGCAGACCTGCCCTAGATATTTATTTAGGTCAAGATCACTCAAAAGTGAGAAATAAAAAAAAATTATTAAAAAAATTAAACCGCCTTCAAAAAAATCACTGAAAAGTATAAAATAACTATCCTTTACTAATCAAAACTCAAGTACAATAATTAAAAACTTTATAAATATGATACACATACCTATATAATTAAATTTGACAGTTATTGAAGTCGCTGCCAAATCAATGTGCAACAACATAAAGTCTATTAGTTTGGTAGGCTACTATACTATCCACACCATTATAAATGCGACAGTCTGTCCGTCTGTCAGGTCGGCTTTCACGGCCAAACCATTGCACCCATGTTGATGAGATTTGGCACGGATATAGTTTGACACCAGGGGATGAAATAAGGCTAATTTTTCAATAAAATTCTAACTCTAAAGAGATGAAAAGGAGGAGAAATCTTTGTATGAGAACTGCTAAACCACCGATTATGATGAAATGGACTTTTTATCAAAAACCTACCCTTTATGGTGTGAAAAGAGGGAAAATGTTAAATCGCTGTACCGATTATGATGTGGTACAGAGACTAAGCTACTTTGTTTTCGAATTCTGTTTCTAATCCGGGAAAGCCATTGAAAAATTTTTCACGTGGTCGAAATCGGGAGTACAGTGATTTCACTTTGACCTCGAGTGTGATAATTATCTAATGCAATATTTATTGCTCTAATAGATATAAAGTATGATTTGATATATCCACTTTTCAAAAATAGAGTGATACGATGAAATCTATCAAATATCATTGAGTAGATACTTTAAATATTCTAGGACCTAAACGACCCCGCACCAGTAGTTAAAGGTTAAATTACATGTATATTTAGTACGTACAGCATTATGCTGGTATGTAATTCGGGTTATTTCAACACCGACAGGAATTTCAGTTATGCGTTCAAAGATTGTGAGTTGATAGCGCCATGACGTCTTTGTGAAGTCGTGAAGATTTATGCAGTGGTGGTATTATTTAACTCTAGTGACTGCTATTAAACAATAACAACGCCCTTTACCCTATAAAAGTAATACAGTTGGTGTAAACGATAGAATATGGAAAAAAATTATGTATGTAAATTTTAATGTAAGTAATATAAAAATTGCTTTCTGTACATACTCGTTATAGTCGGTGTAGTGAATTCCAAATTTGTTTATTCAATTACAATAAATAATATTGTACGTGTACTCGATATAATATATATTTTGACATATATTTTCACGGTTCACGCTATCTAACAAGAGATACAGAGGACGGAGTGCCAGCCAAGAATAATACATGCATACATATCTTCACGCTGTATGCCCAACGGGGTAGTCAGAGAGGACGGAGCGCCAAGCGTCGCGGTCCTTACATACCTCTTTCGCTTCCTCAGATCTCATCATTCTCCTCACACGTTTTCGCCAAGGTATGCGAATGCTTTTGACATTTCCGTCTGCTAACTGTTAACACACTGGCTATTTGATCTTTATAAGTCAGCCTTGGCTGTCCTTGGCTTCATTTGCCTCTCACTTTCGCTGTGTAGATTTTCTTATTCAGTCTTTCATCACTCATTCTTTCTAAGTGCCCGAACCATCTAAGCATTACTTTCTTCATTTTTACAATAATACTGTAGTACAACCGTGTCATATTGCGTATCTCTTCATTGTTTATCCTGTCCGCAAGAGTGACACCGCACATATTTCTGAGAGATCGCATTTCTACTGCATTTATCATACTTTCAGTCGATTTCGGGCATATCCAGGCCTCACTATCGTGCAATAAAGTTGGCACCAACACCGCATTGTGGATCGCCATTTTAGCAGTGGTAGATATATTCACACTGCGTTCTAATGCCAAGTATAATGGTTCTTATATACTTCTTTCGCCTTCTCATTCTACTCTTCCTCCTCTTCCATCCTCTTCTTTCGCATTCTCTTCACAGACTCTTACAAGGTATGCAAGTGATTTTGTCACTTTTGTCGGCTATTGACTACTTGATTCTCATAAGTTAGACTTGGTTTTCCTTGGTTTCTAATACCACTAATTTTCATTTTGTAAACTTTCTTCGTCAGTCTACAATCTACATATTATGTGCCCGAACCGTCTGAGCATTCCTTTCTTCATCTCTACAATAACACATCCAAACTTGTCATACTGAGTATCTCTTCATTGCCTATTTTTTCTGCGAAGGTAACATCATATATTAGGTATACGTCTGAAAATCGCAATACACCGTATTCATCTTACTTTCATTCGACTTCAAGCATACCTAGGTCTCACTTCCGCATAATAAATTTGCACTGACACTTTTGAAACTGAAAGTATTGTGCTAATACAGAAATGCATTAAATATACTTGCATTTTATTTTAAAAAATAAATGTGGAATTATTAGTAACGCGATTTCCATCACTCGCTTCTTGTTCATCCAGGGAACCCTAAAAATCTAAAGAATTAATTGAACGAAAAAACTGGGGTGATTCGCAAAATTCCGCATCGTTGTAAACGGAGCTGTTTCCCTTTGTTTTACAGTTGAATTTAGAAAGATCCTGTAAAAAAAAGATTTATGACATATCGTTAAGTTGGAATGATTAATTCGCTTTCCAAAATGGCGGCCCGACATTAAGCATGACCGTTACTGCGCGAAAATTAATTTTATCAAAGTTATTTATCGCCCTGTCAATTGGTGCTGTTCGCGTATATTGAGTGGTCGCAGGCGTTAATTGAGAAATAATAACTTATCATTCTATCAACGACGGCCGATAATTAATTGTGTCGAGATATTGGGTATAGGTATTAGGCCGTGTATTAGTTTCATTACGATGAAATGCAGAGAATAAATATATTAGGCCCTTATTGTGTAACAAATATTAAAGAATGAGTGATGAAAGACTGACGATGAAAATCTACAGAGCGAAAGCGAGTGGTAAAAAAAGCCAAGGAAGACAAAGGCTGACTTATGAAGATCAAATAGCCAGAGTGTTAGCCGACGGAAATGTCAAAGCACTCGCATACCTAGACGAAAATGTGTGATGAGAATGATGAGATTTCAGGAAGCGAAACAAAGAATGTATGTGTGTATGTAAATATACTTCTCATCTAAAAAATCGAAACACCCCTGAAGTTTGGTTGGTTTTGAAAGAGTCTTAAGAATTTTTTACACCAAATCAAAAAAAAGAAATAGTGCCAGTTAATTGCGAATATTATAAGGTATCGTTTAACAAACATTGATGTTTCAAATTAAAATTAAATTTCTTTAGCTAGCGTGTTTTGTTTAACAGATATGGTTTTACCCTTTGAAAAGAATTTGTAAAATGTTAGAAACAAAGACGTAGGACAAAAAAATTATTAAAAAAAGTTTATTCAGTATCTGGTATTTCCTCCCCGGGCTCTAATGACTGCTTCCATGCGGTTCCTCAAGGAACGGATGACAGTCACAATCTTGTATTGTGGGATGCTATCCCATTCTTCTCGTATGCTGTTTTAAGTTGGCCAAGCGTCTCCGGAGCAGAATCATTCGCTCTTACTCGTCTCTTCAACTCATCCCATAGGTGTTCTATGGGATTCATATCCGGGCTTTTTGCTGGCCAGCCCATAACCGTAATACCGACTTCATTCAAGTATTCATTTCCAATGGCTGCAGTGCAGTGGAGAAGTGTATTATTAAAATATTTTTTGTTTCGTTTTCTAATCAGTAGTAACCGCAATGTCCTTATTATGTAATAAATATTATTATAATTTTTATTTCGTTTCATAAGTCAGCGCAGTAGCTAGCAGGATCTTTGTATATTTCAAAATTTAAATTACATAAGTCCAATGTTCCATTTTTGAGTAACTGTGTTCGTTTTTATAATAAAGTACCTCAGGAAATTGCTCAATTAACGGAAAATAGATTTAGATTTGTTATAAAACGCACATGGATTACTATAAAATAAACGATTTCGTTGAAGACAAAATATCTGGAAATAATCTTCTCTGTACATGTACATGCATTTACTGGCTTTCTGTACATTGTGTATATTATATTGTAAAATGATGTTGAAAAAATGATACCTGACTGAGTTTCTTGTCAGTGTCCAGGTTTTGTTTTCGAACCCAACTAAAGTAGATTTGACGTTCAAAAACAACTTTTAATTGGGTTTACTTGAATGAATTGATTTGACTTTGAGTTTTAAATTTCCAATCCAAAGTTGGAGTAACACTTATGTAATCAACTCATCGTTCATATATCTGTGTGGAACTGCTATTTTTATCGTGATTATTTGACGTAAAATGCTGTTGGAACAGTTATAGTAGATAAGTGATTGCTGACAGATGCAAAGTTTGTACATTAAAATTTTCCTTTTTGGAATTAGCTTTGAGGTGTGTGAGGAATTAGCGTGATTAAATGTTACAATCATAACTGTCGATAGACAGCAAAACCATCACGACGACAGCTTTTCGTTATTTTAGTTATCGATGTAGGTAAAAACGTAGAATATAGTGAAAAGACAGATATAATGAAATGACGTGCTTTCGCTATCTCTTGTATTTCTCGACAGTATTTTTTGACATTTATTATTAAGTGGCAGCAACATCTTAATTCCAGTGTAGCGACTTTATAACTATTATGATTGTAACTGTTAGGAATAGAACATATTATTATAGTTTCTATTGTCTCACGATACCAAGAGATGTCGCTAGTTGTCCCGTCAGCGCCGGTTTAATTTATTTCTTTTGGTATATGGGAAATTTAGTGTATGAATTGAAGTTGTAATGGAGAAGTCTAAAAATGGATGGGTCGCTTTGTGATAAGAAAAGAGGAAAGTTTTTGGAATATTTGTTGTAAATCTCATTATCCTTTTTGTTTTGAAGCTTAAAGGAATTCTGCCGTGTCGCGTTAAAATATTATGTTGTGTTCGCTGATTGGAATTGGCATTTGATTGTTTTGCATTATACTGTTACTACATAATTCTTGAAGTGGTAGGCAAAGAGGTTAGGAAGGTGATAAGTGGATGTATCTTCCGTTTTGTGGCTTTACGGCACCGGAAGCCACCTCCGACTTTCACCACCTTGAAGACTAACGAACATTAAAGATATTTAGCCTGTTATTTGTACAATTTTGTTGATCAGCGCCGCGTATCGCGGTCGATGTCGGCGCAGTTCCCGGTACGTTCGTTACCCTGCCAAAATTATAAAGGGCCCAGCACGCGCAGTGGTCGTGCCTGGAGCTGTACTGCACTAACATTTACATACATACATACATATCTTCACGTCATATTCCCAACGGGGTAGTCAGAGAGGACGGAGCGCCAAGCGTCGTGGTCCTTACATACCTCTTTCTTTCTCAAATCTCATCATTCTCCTCAAACATTTTCGTCTAGGTTTGCGAGTGCGTTTGATATTTCCGTCGACTAACACTCTAGCTATTTGATCTTCGTAAGTCAGCCTTGGTCTTCCTTGGCTTCTTTTACCACTCACTTTTGCTCTATAGATTTTCTTCGTCAGTCTTTCATCGCTCATTCTTTTCATGTGCTCAAACCATCTTAACATTCCTTTCTTTCACAGTCACATATAATCATGAATATTAATAAAAGCTAACAATTTTTTTTTAATCGGCAAATATTTATTTATGTTAAGTTTCAAATAAAACTCCTTTACAACGCGAATTAAAAAATGAACAATGTGTTACTTTGAGTGACGTTTTAACTCTAAAAGAATCCTAATTGATCTGTAAAAGAATCATTCGGAAATTTTTTAAATAATAAATAAACACGTTTTTTTTACATAAAGCTCCAGATTAAACTGTTTCGCGGTTGCTGGTTGTTGTTGACAGTATGGTACATTAATTAGGAAAAATAGAAAAAAAATTAATGCGTGTTTGCTTCTTTCAAATAAATTTTAGACTATTGCATTAAGAAAAAACGATTCCTTATTGGTATTAATCTAATTTAAACCGGTTTATGAATTGTCTATTGCAAAATTGTTGAAAGACGTTAATCTGTGAGTAACGGTAATTATTTGACCTTTCTAAGTTCAAAGTAAACGAGTAAATTGCGTACACTTATATAATTGAACGATTTATTATTGACGGCCCTAAGCTATTCGAAACGAGTTCTGTCGCGAAATTATCTTATAATTACTCTTAAATAAGTAAAATAGACTTGGATGTTGAAGAATCGCTACATTTCTAACGATTATTAACTAAATTATGAATTAAAATTGTTGACGTCTATTCATAATTACATATTATAAGAGAACAAGACAGTGTTTTTATTGCTCTTTAACCATTGGATGATGCGGCTTTTCTATGTTTGGGCACAGGTTTGGATGGATAACCAACAGAATTGAAATTAATGTCAGTAAATGGGTAATAATTTGTGTGGTAGAGCCATGCTAATTTCAGCACGAATTGGCCCGGCTCGCTCGGTGAAATACCACCCTCTCACAGAACATCACTCGGCGTGAAATAACAGCATCTACTGCTGTTGTGTTTTATCCGGTGAGGAGACTGGCGGTGGCCTATTTTTTTTTATGAATGAGAAGTAAACGAGCAAGCGAGTCACCGATGGAAAGTGACCACCGCTGCCCATGGACATCCGCAACGTCTGAGGAAAGGAGGAAAGAAAGGAGGGTAAGAGGAATCACCCTCTCGCCCTCCTTTCTCTAAAGCACCCATTCCCAAAGTGGGCGATAACGCCCCCCTGTGGGCGCTGCAGGCCTAAAGGGTAAGAGACCCAGAAAAAAAATTGGGGCGTTGTGTAGAGGCCTGGGGGGTGATTTGTAATTTCATTTAGCTAGGAGGCATCTTAGACAACGACTGCATGAGCTCTCGACTCAGTAGACAAAATAAGTTTGGGAACCTAGACTCTAAAGGCTGGCAATGCATTCGTGATTCCCTGAACATTGCGGGTATCCATGGACGGCGGTGATCACCTTCTATCGGTGACATGCTTGCTCGTTTGCCCCCTTGTCAAAATTCACGTTTATTTATTACGCGAAAGCGAAAGGCATTATTTGCATTTCCTCGAAAATAAGCGCTTGACCCTCGACGTCAAAGGAGTCTTATAAGTTTGACACTGTTGTCTGTGTGTTTGCTTGTGTGTTTGTGGCATTGCAACGCTAGAACAAATAAACGCACGATATTGTAGGTACATGCGGTTTTTGTTAAACTTGTAAGGATCTCATAAATTGTTAGATGACTAGTGTAGCGCACAGCCTACTCGTGATTACGATCGATGCACTCCGATTGCAATGTCAGAATTAAAGGTATTACGAGATGAAAAAAACTTTTCCAACTTATTATAAGAGCGCTGTAAATTTAAGACCGCTGTCTATCTGTTTTTGTCTGTAGCATCTAGAATTTGAATGGTTGAATCAACTTGCGTGCGATTTTCTTACGTGCATTAAAGGAAATATTAACATGATATAGGTCCGGTTATTGATAATTAAAGGTCTGATTCGTTTAAAAGCTACAGTTTTCGAGAATGTTCTTAGTTATATGTAGTGGAAATCAATTCAGCCACTGCTAGGGTTACCAACAGTACTATAATATACATATATTATTGTATTATATTTCGAGGCTACGTACTACACACTATTGAAGAAATATGTAGTACGCGAAAATACTATATTTCAGTGATCAATCTTCATTTCGCAACACGGAAACTATTAACAAACAAATTTGTTTTTTTAGTTTTATTAATAAAAAGTACATACATATGTTAATATTTACAAACTTAAAACTACACATTATCTTAAATAATAAACTTCCTCAAAGTTGCCGCTTAGAAAGCTGTCATTGCTCAAGGTACCTAGCAGACTGGCAGCATTGCCTCTTTGAATAGCCAAACTGATTCGTTGGCGGAAGAAGCTGCCAGCCCGGCGGTCTCCCGAAGCCTCGACCAGTCTCTTACAAATATCAGAAACCAGTCGATGGGCTTCGGGGCCCCAGGGACCCAAAGTTTCGACTGCAAAGGGCGTAAATATGAAACTCTCAGAGAGAGTCGCATACTTACGCCGCTTCAAGTTCTCGGCAGTGCTGGCCGCGGCACCTGCTGACTTGGAAGTCGCCGGCACATGGGAAATTTGTTTAAAATCGAGTGCGCCTGTTTTGAAATGAGCTTTTTGAATGCGATAAAGTATATTAAACTTCTATTGTAGACAAAAAATTATCAAAAAATTTAAGAACAGTAAAAAATGTGTTAAGTTATTAAGTAATAAGTGACAAATACATGTTTGTCTATTTTTTATTCTTTTTAATTTTATTTTTTTTAGGGTGTATTAAATTTTTTTCAATTTTTATTTTGAAAAATACTTTAATCAGCCGAAGAAATGTTGGCAACCCTACCAATATCTTCAGCTTTTAATTGTGAAGCTATCTTAAGCACTATCACGGGTAAAAAATTTAAAAATAACTGATTATTATTCATTGTGTCGAGTTTTTTATTTTTAAATATTTTTCAGTTATTTGTATGAAAATTCCTGCATGTGTATAATAATCGTATTATTAATCAAAATTTTGGGTCCTCGCTAACGAAATGTTTCGTGAATACTCAATTTAGTGCTATAACAGGCTCATTTTATAAAGGTTAGCATAATTTTACAATAAAACAGCAAAACAGCGAAACAATTTCGTTCGTCGGTATAAAAAATGTCGTTACTCAACTTGGTGGAGAGCGGGAGCCGCGATCTGTTGGATATATCCGTGTATTTTTCACAACTTGTAATCTGTCATTTCGAGTGACGTTTAAAAAAGCTTGTTCGGAGGCGCGATGCAATGTGTTCAATCGATAAATGCCTGAAATACCTTCATTGTTTTGTATTTATTTGCTAAAAGCTTTTAACCATTTTAAAAAATGGGATGAAACAAAATGCGACATAACAATGTTTCAGCGCTGTTAAAATTAACATTTCTATTTAATTAGAGAGCAAAAGTAAGGGCGATGGTTGTCGCTTGTCTTTAAGTGTATATATAAGGCTATATAGCTAACATTAACCGCTTAAACCGCTTAAATCGCGGTTGGCGTTAGCTGTAACTGTAAATACATACATACATGTACGTAATACATACATACATAGATATCTTCACGTTGTGTCTCTAAAGGGGTAGTCAGAGAGGACGCAGCGCCAAGTTTTTTTCGCGGTTCTTACATACTTCCTTCGTCTCCTCAAATATTATCGTTCTCCTCACCATTCTTATGCAAATATCAAGTTGATATATTTATTATTATTCATCTGGAATGTTTTCGAAGTCTAACCTTACGTTGAATACTACGCTTATTAATAACGAATTCTTCTTATACCGTGATCAAGTTTCTACATATTGTATTGATTCGGATGTTAATCTGTCGAAACCCATTTCATTCATTCATTAAAGTTTACTTACATGTATTTCACTAGATGCGAGCTAACTGTGTCTAAACTTTAAACTTTCCTGAGTATGTTTTACTAGAGTAGGATCAAGATGAGGTTTTGTTACGTTCAAATCCACTGTTCACCCCTAATGCAAAATGACGTGAAAATGTACGTATGTATGTATGTATTTATTTCGATAACAAAATCAAATTTTAGGGATTCAATTCTGTTCAATTTTAGATTCAATTTTAGATTTCTATTATTGTTTCAATTTTAATATTCGATTATTGAAACAGTCGATTATATTATTTTTTTTCGATTACTGTAGAAATGTATCATTGAACTAAATGTAACTTTTTGTGAAAAACAAAACATATATAAAAAAGAAAAAGAAATCAATAACCTAATAACTGGGGGAGTATATTTAGTGAGCGGTAATAGTGGAGAGCCTCCAGGCGATTGGCAGACGACTGTAACGTCGTTAGGGTTGCCCACTGGTTACGCGTCGCGTTCTGCTTGCAATTAATACGGGCTGCAAATTGACAACCCTACGATGACGACATTTATATTAGTACAGACACGTGTAGGACCGGCTCACAACAATTTCCATTTCCAAAGCATTCTATTTGTAATTCCAGTGATACACAAACTTTTTAGTGTTATTACTTTAAAACAATGCTTCTAATTTTAATTACACTAGCCTTAGGCTTGCTGAAAAGTTTTTGCGGCGAGACGAGACGTAATTAGTCAGAAATCAAATGTGCTGAATGTAATTAAAAAACAGTTTGGCAATGTAATTAAAACTATAAATCGTAAGAAATAAATAATTTGCAACAATTTCATATATTTTTTGCTTCGAAGCCGCCGCGAACAAATCACTGAGGCCTGCAATTTTATTGAAATTTCCATACAAAAATATCATTCAAATTTTTGGCTTTTCCTGTGGATTTTCCCATAATTTTCTTTCATACAAACCGTGTCCTGACGATAGCGCACATAACAAATGTTGCTGATGACCTTACATGCGGCAATTGATTTTTATTTACATATATTGAAGACAGAAGAAGAATATAATGTTGTACCGAGTTTAAGAAAAATAAACAATTTTCTTGCAGTACAATTGTTTCTATCTTCAAAATAAATTAGCAACATTAATCCGTTGTGTACACACGCCGTGGTATTTTGACACTTGTGATATTTTATAACCATACGCATTTTTGAATTTGGAAATGTGTGAAATTATATTTTAATAGTTCTAATATCGTTTCGTTATTTTTACCATAGGTGCATCAATTATTGTTTTTACGATTTAGATTTTCTATATTAGAATTAATAGAAATAAAGTTAATTATGAATAGAGCCTGTAGAGCTCTCCATTTCAATTTATCTCATTTGAATCAGACTTTATACAGTATACTAATTCTTATCGAAATGGGCTGAGAACTAAATTTGCTATGTATATTATCTATCAAAGCGAATCCCATTATGATTAGAGTTAGAATTTGCTATTTGACATTAATACTATGGATCAATTACAATTCTGTTATCAATCAAAATGAATACTGTTTTGCTGAGGTAGAAGGCGCAAAAATGGTAGATCAAAGCGTATAACGTCCAAATTAGGCGTAGATGGAGACGCAGGTCGCCCAGACTACACAGTATAAGTTATAGCATAAGTTTTTCCATACGACGCGTCACTATCTATTAGTAAGCTTGTACACAGGCACTTGTAGCGTAAGTACGATATAATTTCATGTGAAAAGTAGGTATTTAACATACTGCAGTCCTGATAATTCCTTCTATCTGTACTAATGTTCAACGTTCATGATTTCACTAAATTTTTTCTCAGCGATACATTCGAAGATAGAAAAAAGTATAAAAAATGTAGCTTAAAGTAAATCGTTACAGATTTATAAAATCGTAACGTTTTCAAATAGTTTTATTTAATACACCACACGATGACCTCCGAAACTATTTAAGTCAAAACTCAGCTGTTGAAGTTCATATCTGTATTTGGGCCATCATTTTAACTGTTCTAAAGCCGTTTATGCAAAATAATATCTTTAAAAATGGTTCCAGACAGATAGATATCAAGATGATTTTGTTTCTTTTTCAGATTTAAAATAAATGAAATGAAACAAACAGGACAGAATAATACAAATATTTGAATGGCTTATGGACCACCTTTTTCTTCTGACCGGGAATGCTCTCTAACGGCATCGAGTGACGATCTGCAAGGTACTAGGTACAAGGTACTAAGATTATGCTCAGTAGTGTGCGTTGGAAGGGGCGTATGTCCAGCAATAGATTAATATAATCTGTGGAAGTGGTATTTCACTAACCTGATAGCCATGCTCTTGGCCTTGAGATGGTGCCAGCGCTGGTTCATTTCGTCGAGGCGTCGCTGCAGCATAACAGCATCCTCCTGCGACGAGAGCGAGCCGAGCAGCCGCCGGCCCGTGCCCGTTAGCGACGCGTACACATCGCGGTGCGTCTCGATCTCCGACTGCAGGTCCTGTAGGTAACAATCACCATCAGCTCCGGCATACTCAGGCACTATAATTTAGATATCACAATTGGATTTTAGAACAAAGTTCTTTAACGCAGATTGCGAAAGGTTTGAGTTGGTAGGAATCGTCACGTAAGGAAAAAGCGTTACGTGGGGCGGGACCCGCACGTCGCACGGCGCTAGTATTTGTTTCTGTTTTACATCATACGCGAGTTTTATTAATAAATAAATAATACTCCAGACAAATACACAGATTGTGTGACCTAAGATTGTGTAAACTAAGCAGTAAGCTTGTAATATGGGTATCACACAACGAACTCTGGGGGAGCTCCCAGTAACACAGACTCCAAGCCAATTTAGAAAAATTCGTTGCCTAAATTGACCTGCCCGAGGATTGAACCCGGGACCCTAGCTTGTAAAGCAGATGCTATGCCACTGTGCCAACGGGCCAGTCATAATCATATTGTCTCATTATTGTAATTAAGTTTTGAGAAATTGAAACTACAGCTAACGAACTTCGTTCATGACAGGGGTCCCCCGACCGCAACACG
Organism: Zeuzera pyrina; assembly: GCA_907165235.1. Taxonomy (NCBI): domain Eukaryota; kingdom Metazoa; phylum Arthropoda; class Insecta; order Lepidoptera; family Cossidae; genus Zeuzera; species Zeuzera pyrina. Next base: position 20,526,629 of record OU015638.1, on the reverse strand, counting down.
TTTTTTATTATCCATGAGAGCACAAACACATGACACATTAAATTGAAGATGACAAGAAGTACAGGAAAATACAGGGCGAGGAAGAGACTATATCTACCGTCTCATAGCGATACGCGGTAATGACATTCACGCAGTTTGCTAGATGTCTCCACTATTATACTCACTACGGGTCGTATAATAGCGGAAATGAAGGGAATTACAATTACAATTTGTAATTTGTAATTGTAATTGTGTGCCTAACAAAATGTTTTTACAATTACATGTTGCCCAACACTGGTCTGTAATATAGTTTCCGAAAATTTTTGCTTAGCTGGTTACACAATATTTAATGAAAATCAATCCAGCCTCATATTTAGGAATTTCAACTCTGAATTCTAATTGTAGGAAGGAATATCAGTCATTATTGCAGCTAAAACTTTTTAAAGACTTACCTATAGCTTTTTGTGGCGGAAGCTTTTAATAAATAATACATGATGATTTCCTATGTGATACGCATATGAACCATTCACCAATCATTCACTCACACTTCCAATCATTATTTTCGTTTTAATACGATGCGAAGTATTGCAGTCACACCCAACTGTGATATTTAATTTCATTTTAAACTTTCGAGTACAACAGTACAAATATCCGCTCAAAAAATGTAAAAGAGATTGATGAAACCATACAAAACGAGTCATATTCCAAACAGATATTGTTGCCGAAATGAATTCGATGCGGCGACATTAATTAAAATTTTATTTTCCAAATAAACTCTATCGCCAGTGTACTTTGGTTCACGAGACACCTCGCTCCCAATTCCTCTGCACGACGCGTCCTCAGTAACGGCATCCAACACGTACCAGCTAGTCTGGTTGTGTCGTTGATTACAGCTTTAAAAATGCCTGTAGAACTTGCGCTTGTCACTTGAATTAATTTAGTATGTTTCCGGTTTCATTTAACGTACGCATGAAATACATACATACATATGCAGCTCTACCTATATGTATAAAAAGAACACTGAAAAGTACGAAATAACTATCCTTTACTTATCAAAACTCAAGTACAAAAATAAATTTATAAACACGATACAAATATCTATATAATTAAACTTGACAGTTACTGAAGTCGATGCCAAGCCTACTAAACTAATACACTTTCTGTTCTTGTAGTTTCATTTGGCACCGTGTTTTTTTTGGTCAGTTTAAGTTTTTTATTAATTTTTTTTATTTCTGCCTTTTAAGTGACCTTGACCTAAATAAATATTTAGGCCAGGTTTATAATTAACTTCTTTTCTAACTTTGGAGTGCAATGCCATATAAGAGAATCGTCAATATAAATAAAGGTTATAAGCAGTTCCCGTTATTTAGCGTATCTTACAAACCCAAGCTCCAATACCAGTGAAATTTAAATGACACCAATCTGAAAGTATATTCTTTCAAATAAGAAAAAAATTTTCGAAATCGGTTCATAAATGACGGAGTTTTGAGGTAACAAACATTAAAAAATAAGCAAAATACAACCGAATTGAGAACCGATCTCGCTCTGAGAAAGAAGATCGCTCTGCCTAAAATACTGAAGTTAGAAACATGGCATTTGGACAATAGCTTCCTTTCGTGACGTAGTGACGAGAAAAGAGAGGAATTTTGGAAAATAAGTTAGTATGAGAAAAAAATTTCTTTATGTATTGACTTGAAATGTAGCATAGATACTCTTCAATAAATATAATTAACCGCTTATTTTATGATAGCATTTATTAAATTTCATACCCTAAGGGTGTAAAACAGGCGATGAATTGACTAATAAAATTTACTACACATTTTTCTAAAGCGTTTAACTTGCATCCGATCGTACGAGTATATTATCATCTATAGATTACAACATCCAATGTTATTGGCATTCATGATTATTTTTGTCATGTTACAATTTGTATCAACTAAATTGTGTAATACAAATTCCACGCGAAAGAAGTAACGGGCAAATATTAGTATGTTACTCGCTATATACACCCACGTGACAATTTTTCTTTACTCTTCTACAACTTTGAAGAATAATTTAAATTACAAGTTTAGTACTACAACATTATATTTAATTTGGATAAATTTCATGATGAAGTTGCTATTTATACTTTAATTAATGTGTAACTAAAAATTAATAGTTTCCGTTACAGATTTAGTTTATTATTGTTAATTATCGTAAACTTTAAAGTGAATTCTTTTAGTAATTATTTTAACTTAAACGAGAGGACCCGTGCTGCTCCGCAGCATTTTGTTGATAATATAATTCAAAAATAACGCTCTTATATGATGAGTAACCTAACCTAACCTAAGTTGAATACAAAAATTGAATGTTCACACCTAGCTTTTCTCCGGATCGACCAATTTAATGGACCAAAGCTCAAATGAAAGAGCTCATTCTTAGACCGAAACGGACCGCGTACCTCAATTAGAACCGGAGATATAAAGAAAAGAAGCTATGAAAACTTATGTACAGGAAGAAACCGCGTTTGAGTATAACTTGAGAAGAGTTAAAGTTAGGTGATTTCCAATGCTTGATGACAAATCTGTGCATCAATACGTTTCATTTAAAAAAAAAAATCAAATCGGTTGGATAGAACGGCCGCACGGACTCTAATAGATTTCAAAATTTTTTTAATAGATTATATAAACTGCACGCTGATGTCATTGTCAGGGCAGACGACGGTGAGATTGGGAAGAATTATGTATGACATTGCGTCATTATATATTTTGAGCTCTTTATTTTTAATGAAGTTCCAGCATTTTATTTAGGGCCATCATAGTTTTTATAGCGACAATTAGTAATGTTATTGTTATTTTTATCTTTAAAGTACGTCTCAATTAATCTCAATATTTTATAACAACACTTCATAATTACAGTTTTTGCCAGTTTTCATTACATTCATCAGTTTTTTTATAATATAATGTTCGTAATACGTTACATTTCTATACGAATCTAATCTAATATTACAAAGAAAAAAATTTATTGTTTGTTTGTAATGAATACACTCAAAAACCACTCAAGTCATTTCAAAAATATTTCACCTATAGAAAGCTACATTATCAGCGAGTAATTTGGGATATATTTTATTTCCTAAAAAATTTCTACCCGTGCGTAGCCGGGGTAGGTCGCTAATGTACGTACAACTTGTAAATGTCAGTTTCATGCGTGTACAATATTCATAATCTTTCATCCATATAATACCTAGGGCTTAACTGGACCCTAGAACTCATTTTGTGTCTAGATGTATATATAGACTTCAGCCTAGGATGTGGGCTGTCTAAAGACTTCTGAACGTGCTACAAAAGTAATTATTTGCTGGGTTTATGTTATTTAGTCTTGTAATGACTGACCTGGAATAAATATGAAAAAAATACGTCAAGTTTGTGTATTAATTTTACGCTGTATCCCTAACGGGGTAGTCAGAGAGGACGGAGCGCCAAGTGTCGCAGTACTTACATACTTCTTTACGCCCCAAGTCTCATTTCACCTCCTCAGATCTCATCATTTTCCTCACACATATTTGCCTAGGTACGCGAATGTTTTTGATATTTCCATCAGCTAACGCGTGTGTTAACAAGGTGTATTATTATCATCGGCCCTCCATCCCAGGCCAGAAAATGTAGCTACAGTATTCTTCATCTAGTGTGAGAGGTAACCAAAGGGTCCTTTGGTGTACCAGCCGTTCAGAAAGGCTCCGGATGACTACGTCACAGATTAGACCATTCAGGAAAGATAGTCTTGGACACTGAGCGACGACCCTATTTCTGCCATGCCATTCTGTAAAAAATCCGCCCAAACGAGACTCGCTCAACAATTCACCCCATTTCGTATTCAACCTCACTTGGCCTTCAAATGGAATTCTTTAAACTTACTAGGAGCTAAGTGTGTTGTAGAATACTAGGAGCAAAGTGAGGTCATCTTGGATGTGAGTTTGTCGAGGATTATTATAAGAGCAAACATCTCAGCCAATGTTTCGTCTTAGTGTATTTTAACTTCTTCTGAGATAATTACGTACATATATATCTTCACGCTGTATCCCTAACGGGGTAGTCAGAGACGACGGAGCGCTAAGCGACGCGGTCCTTACAAACTTCTTTCCCTAATTACGTTACTGTAATGAGATAATTACTTTAAGTGGCTTTATGGATATTGTATTTTAAATAACTATTGTAGAATGATGTGGAAAATAGATGCGAGTACCTGACTGAGTATCGTATCGGTTTTTCTCAGTGTCCAGGTTTTCTTTTCGAACCGAATTAAGGTAGATTTGACGTTCAAAAATATTTTGCATTTGAGTTTACTTGAATAAGTTGATTTGACTTTGACTTTGACCAAGTAAAACTTGTTCTATTTAAAAAAAATCATTTATGTTATGGTACGACTCGCCGCCGCACTCATCGAAACGGCGCTAGTATCTCTGTCGACTAAGAGAATATCAGTTCACTGTTGACAATGTCACCGTGGATTCAGAGGTGAATTAAATTATTTGCGTTAGAGAACCGCACTGCTGTAAATTAAGGTTTAGTATTGTAGTTGTGCAATAACGGCCTCGTGATATAAATAGCTGTTTCGAGCCTTAATTTCTGCGTAAATTCACGACAAAACGCGGAGTGGAGAGCCGTGCTGAGCACACCGCCTCCGGCCACGAGGGATTAACACTTTATGGTACAACTTTGAAGTTAGAATACAACTTTTTAATTAAATCTTGTTAAGATATTCTATACTGTAGTTCATTACATAAATTTGGGGGTAGCGACAAAAAATTATGAGGTATAAAATGCGATAAACAAAATAAAATGGGAATTTTTTCCAAAGAAATTTTATTCTTATATAATATAATACTTCAATATTTTTTACTTGTGCTTTTTATCAGTTGGCGTTCTTTTTAAACAGCCGAAAAGAAGAAACCTATGTATTTATATGTTTCACCATCTTTTACCCAAGTTTCAAACTTATATACTCGTAGACTTGAAACTTTTGCGTTCCATTATAAAATATCTAAAGCCTACCTAAATATCTAATTTAACGCGATTACTCTTTGTTTGTTTGCGAGTTTGCTTGAGACCACGGCCGATGCAACTCTGTCGAAACGTCAGGTCAAAATAAAACGCAATCGCGTTAAATTTCCCGTTTCAGATAAGTTTCAAACTTACAGATTTATTTTGGGGGTTTTTATATTTTTGATTTTATTTATCGTTTCATATTATATCTATCCACAAAAATATATAAAACAAAATAGCTATTATTGTCTGTTTGTGCATTTTGTTATTTTAAACTACGCAATAGATTTTAATACAGCTTGTAACATCATTTAGAGAATTTCTTCTAGAAAAATTTTGTAAAGGTATCGATCCCACCCGGGCGAAACTTATAATTTCTTTATCATTTCATACATTACTCAAGTTGTATGTACCATTGGGGATATCATTGGGGACACAGAAATAGATCTTGTTAGTTCAAATGTTTAAGATTAGTTAACTTTGTAAAATATATTCGAAAGCAAAAAATCGAGAATTTAAATTTTACCCAAAAATTTTCCACTTCTCTTCCACAATACTGGACCCAAATATTTAAAAACTTCAGACTTCACAAAGCCTTATTTGTGTATAGTTAATAGAAAAAAAATTGTAGTCTTAAGATCTTCCAGGGGGGTTATTCACAAACGTCGGAAACTTTCCGTGGCGGAAAGGCCGATCGTCGAAAAGCATAAATTCAATCCGAAGGCTTGGATTTATGAATACGACTATATATAATATGATATATATATATAATATAAATATAATACGATTTGGGATTTGTGAATGGCGTATAGGCAAAATCATCGAAAAGTTTTCTGTCGGATACGGAAAGTTGAGTTTCCGACATTTGTGAATAAGCCCGCAGATGTCTAGAAATTAAGGTTAGAAATTTACAGTTTTATAAATATCGTACGGAACCAACCGTGCGAATCTATTCACACTTGATCAGTTTTTAAAAAGAGACTCTCACACAATCCTGCTACACTCCACATCTCTTCATTGCCAAGTCTATCCGCAAACGTGACACCGTATATTTTTCTGATAGATCGCGACGAAAAGCCGCAAAATAACAAAATAATGGTTGCGTGAATATTGTATTTACAATATTGGGCATCTCAAAAATGTTAAAATTATAAAGACAACAACACGAATTCATATCATTTTGGATGCGGCATCGTTCCTCGCAACGTATAATAGCGTTTTTGCGCGTGTGCGCGCGATAACGTTCGTAAACAACATCAATATTACACCGCCTCTGCTGCCTGTCGTCGGATATAGGGGTAAGCCTTTGTGTACTTGAATACACATATCGATATTTATGTTTTTAGTTATCTTCCGCCCAATCTTCTTTTACTTGTTATTTGAATATACTGAGTCAAGTTCGAAATATCATTCCAGTAATCGCACACACAATTTTTTATAGTCAAAACATCATTTCGTTTTCGTTTCATTTCGTATACTCATATTAACGAGCAGCAGTAAATATAATAATCCTTAGAGAGAGCTCATTTTTTTAGCTTCTGGACGGCGTGGCCGATCGCATTATATCCTGATGTGAATGGGACTAAATAACGCAATTGAAGGAATTTGAAATCGGAAAATGTCTTTTCTTACTTTTAACAAAAGTCTGATACATTTTATAGATAACAATTTATTTAATTGATAAATTAATACAATAATATTGCTATTTGAATAAATTAAATTTCATCTTGTATTACAATTAAGTAATTAAATTTTTAAAATATTCTATATGAATAATATATAATAATAGTCTGAATCTGAAATATTATGATTTATGATATGATAACAGCAGAGAACATTCTAGAAGTCTGTAACTTTCAAGCACAAAATCGCATTCGAATCGGTTCATTAGGTCAAGACTATTTTTACCGTTTGTAATCTATTGGAACGAAAATACACTTTGTCGCGCACTATCTAAAGTTTGTTTTCATATGTACCAACCAGTGCAAAACTTAATTATAATTCAGTGGAATTATTTCAAACAACAACATGTTTTAAAGAATTGAATGGATTTAGTTCAAACATACAAACATATCTTCACGTTGTATCCCCGACGGAGTAGTCAAAGAGGGTGAAGCGCCGAGCACCGCGGTCCTTCATTCTTTCGCCTCCTTAAATCTCATTATTCTCCTCATACACTTTCGCCTAGCTATCGAGTGCTTTTGACATTTCCATCAGCTAACGCTGTGGTTATTTATATAAGCAAGCCTTGGTCTCCTTTGGCTTGTACTACCACTTACTTTTGCTCTGTAAATATCATACCAATTAGATAGTTAAGGTTTCTGAATAGATTATTTATTATCCGTTTTCTAATCAATTTTGTTACACGATGTATATCGATATATTACCTCCATCACTACTGCAATCCCTACACAGCGATATGGCCGGGTCACTAAGCAAGCAGAAGCTGTGTGTTCAGTCCTCAGCTTTTAACATGCACCGCTGAAAAACGATCGTTAAACTTAACAAGCGGTTCAGATAGCATTAGGACCCTCTCTAAATTATAGCAATAACATTATACGTAATTAAACAAAACCGCACCTTGACTCTTCAGCAAGTATTTGGGTTTCACATCTATCTCTCCTTCTAATAATCCCTGCCCTTCAGAATGATGTTTAGTGAAACATATATAAAACGAACAAATCCACCGGAAGCCTTCGACAACAAAAAATCGAATGAGGGGGTTAACGGTATATCGTATTGCCAGTATATTTTCGCATTGGCCCGGTCCGGCAAATCTCCGGAGCGGGACCCTGATACATATCAGGAAATTTGTCTTCGTTACTAGGGGCCGGGAGAATGGCGCCTTTCCTCCCTTTCTGGCGGATAAAAAATGTCCCATCGCCATATGTAAACTTGATCTCGCCAGATCTAGATTCGCATTGAGTGGGGTTGGAATAAAATCAGTTATGATAACCGTTTATGTTACAGATTATACCTACATATGTGAAGAATATGTAATGTTTCTATTATATAACTATTCACGATAAATATGTACATAATTACGTATGTATGTATTTAACATACAAAGCTTTATTGTAAAGCTTTTTTCTAAAAACAAAAAGAAGCAATAGAAAGAACAAAAATATTTTTTCTACAATTTTTCTTCAATTTACACCTTGTTCTCAATGTTCATGATATTTTTCAGATTTTTTGATCGACAGTTTTATGACAAGGTCCTTGAGGGCGACAATTTTTGAGATTTTTTTGAAAAATTGTCAAGAAAACCAGATAAGTAACGGTATCATATATTGTCATGTATTTAGATCACTACTTACAATAATTGTTCTGTTGTGTTTGTGTCAAATATTTCTTGAGAAAAATGTATGTGAGAAACAGACACCGTGGTGGTTTCACAATGGTTTTATTTTTCCAATTTTGGTACTAACCCACGACATATTTCATTATTGAAAATATTGTACAAATATGTCAATTTATCCAATGTAATCCGTGGTAACAGTAATTTTTAGGAAAACTTACAGCTGTTGAAACTATATACATAGCAATCATAAAAAATAAAGCAAAGCCATTAACAAGTTTTCGCATATAGGTTTCTGTAAAATGAATAATATACAAATAGGTATTGTTGATTAGCGATCGGAGGTTAAGGAATCAAAAAAGCCGTCTGAAAATATACGACTTATGGCACTGAAGTAGCGTTAAAGAGATCTAAATCTGGGAAATGTGTTACTAATTCATTGAACTGAATTACAGATCTACAAAAAAAGGAGTTTTTGCGGTATTTAGCACGATAATTAGGAACAATAAGGGGACGATAAAATCTCAAAGGTTTCTTTGGTACTTTGAATGCAATTTTATATAACATATCAGGCGAGTCAATGCAGTTGTTTACAATCTTACATATAAATCTTATATCAGCAGTCTTTCTACGCGTTTCTAATGGCAAGAAATGATGTCTTTTATACCGCTTGTAGTAGTCTCCATCAATTACTTAATCGCAATAGTGAATGACATGCGGACAGACGACAGCGGTGAGCGGGACGAGGCGGGGCGGGGTCGACGCGCGTAGCGCTGGAATACTTTGATGTAATAAACGAAGTTTTGATTGAAAAGTTAGAATTTTTTTTTATAGTTGTGAATTAAAAATTATGAATACATATATTGTTCCTTAGGTACGGAGCTATACAATCTAAATCTCCACAAAGTTGCTGACGAAATTTACAGCACAAAAAGTCCTTGTACTTAGAAGGAAATTTTAGAATTGATTTGTTTTAAACAACGGTACAGGGTTAATTTAAAAATACTAATAACCTCTTAGTATTTTGTACTAAATTCACTATTGCAATCTAATATTAAACTCAGCATCAATTTCTAATTATAAAAATATTACACATGTGCTTTGAATACGACATCTACATATTAATACGTGAAGCGAAAACTTTGGTTCCCTTTTTAAGAAAATTGCCCAGACGGAGGAGTGTGACATTTGGTACACTTAAAGTTTATATGGAGAAGAACTGTAGAAAGCTAATATTAAATAAAATAAAACTTTCATTGTTTACGTTCATACTGCCAATGTCAAAAAGACTATCAATGTCAAACTCATAATAGTTTGTGATCATATGTAATGTAACCTCCTTGGATCAAACAGTCGCACAGCTCTTTGGCGAAATGTATTGTCGCCAAAGAGTTTATATTATAAGTTTATATTTACGGTCGGATTTCGACCACAGGGTGACCTTCTGTTAAGTAAAATGCGCTACGTTGGTCACTGCTCAAGCGTCGAACTGAAAGTGAGCTAGGTTGATTGGAATATAACGATTGTTTCTAATATTCAATCTAGTAGGTACTACATATGCAGGATTAATTTAAAAATACTAATAACCTCTTTGACGACCTCGATGGCGCAGCGGTTTAGACGTTGTATCAAGCGCTGAAGGTTCCGGGTTCGATTCCCGGTCGGCTCAATTCAGGAAATGAACTTTTCTAGATTGTCTTGGGTCTGGGTGTACTGGGAGACGCCCCCAGTAGTCGTCGTCTGGTTCTCATAGCACAGGAAATACCCTAGTTTGAGATCAGATGATTGGTGTGTATCGTCTGGCGCATTATTATTATCTTAGTGCAAAATTCCTATCAACATACCTAACAACTTTTGCTTTACTACTTTTTTCAAAACTTCTTTCAAACGTTCCTCAAAAAATATTTGTTAAGTTTTGTTGTGCTGTCTGAAACATAATTATACTGTACGTATTTCTAACAGTGCAGTGCAAGCACTCCGGGCCTCAGCGCCGCGCTGTGTGTGTGCCGCTTTAGCGACTGGGTAGAGTAGGTACCATTTTCAGAAACATCTAATGTATTTTTATTTTTGTATGAATGAAAAACTTATAAATTTTTGAAAGTCGTAAAACAAAAGTTATTGGGGATAATGTTTAGTTACTAAGAGGTTACTAGTATTTTTAAATTAACCTCGTATAGTGGATATTAGTTGGCCATTTCGCGAAATACTTAGCCACTTCAAGATTTTCCTAATTTCACGATTGAACGACGACATATATAACATGTGTGTATTTCACAGATGTATTTATCAAAAACGGTACGTGTGACCGCACGTTTAGAGCTGCAAGGGCCGGGACATTTGTTACCGAGAGGGCCCAGCGTTAGGGAACTGTTACAAATTGTCCACTTACGTCGACAAACAGCACAACTTGAAATTTTTGTGAGAACCGCTGCGGCCTGAGTTATGCGACGTCTCACATTACATGTTGTGCGATCAGTGTATTTTAACAGACATACTCTATTAGTGATGGCATAAATATTGAAAAAAAGTACCACTCATCGAATCATCTTGATCTCCATTTGCCTGTCACATTTTTCTCAGAAACGATTTGGTGTAATCAGCTGAAACTTGGAATTTCGACACCTGTACGACGACACACGACATCTGTAGTATAGTAATGTAAGCGGTCCAAAGTGGCCTAAATACAGACGTAAACCTCAATAGTTTAAATTTTACTCTGGATGTTTATTTTCTAGATTTAAATTGAAATTTAAAAATAATTTTTTTCGACGTCATCTTTTGGAATAACGAGTAACAGTTTTGTAAATTACGAAATAAATATTTAACTTATTTCGTAAGTAATCTAAGTATTATATAAAGATTCAAGTATTATTTTGCGGAAACCCATTTCAGTAATTTATTTATTACATATATTTCAGTCATGAAGAAAAGAATACTTTGATAGATCGGGCACAAAGAAAGAATGAGTGATGAAAGACTGACAAAGAAAATCTTCAGAGCGAAAGCGAGTGGTAAAAAAAGCCAAGGAAGACCAAGGCTGACTTATGAAGATAAAATAGCCAGAGTGTTAGCCGATGGAAACGTCAAAAGCACTCGCATACCTAGGCGAAAATGTGTGAGGGGAATGATGAGATTTGGAAAGCGAAAGAAGTATGTAAGTATCGCGACGCTTGGCGCTCCGTCCTCTGTGACCACCCCGTTAGGGATACAGCGTGAAGACATGTATGTATTTCAGTCAAATTCCGCCAAAAGTTTCAAGCTTAGTTATTGATCAACACATGTTTCCTTACTCGACCAAACATCCTAAGGAAATTCCAGAGCAGACTTGGGCGGCTACTCTACACGGTGGTGGGTAGCCACATAGTAGTCAATGATATGTAAGTATGTATGTAGGACTAGGTTAAGTGTTCCAAATAATCGCTATGTTCTACTCTACTGAGGCTTAGAAACCACACCTAACTCATTTTCTATTCGACGCTTATGCAGTGAACAACGCGTAAGAGCTACAATAATTGTTTTGTTTTACTATTTTAGTGTAGCGTATAATGCAAGATACCAGTAACCTTCGACGGCGATGTTCAATTTCCTACCTTAAGGCGACGCATTAAGAAACAATAATTTAATCTAAAATAGATCTTCCGTTCTATGCAAACGTGTCTTAACATATAAACCTATCTTACGAAAAATACGAAAAACGGTTATTTTCTTTTATTTTAAAAACTATTACTAATTTAAAAAAATCCAACTGGCATTTCGGTGAATACATTTAGATTAAACTATACAGAAAATTTAGATACATAAATCGGTCCCGTTACTCCGATAAATTTCAGTTTTAAAAGAGGTTTCTGTGATATTTTTTTTGTGTTGCAAAAGTTAACCAATCGTGTATCGCAACTGGCAAAACGAAGTGAATGAAATGAAAAACCAGGTTATCAAATATCATTTTTATACGTTTTGTAGTCACATAGAAAAATGGAGATCTCTACTGTCAGTACTTCCAACGCGTCGCCTTAATGTGATTGACAGAAATCATAGCAGACCACCCCGCAACCGACAAAATTTTGACGTTCGTTTCATTTAAAAATTACAAAGACATAATCTAAGGTCTTGTGTGTCTATGTAGGTAGCCGACCGAGTGTAATCATGATGATACACACACCGAGATTTTCGAACGATTGCCAGGCAGAAAACGGACTGCAAAGACATTGATAAGAAAGACTGCGAGTATTTCCGGCGCTCTAGAAGTTTTTTTCAGTCACTTTTTATACGCCGGACGGACCACGTATATTTGTACCCATGATGCCATGACGAACCAGTTACTTATTCGATGTTTATTATTGATAAGAAGAAAAATACAAAGTTTAAGAAATCACACCACTTGAATGAATCCTGTGGTGCATTTTACAAGAGAGGTAAGATCACCTCAAAATTTCACGCATATACTTTCATAGTGTTTTCGGATGGAAATATGATGGACAAACGGCACAGGCTATTCGAGTGGTGACTATTTTTTCCGTCCGGTTTCAGACCGGAATCGCTTTGCATGTGTCAACGTGAATATAACTTAACACAAATGAGCACCGCCCTGAATATTCCGATCAGAAAATTCGGCGCGTGTCACCCCGCTAAGAGTGGTAAATAGCTAGTTTGCATCTTTTTAACACATCTTATCCCTAATGTATTGCTCAGAAAAATCTGAAAAATGCCATGAACGTTCAGAATTAGGTGTAAATTAAATGAAAATTACTTCAGTTTATTTTATTATTCTGAATTTAATAAACTCCACCCGTAGTTTATGGCGACAATTAGAAGTTAATTCTATTTCCATATTGCGCTGCTATTTTAATTTTGTTTCCGGGATAATAGTTTGTATGGGTTAGAGTTGAAAGACCCGGAGTGTTCATTATATTCTCTTAACAATGTTATACATTCCTTCTATGTTAGATATATAAAATTATAATTGACAAATGAATAAATAATAATTCTGCATGAAATAAAAAAATGTCAAATAAATCCATAAAACAGTGCTTCTTTATTTTTGAGTATTTTTTCAGTATGATTCTATTACTAGATCGAATCTGACCCAAAGCACGGTAACGTTAGTAAAATTAAAGACCTTATGAAGGTTAACTAATATACGAAGGGTAAATAGTTTTAATAACACTGTATTGTTTCGTGGCTATATAGTTAATTTGTGAAGCACAATGCTTCATTATTAGCGCTCCGCGGCTCGATTCATCTCCGCTGCCTAAGACCGTCTTTTGGCGAGATTTATTACGAGGCAGGTTTAGCTGAGTACCTTTATCCCGGTCATTTTTAGCATAGATTAAACTTTCCGACGTTTTTATTAAACAGAAATACCTGTCAGTGCCAAAATAAATCATGGAGAATGTTTCTACAAATCTTTACAAAGATGTCACTTGGGGATGAATTAAATTAATGCGATAAGATATATGTTCAAAGTAGTTCAAAGTAGTAGTAGCAGGAACAGTCACATCTAGTTTGAACACCCAAATTGCCTTCATTGAATCTTCTGTGAATATTTTAGAATGTTATGTATTAATGCATAGACTATATAAATAACTTCAGACCCTGTGTCCTAGAAGTAACGGTGAGACAAAATAAATCCGATAACCCGACTTATCTGTACCCACATACGACACACATTTACTACCAGATAAGCCGATCGAACGCCATTTTAATAAAAAACAGCATCTACACATTTCAGTTGTATTATTTTATTGGCCTCATTGCGTTGTAATTTTAAATAATTATTAAATAATTTTAATTTACATATTTTATTACTGACTTCTGTCAGTATTATTCAGTGTAGTTTTTTCCGAACCGATTGAAGACTTGACGCTCAAAAATACCTTGTATTTAACATTATTTCAATGTTGATATCGTCTCATTTAACGTCGCGTTCTGCACTTCAAGACCAGCGCCTTCCCGTTCTGTCGGTTACTTAGTCTACGTCAGGGCACAGGTGTACGTAAACCTGCCAGGATCGTATCGCTAAATTGATACGCTCGCTTCAAGTCCGCAGCTTAAGCACTCCCCACAATTTATACTTTATTAAACCCCGACGGTAAAGAGAGGTGTTATAAGTTATCTTGTGCAAGACTACCTTGTGCATTCATTTGAGGCAATGATGGATGCATGTATTTTAATTTATCGTAGCCAAAATGCCATAAACGTAACTCTTATAGTTATATGGGTACTTCCTGGTTCCACCTTATCCATACGTAATGTTCAAATAATTACCTACTCCATCATTTTTACACCTTTTTTTTGTAACACAGGACAAATATGAACACACACACCCAGCCCTCAGTAAGACTCAGTTTTGTGGGACTTTTGCCTACCAAAACTCGAGGAATTTCGGAATCTCCTACGGAAACCAGAGCCCCTATCGTGCTGTTACAAAGCTTTTCTGGGGGGAGGGGAGCAGTAACAAAGGAGCCCCTCTTGCACTCTCGCAGCGCCACGATAGCACGGATCACATACGCCTTTGTCCTCTTCGGATTCGAATGAATGGATGACTGCGGTGCCACACTCCGATCGGCTGCGACCCTGAACGCCCCTACAGTGGCCTCTATCGACAGGCAGGGAATACACTAGCTTTATTCGCGAGCCCGCGCTACAGGACTGAACCTATTTAGCTGCTTGGTATAGAGATGTAAATCTAAAACCAGAAAAGCAAAACCAATGATTAAATGAGTTAGAACTCGTAGTCTTATGTTTCTTTAATATAAGTTTGACTACTTCAAATTGCTTCTGAAACTCAAAAATAATGCGTGTCTGACAGGCCCTCGGCCGATTTGAAAGCTTCGATTTTAGAAAAGGAGGAGGAATGCTTGGGTGAATGTTTGGGGAAAATCAGTCTAGTCGTCTTCAGGATGTTCAGTTTTGAATCTCAGTTTTGAAGACTTAACTTTTTGAAGGTTACCTATTGTTTTTTGTGTCGAGGATCGTTCCATTTTTAATTAACCTGTGATTGAGTTTTAACCGTTTAGCAAGATTTTTTTGTTAAGAAATTTTGTTACACTTGAACTTGAATTGAACGAACACATTGATAGTAATCAAGTTATCTTATTTTACAAATTTTTTTGCATTGATAATTATTGCTTTTTTTGTGAAATGCATTGTGACACATTGTCGTTACTTCGTATACATATGTATACAATAAGTATTTCTGTAATGCTGTTATTACATATATGAAATAAATAATAAAATGCATAGAAATTAGTACTAACACATAAAAGTGTAAGTTAACTTCCATACTACTTTCGCTTGGCCGCCACACCAAAATTTGTTATTGTTAAAAAGTTATTTTGCCGCTCTGTAATGACGACGTGAATTTGTTTAGATTCATACACAGTTGAAGTTTTATTTTTTGAATGTATAAGCGAACTTGGTTAAATTTACAGTACCTAATATAATTATTATTTAAACAGCATGTCAGTTTAGTATAAGTACCTGGTGAACGATCTTTACTCGGTGTGTTATAAAAAAATAAAAAAAAGTCTGACCACATTGCTGGATTCGAGCCCGCGCATTTCAGCTTGGTAGACCTACGCTCTAACACAAAAATATACGATTAATATACTGTCGTGCAAACCTTACAATAGTTGTTTATTAATTTATTAAATAGAATCTCACAGCTTGTTACATTCAGTCAAGAATGTATCGGGAATGGATGATTTGTTTATGGTTCCAAATTCAATTTTTTGTTTTTTTTGTTGTTGTTAGATTGGGACAACTGTTTTCCATTTTGGCGCGGAGTTTGAGTTGCATCTGTTATTTAGATTAAATACAGTGCTGTTTTTAGTTATATCATTCTAGTGTTTATTGCGAATTTCATAATGGACGAAAACATCGAACAAAGAGTTTGTCTTAAATTTTGCATCGCCAATGGAATTTCGTGTTCGGAGTCACTGAAAATGTTACAGAAGGCTTACGGTGAATCGATTTTATAAAAACAGTGGTACAAAGCGTTCAAAAGCGGTCGAGATGTGATGGAAGATTTGCCTCGCTCTGGTAGGCCGTCAACGTCTGCAACTGAAGTTAACATCGCAAAAGTGAAGGAAACAGTGACTGAAAATCCTCATTCAAGTTTGAGAGAGATAGCCGCCGAACTTTCTGTGTCTCACGAGTCGATCCGTACCATTTTAAATAATCAATTGGGTATGAAACATGTTGCCGCTCGGCTAGTCCCAAAGGACCTGAATTTTCTTCAAAAACACAATCGCATAAGAGTCGCTGAGGACATGCTAGAATGAGTGAATTCCGACCCAACATTCATGAAACGCATTGTTACTGGTGACGAGACGTGGCTTTACTAGTTTGACATGCAAACTAGTCAACAAGCTTCGGAGTGGCGCCTTCCAACTGAACCGAAACCGAAAAAACCACGCCAAAGTCGATCAAAAGTCAAATCGCGGTGTTGTGCACTCGGAATTCTTGCCGAAAGGTCAAACGGTAAATAAAGAATATTATTTGGGCGTTATGCGGCGTTTAAGAGAGCAAATGCGACGAAAAAGGCCAGATTTGTGGAAAGAAAATTCTTGGATTTTGCACCACGATAATACGCCTTGGCACAAGGCCATCATTGTGAACGAATTTTTGATCAAAAACTCAACAAATACCATCGAGCAACCACCTTATTCATGAGATATGGCTCCAGCCGAATTCTTTCTTTTTCCTAAACTCAAATTACCACTTCGTGCCACCCGTTTTCATTCGGTAGAAGACATAAAGAAGAATTCGCGGCGAGCACTGAACTCAATTCCGAAAAAAGCGTTTAAAAATGTTGTGATGATTGGATTATTCGTTGGCGTAAGTGTATCGTTTCTGAAGGAGCATACTTTGAAGGTAATAAAATAAATTTGGATGAATAACTACCATTTCGTGTATTATTGATCTTTTCCCGTTACTTTCTTGACAGAGTAGTGACATTGAAACTAACATATTTATCACACATTCCAAAATTCAGTTTAAAAGGTTTTTAAATTATGTAACACTAGCGACCCGCCCCGGCTTCGCAAAGGTAGAAATAAAAAAAATTACAGCCCCTGTCAATCGCTGATAATGTATCTTTCCATAGTTTAAAGAATTTTAAATCGGTCTGGTAGTTTTTGAGTTTATCCATTACATACAAACAAAGTTTACTTCTTTATAATATTAGTATAGAATATTAAATTAAATAAATCAGCTGATGTAGATCGCTAAATAAAAAATACAATATGAGAGAACAAGGAAATGAGTAAATACAATAGTTACGAACCAAGTCCATGTATGCATAATATGTGTATATATACATGTGAGTGCGTGAGTATGACTAAGCGAGTCACGGCTAAGAAGCACTCCAGATTGCAAATGTGTTGGTATCCTCGCATAGGTCTTAAGATGTGCTTTTTGTCTCAAAAATTTCACCGGTATCTATAAGATCATCATGTAATAATACATGTATAGTCTGTACCTCTTTGTATTCGCCGTAGTCGAGTAACAAACAATATCGTTTGAATTTTTGTCAAGGTCTTTATTTACGGGTGCTAATTTTGAATCACCCTGTCGACATGTTGTACGAGGGAACAACGCCGAGAAGTTGTAACGTGTTGTCTGTCACAAATTATGCAAATCTTCTTCGGTCGGATCTCGAATGACCGACGGTTAACGTGTTAAGGCGTAACAAATTAACAGACAGAATTAATCAAACATTTTGAAGAGGATCGTACCCGGGTTTACACGTGACCGGCGTCGGTAATGTACCGGATTACACCGGCGCGGCGGACGACAGGGGCGCGCGGTTCGGCCGACCGTTTTTGCACTAAATTAGCTTAATTTTACGGATGTGGTAGTCATATTTGTTATTTTTAGTGACATATTAATTGAGGGTTTATGATTTGGACACCGCTTGGGTCTCGGTTAATTTTTAGTGTTCCGTTTTTTAACACAGGTATCTGTCCGTCTGCCACGATCATTGGTTTTGTTTAAATTAGGAACAGGTATAGTAAATCGTATCTTAAAGACACGTCACGTCGAAAGTTGAGTATTAATTTCTCGGGGGTTTAAATAGAAAGGTAAAAAAATGTCGTCTTGAGGGAAATTAAATGAAAGCTTTTGACATTACGAATTCAAAAATGTATAATATTATTAGTATTGACTGGCCCGTTGGCGCAATGGCATAGCATCTGCGTTTCAAGCTAGTCCTGGGTTCGATCCCCGGTCAGGTCAATTTAGGAAATGAACTTTTCTGAATTGGCTTAGAGTCTGGGTGTTACTGGAAAGTCCCCCAGAGTTCGTTGTGTGGTACCCATAGTACAAGCTTACTGATTAGTTTAGGATCACACGATTTGTGTTTATTGTCTGAGTATTATTATAAAAATTGATTTCAAATTATTTTTCTTTGACGTTTTTTTGAAAATACGCGTAATTGTCTACATAAACATCAAAATGTTCATTGAAGGATAATATCGAGATTTTATTATGCTAAATAGTATTATGCATTAACAATTTTAACCAGTTTTAAATTTTAGTATCACTTATTAGTTGATTTTAATTAGTTATTATGAAAGATAGTTATTAATTCCTCTCAAATCTAGAATCTGTTTTAAAATATATAAAACTTTGTAAAACAATGCGTGAAATTAAATGAGAATGAGTACTTAGCTAATCCCAGTGCAGTAACGAAAGTCGAGTCGCATAACGAAGTTCTAAAAGCACCAACAAGTCGTCTCCATTGAAGCGCAACCGCGGTCGTTATCGCAGGTGCCACCCGCGCGTATCCGGGCAAATCCGGTTACAACCCGGTTACGAACCAGGGATTACCCGCTTGATCCGGTTCTGCAGTCGTTTGCGACTTGATTTATTCACTTGGGAGTTTATAGGTGTTTTTTACGAATAGCGAGCGCGGGGATGTTTTTTGATATTGTATTCTTGCCTTGATTTATGGGGTTGTTTGCTTATTTGTTTACAACGTTACATTCCTGTAATGGCCACTTTTATTGTCGTGTTTTATTTGTCAGTTCTTTTTTTTCAAATTATACTTAAGCTCATCCTCACTAACGTCTCGATAAAACGATGAAAATAAACCGGCCAAGGACTAATCATCAACCGCTAACTGTGAAACACAGTCCGTAGACAAGTTTTCTTTTGATTTAAAAACCGGTCAAGTGTAGTTTCAACTTGCGTACAGATACGATTTTAATAAAACTTCTCAATTTGACTTCGAAATATCCACAACACTTAATTACATGTTTGTGATTTTCGTTATATTTTTCCTGTTTACTTTAGCTAAGGCTACATATTATTCAATTAGGGCTTTGTTTAAGCGTTAAAGCGTTTTAAACGTTCGTCTTTGGGCTGCCACTTATTATAACTGTTTCAAAAGTTTGGTATTTACGTCCAACAGCGTCTGAGAAATACGGCTATGACAAATATATAGACAAACAGAGGGTCGCTTAGATGATACTATAAGTGTTTCTTTTTCCTTTGATTTTCCCATATTTGGTATAGAGCACTAATTAAATAAAAGGATCATCAAAATACCTATATACACTTTCTAGATCTTCCCTTGTGTAAGCAGTTATCCATCATTAGATCTCAAATAAATTTTAACGGGACAATCCTAGACGTCATAGTCTTTCAAATAAAAACAGAGACTTCATAATCGGATTACATTGTAAAAAGTTATGAATGGTCATGCTTCACATAAAAAAAAACAACATAAAAAATTACGCGTTGACTTGAGAATCTCCTCCATTTTTTCGTCGTTTAAAAAGAGAAAGCAAATTAGCGGAAAATGTAACAGAACGAATTCTGTGTCCAAACTTTAGCATCTTGGCATGATTTCTATGAAATAGATTCAAATTGAAATAGACAATAAAATGTCTTGTATTACAGGTAATTTGCACCATTTCCGTGGTTCCTGTTTCCGTGTATTGCTTTATATTCACAGCGAGTGAACGGCGCGGTATCAAGAGGCACGGCTATCCTTCAGTAAATGTGATGCCTTTGGAAGCTCGACGCAGGCACCCAGCCAACTTCAGGTGACTCTGTTACAACATTAGCTTTAAACACTTCATTTTTCTAAATATAAAATTCATATTCTCATCATGTCCAAAGCTTAAATATATCGAAATAAACATACTGATCTCACCAAAAATATTAATCCAAAAAGAGTCCAAGTTATGTAATACAAGTTAGAAAGAGACAAAATGCGGAGTATAGCTGAGGGGTATCGAATTGATACGTAATAAGTGGTCCCGGCGGGGAGACAACTCGATTGCGGTAACATAGTTAAGTGGCATGCCGGCGGCGCGAGTCTGGCGCTTAATTTGACGTGTTTTATAGTTAAATAAATTTTTTGTACAATTTTCCTATTTACAATAAAACAATATTTGCGAGGCTCTAAAGCACTGGTTCCCAAACTTATTTTGTCTACTGAGTCGAGAGCTCATGCAGTCGTTGTCTAAGATGCCTCCTAGCTAAATGAAATTACAAATCACCCCCCAGGCCTCTACACAATGCTCCCATTTTTTTCTGGGTCTCTTACCGCCCCCCTTTAGGCCTGCAGCGCCCACAAGGGGGCGTTATCGCCCACTTTGGGAATGGCTGCTCTAATGGGACCAACCTATCATCAAGAACAGGACTCTTCTCGCAAACAAAGCTGACATCGTGCTAACAGTTCGGACGCAATTGGGGGTATTTCTGATAGACATCGCTTTACTGTAAGATGAAAACCTCGTAGAGGCGAAAGCTGATGAATAAATAAAGCACCTGGTTCACAAGGTGGTCGAAATGTAGGGGGCATCCACCAGAATTGTATTGTACCAACAAATGGGTATCACTGGTCTCGAAAACTACTGTGACCGGGACTAGATATCCGTACCAGAAAATTTATCACGGGTATATGGCGGACAGTTTTGCTCAATAGCACAAAATCGTTCACTGCTATTTTTGCTTACCACCTTGAACTTGGGCTGTTCTTGCTGGCGGGAGATGCCGTCCGCCTCTATTTCTAAGGGAAGGAGTCGACTGCGTGGTGTTCAAGCAAATAAATATTATTCTGAATTGTTTTCGGTTTTAATTACTCACTTATATTGCTATAAATTGCGTCTTAATTCATCATGATTTAACTAATGCCTCCATCAGCGTTTTGCACTAAAATCTGTCGCGAGCCACTCTCCTCTATTGAGGCCTACCGTTA
Source organism: Zeuzera pyrina (assembly GCA_907165235.1). Taxonomy (NCBI): domain Eukaryota; kingdom Metazoa; phylum Arthropoda; class Insecta; order Lepidoptera; family Cossidae; genus Zeuzera; species Zeuzera pyrina. The sequence goes on along the minus strand of OU015638.1, from coordinate 20,505,121 downwards.
CATTTAATTCATCTTCTTATCTTTTGTGCTGTACTCTTTCTGCAGAGAAAATAAAACCCAAAAAGGCGAAATATAAACGTTTAAAGTTTCAATATTGAATATTGAGGGAGAATATAAACTTTTTAAACTTTGCTTGCTTGAGACCACGGCCGATGCAACTCGGTCGAAACGTTAAGCCGAAATAAAAAGTAATCGCGTTAATTTCCCGTTTTAGATATTCTATAAAGAGGGGACAATTAGTACGTGTCAAAATACGGACTTATGTAGCCGTCCGCGTATTTATACATTTAGCGACCATAATGGTTGCAGGTTTGCGAGTGGTATTGACCGTTGATTGCATGTTTCCTGTGTTTGTGCATTATTGATTATCAAAAATTATGATTAAGCCAAAGGATTAAACGTAATAATCAGCCAGTGTCACATTAATTATGTCTGTCAAGGTTTGACCCTAAGTGTAGTAACCAATTAATCACATTCACTACGACGTCTATATACAAAAGTATATAAAAGATATAATTAGCGAAAGAAAAAAACACTGAACAGTATTAAATAACTATCCATTACTAATCAAAACTCAAGTACAAAATAACGTTATAAATACGATACAAATACCTACTTAATTAAATTTTATAGTTACTGAAGTCGATGCCAAGCCTACCAAACTAATAAATTTCCTTTCGTTGCGTGTTGAATAAAGGATAGTTATTTCATACTTTTCAGTGTTTCTTTTTTCAGTCGGTTTAATTTTTTATACATTTTTTTTATATCTTATTTTTGAATGACCTTGGTCTAAATAAATATCTGGGGTAGCTCTTTAATGAACTTCTTTTCGTATTCTGGAGCGCTATAACATACACGAGAACCATCAATATAAATTAAGATTGTAAACATTTGGTGTTATTTGATGTATCTTTGAAGTCCAAAGCTTTAATAACAGTAAAATATAAATGGGACCGATGTGGAAGTATATCCATTCAAATGAAAAAAAATTTTTCCAAATCGGTTTATAAATGTCGAGTTCTGATGTAACAAACATAAGAAAAATAAGAATTGAGAAAGTAATCCTTTATTTAAAATCGTTAAAAATATAACAACGACTTTGAAAGAACTTACAAATAAGATTAATTTCATTGCCGATGTCGGAGGCTCATACCTACATTCATGTCTTTCGCATGTACATGGTCTGTGACTTCGGGAATAAATTTAATTTATTAGGTGGTTTCGGTTCTGTGAAGGAACGGATGAACATAAATACGTGCGCTCGGTCATAAGTTCATTACCCTCGAGCAAGTTAATAATCAAACAATATCAAAATAATGTCAATATCAACCTGCAATTTCAAAGCCAAAATATGATAGTTACTGTTACGTAAGTGTTAAGACATTTCGGCTAAAAACGTGGTTAGCCGTTCGCAATAATTACAATTTTCAATAACGGTTTAATGGCCACGTTTCATAACTGCTAGTGTTGTACCTACATATGTACTCATACGAGTGTGAGCAAGTGAGTTCATGAATAAACTCGCTCCGTATTTGCGAGTGTATTAGTACAAGGTATTAATATTCATGCGAGGCCGAGGGCAGATTACCCCGCGCCCCGCGCCGTCGTCGCGCCGCCGCCGCCTATGACACAAGATGGCAAAATTAATTTCGTTAAGGGGAAGTCGTATGACAGGTTTGAAGTTATTTTATAAAATGTTTATACCTTGTGGCAAACCGACTAACATCGAATGATAATTCGTACCTCGTGATAAAGTTAGTTACAGGTAACAAAATAAAAACGTCTTTGCTTGTGGAGTGGATTTAGGTGACAACATTGTACAGATCGTAACTTTTTTTGTATTTGGTCAGGTAACAGAAATCTAGACCATTCTAATGATATTTCAATTATTTAAATATGACATCTGATGTGTCAATTAAAGTACAATTAATAACTCTTTTAAACCGCTCAGTAGTCTGATTAAAAAAAAAAAACAAGGCAGCTACTGCGTATTGTCTGGAACCGTGTCGTTAGGGATTAATACGGCCAGCCGGCATTTTTTTTAAATTTATAATGAATACGCAAGACTAAACACACCGATCATCTGGTCTCAAACTAGAGAATGAGAACCAGACAACGACTACTAGGGGCGGCTCCCAGTCACTATACAGACTCGATCATTTTCTAAATTGACCCGGCCAGGAATTGAACCCGGAACCTTTCGCGCTTAGACACAGCAATTAAACCAATGCGCCATCGAGGTCGTCGAATTACTTAAAAACATTTATGATGGTATTTACAATGAAAAATGGACGTATGTCATTCTACAGATAGGATCTAAGTAATAGTCGATGTCAGAATTGATTATGTATGCTGTGTAATGAGAAAATAAACGTAATTCAGACAAGTTTATAAGACAGATTCACTCATGAATATTTATACAATAAAATTATAAACGCAGTAGAATTATGGTAATCGCTCTAAAAAAATTTAATCGTAAAATATTAATCACATCAAAATGTGAGATAGATTATACACACAGTCGTTTGATCTTTCTGATCTTTCATGTCAATCAAATATACGTGAACTGTATCTCTATAGCGACGAATAAATAATTTGGTTTGATCATTTGACCGATTTTTTCACATCCGTACTTGAGTATAGTAATAGTACGCACATTGGTAACTGGAGCGAAACTTTGGGAAATAAATTTTTTGATGACGCGGAAAAACCCAAAAGATACCCAGCGCGAGAGACTGAGTTAGATGGGAATACGACACATTAAAATTCAGGCGTTGATCTTAAATCTGAAATCATATAGGAACAGTACAGGATCCAGATAAGAAGGCTCGACCAACTTTCATACTTTTTCCACTTTGAACAATATCGTCACGTTAATATGTTTATTTACCGTCATTATGTATCGCATTTACATAATATGAAAATAAACCTGCTCATGTTTAGAAGTGTAAATATGTAGGTAGATGCAGAATAATTTTATAAATTACAGCGAAAGGTATCTATTGCGCGCCGTCACCGTTGTGGTACTGATGGGTGATTTATTGGCAATATTGCCACGTTTCGGAAGGCTCGTTAAATCGTTGTCACAGGCTATCATTAAATAACCAAATCAGAGGCATTTGGCAAATTCATCTAATTAGCGTCCCAAATTGAGAATTACTATTTAAAAAATGACTACTCGGTCACGATATGATCATTATTAGTTGTTTTAACTATTTGGTCAAAATTGTTCACCAAATATGAAGTGGTCAAAATGTTAAGATAATGTAATGCATTGTAGGACGGGGTCTCAGATATCGAAATCTCTAATCAATTCGAATCAAATAGGTACACAACTGATTCAAAGCTATTTTAATTGGTCACAATTTGATTATATTTAATTGATCACACAATTTCAATAAGTTGTTAGATACAATAGAAATAATGCTGCGATAGTTGTCCGTCTGTCTGTTTGTCGCAGTTCACAGAACAATTTAAGTGAATATTATTTCTTAAATATCAAATTTCTTAATTAGAGGCACCAATTAGACGACGCCGTCTTAGTGGCGGCTTGAAAGCTTTGTAAATAGGCTGGACACTAGCATGCCACTCAGGGTTCGTGTGGTGTACTGTTATTGTGACAATTCACTTCAATTACATGAACTTTTAAAATGGGAACTCTGGAAAAAGGGAATCATTAAATTTCATTCATTTTTAACGTTTTTGGTCAGATAAAACTGATTAGGTTCTTATCTCGATATAAATTTCATAGACTTCTCGATATTTCGGCGGTGTTTCAAGAATCATAATCATAAGTTTTTTTTTATATCATGGAAAAGCCAAACGAGCAAAAGGTGCACATGGAGATTTAAATAACCCAAGGCTGTAAAAAGCGTTGGTAACCCTGAGAACTAAGATGTTGCGCCTATGATGACAGAAATTCCGCCGGCTGTCTAACCCTCCATACCAGATCACAACAGTGGTTTCTTACACAGATACACTATCACTGCGCCAATGGGCCAATCAAATAGTACATTATAATTTTTTTTTTATAAAATAGGGAGCAAACAAGCGTACGAGTCATCTGATGGAAAGTGATCACCGCCGCCTGTGGACACCCACAACGTTCGGAGAGTCACGGGTGGGTTTCCGGCTTTTAGGATAAGGATACAAAGGCGAGGGAGGATGGATGGGCCACTGGCACTCTCACTCACCGAACGAAATACAACAGCAGTAGATGCTGTTATTTCACGCCGATATTCTGTGAGAGGGTAGTATTTCACCGGGCGAGCCGGCACTATTCGTGCTGCAACGCCGTATGGCTCTACCACACTAATATAATCAGCAATTATACAAATAGCCCATAATTTTAACTTTTTAAATATAATTATAATTCCCAGTCGTAAATTGGTTTATCCAAAATGCCTCTACCTTAATAAATTTCGTCACGACGCGTCCTGATTAAAATTTGTGTAACACGTAATCTTATCCGGGACCTGTCCGGACAATTATATTCACCACCGAGGTTTTATAAGAGTTTGCGGCATGACACAGGGTGCTACGAGAACGAGGGTACCAAATTGGACGTTTTGTTTGCAAATTTTATTACTTTTAGGTAAGGTAACCAGCTGTGTCTTGTTCAAAACTAATGGAAGTTACAGATTAAAAAATATAATATGTGTACATTCATTGAAAAGACGAATAACAATATAAATCAACGATTGATTATTCATCAACAAACCAACTGCTTCTTTTTATAAAGAAATAACCAGTTGACAGATGAAACTATTTTTATTAACGTAACAAAACCTTAATATAACATAACCCATTCGTTTAACGAAACGAATCAAACACATAACGCTGATCGTTTTGTGTATTAACGAGTTAATCCACTGACGTTTCGAATAGCAGAATCATCATTTTTCAACCAGTTAGTGATTTCAATAAACGGCTGCGTTCGTCGACGCTAAAAACGTTAATGACTTACTTCTAGAAAACCAAAGAGAATGATTTCTTTTAAACTAAGAACATCTTATGCTTAAAAATCTTATTATCAATTATCGCGTTTATAACAAAGACTGAGTTATAATCTAGAAGTCGGAGGTAATACTTGCTGCTAAGCACATCTGTAGTAATATGTCTCTTTTCCATATGAATTGATATGCGAGGGCTTTTAAATTTCTACCAACTAACACTCCGGCTATTTCTTTGTCATTTATATAAAAGAGACAAAAATATCTAAAATAGTTATTAACATATATTACTAACCTCAAAGATATTTTGCAAAAAATATTATTTTATTTTCATAGTAACTGTTACCTGCGAATCCGTTTGTGTGGAATAAAAAAAAAAAAGCCGTCTGTCCTTTCTCAGGTTTTAAACTTACATATATCCATACCTAATTAGAAAATATCGGTTCAGATGTTTAGCTGTGCCAATATAACAGACAGAAACGGTTGTTTATTTAAACTATCAGTATATACAAACTATCTTATTTTATAACGCCGATTTTGTTTCAAACGGACTATACTGATTCAGCACATCGTAGATTTATATTTTACTTCATCAAAATCTCTACGTTGTTACATATAATTAAGCAATATCGTAATTTGACTAAATATCAAATTAGGGTGAAATGTTCCACAATTCATGGTCCACGTAATTAATTATAGAGATAATATGCAAATTAATATATTGAGGTAGATAAGTGCAATTAATTACAGATAACTGGCTCACCGTTGTCGGGGTGGATGACGGTTCGTTTGGGAACTTATCAATTAGTAATGTTCCTGGTGGTGTTCATGTTCGACTACGACGGCGATTCAGAAAAGGTAATGCTAAGATGTTTATAAGTTATATATGTGATGAAAAATGCCTCGGTCACGTCTAGTTCCACTCGCGAACATAGTATCCATAGAGGTACATACATACATACATGTACAGACTACACGGTGTATCCGCACGTATAAAATGATGAATTTGTAATCCTAATTTCTCAGTGTGGCTTGTACCAACTAATTAAACTCGATTTAAAGACTTGACATCTCATTTGCACCAACTATTAAATAATTGGTGCAAGCGAGATGCCAAATCCTTAAATCGAGTTAACATAGTTGGTGCAAGCCACTCTTAGTTGTATAAAATAAAACGCGAGTAATTCCATACATGGATCTAGTTTTAGTAAGTGAACAAGTTTGAGACACCAGACTCATAAAAGCTTATTATTTGACATCAAAAAAACACATTATAGTTATAATAAATCACCTAAAACATCGATAACTAATCGGAGTGCGTGGTAGAGCCATACCGCATTGCAGCACGAATTGGGCCGGCTCGCTTGAGATACCACCCTCTCACAGAATATCGGCGTGAAATAACAGCATCGTTTGCTGTTGTGTTTCGTTAGGTGGGTGAGAGTGCCGGAGGCCCATCTCAGACACCTTTCTTTCCTTACCCTAAAAGCCGGCAACGCACCCATGACTCCCCGGACGTTGCGGGTGTCCGTGGGCGGCGGTGACCACTTTCCTTTCACTGAAACTTTTTATGGGAATTGCTAAACCAAAGTAATGATAAAATTTTATGCGGCGATAGACTTTTTTTATCAAAAAGACAGACCAGTTTTTTATCAAAAATCTACCCCGAAAAGGCTGAAAAGAAGGACCAAAAATTTTATGAGAAATGCAAAACCGCTGAACCGATTACAATGTGACGTAGATAGTTTGACACCTGCGGACAGACATAAGCTATTTTTTTTCTTTATTTATTTATTTCATTTATTTATTTATTATTTGTGAGACACAGGTACAGTCAATTATGTGATATAAGTAAATTCTCAGTGCCACTGTGCTCCGCCTTAAAAACGGCATACAAATTTTAAGCTATATATAAAGTATTTACACAATTCAAATATTAATAATGTCAACTTGAGAACACCATCAATCAATATCAAACAATCAACAATCAATTTACACAACAAAAGAACATCAAACAATTAAAGAAACATGATACATTGATTCTTAAATGTCATTTTACAATAATCATTTCATATATTTCCATCCGTTAAAAATTCCTGAACAGTGTAATATGCTTTTGATATTAAAAATTTATGAAGTTTCCTCTTGAACAATTTGCCATCGTCTAAATTTATAAGCTGTATTGGTAACTTATTATAAACTCTTGGTATCATTGCTATAACACTTTTAGAAAATAATGCTGTTCTGTGAGCCTTAATCTTAATCCTTTACGATCCTACGAGCGCTACCAAGAAAAGTGAAGAGATAAGAGTTCATTTTTGCGAATAATGTCAATTCTTGTATGTACAATGATGGGAGAGTCAAAACTTTTAAGTCCACGAAGAGCGATTTACAGCTGTCGGACGGCTTCAGATTACATATGGCTCTTACGCATTTCTCTAAAAGCTACCCCTAAAAGGATCCAAAATCATATGAAACTTTGAATGGGAAATGCTAAACCTCTCAACCAGTTATGATGAAATTTGGTACAGAGATATTATGTGCCTGGAGGCAGACATAGGCTTTTTCAAAAACAGTATTCGTACATATATACATTTACATGTAATCTATCCTAAACCAGGAAAGCCACGAGAAATTTTTCTGCGTAGACGAAGTCGCGGGTACAGCTAGTTATGTATAAAAACGTCAATAGACAACGATTCCACTATTGTGTAATAAATAATTTAATTAAATAACTATTTCTCATCGATCAGTTTCTAAAAGTAAGTGATCGGTCAATGCTTACAGAGATCGTCGGGCTGGCAGTTTCTTCCGCCAACGAATTAGCTTGTCTATTATGGTATGTATTTCTCTAACTCATATCTGATAGTATACATTATAATGTATACTTCGATTAAAGTAAATAATCAAGGAATGTACAATAATTTTTACCTTGACTAATATTGTGTTATTTTTCCGTTTACTTTGTCACTAATTGTTTTACTTTACGCTAACATCTGTTTATTCTGTTTCTCATACTAAAACCAGTAAAACCATTCTATTATTAATGTACCTTTATTTTAAATTATTTGTGTAATACTTTTTACATTATTGTGTACTAAATTATGTGTTTTGAGTTTTTATATTTAACATATTCATACATGTTTACTTTTTATAGTATTATGCCAAAATTATATAGTTTAAAACAAGTTTTTATTATCTTGATATAAGATAAGTTTGTAAATAACTCTTCGCTTAGTACTGGCCGAAGTCAGTACTAAGAAAAAGATTGAATTTGAAATTTTGAAGACGGAAGGCGGTAAAAAATAGACAGGGGATCACTCAGAGAATGGTATGGGGAAGAGAAAATTGTAGCTGTAACAACTGATATTATTTATAAAATTTTTGGTGAAATAAGTTAATTGTTAACCGGTAATCCGCGAATTAAGTAATACCAATATGTGGTTATAATGGTTGACAAAGAACAAGTTATACAAGCACTACGAGCCACAAATGTGTGAGGAGAATGATGAGATTTGAGGAAGCGAAAGAGGTGTGTAAGGACCGCGACTCCTGGCGCTCCGTCCTCTCTGGCTACCCCGTTGGGGATACAGCGTGAAGTTATGTTATGTTATGTTACGAGCCACACTTATATCTGTTAAAGGAGCGTTGACTATAAGACAATGTAACCGAGATTATCGTGAACTTCAAGGAGAATGGATACCTTTTAAAAAATTAGACTACCTAACAAAACCTTTACTAGATGTTCCTGGTTTTAAGGTAATACAAGTCAATGGGGAGTCCTATGCTACACGGGAAGCCGGTCGTGGCAGGGGGCCGGTTTAACCCTTTCCATCTGAATATATCGTCTTTAAGTCATCATGTATGGGTTTAATATAAAATGGTAATAATTTTTTTTTAAAACAATTTGTACAATTTTTGAACTACATAATTTAGATATCTAAATTTCTTTAAATTTTTTTATTTATTGTCGCTACACGACACTGTTCAAAGAATTAATGCTTCCAGTCTGCTAGGCAGTATGCATTTTAAGCAATGCCAACTTTTTAAACATCTATTATTTATAAATGTGTAGCTTTGTAATTATTTTTTAAATAGCGGAGAGGGCAAACGAGTAAGCTAGTCACCTGATGGAAAGTGATCACCACCGCCCATGGACAACCGCAACGTCCGGGGAATCACGGGTGCGGCGGAATCACTTCAGATAATCTTTACCAATTTTGGTGAAAATCCTAACTAAATACTAGGATATCATGCAACAAGCAGGGAGAGCTCCCACTAACGTTATGGATTACAAGACAATTTAGAGAAAATCACTTCGTAAATAATGTAATAATCACCATGCTAGTGGTCGATAAACATTTTAAAATGTTGATTCAAAATTTAAAAATATAAATTTATTTCGGTGCGGTTTCACCCTCGCGGACAAAATAAACAGCTTAAATGAAATTGAAAAGCTATGTGAGTTTGCTGTGTCTATTGAAAATAAACTTACCTTCTCGAAATGCCTGACCTCCGCCAGCAGCACAAAATTGATGTGTACAAACCGCGCATCTTCGCAGGACCTGGCTTTTATACGATAGCCAGGCTTCGTGTGAAAGTATTTATAACCCGTATACTCCGAACTGTTCAAGTGCACTTTGAGTGCACCTTTGAAGTCCCAATCACCGCCGCAACCGTAGCAGAGACCCTTCGTGATGTACTTCTCCCAGACGGCCGAGGGCCAGTTAGTGGGCTTGGCGAGGCGACCGTACGAGGGGCCCGCCCCCGCCCCCGCTACGCCGGAGCGGGGGCGGCCGGGCCATGTGCCCGCCTGCTCGTGTGGCCTGAGGCCCTGTAGACCGCCTTGCAGCTTCCACTCTTCTGTGCTTCGTGTATCAGCTGCAGGCTTCCACCGCCATTTTGAGATCACTCGTAATTTTTTGTGGTCTCTCTAGTTAGTCCGATTTCGCATTTGTCGTGTGCGTTCCTTTTGTTTTCTTTTTGTTTCTTTTACGGTTTATAGCATGCATTTATGACTGGTGAAGCATAAGTAGGGTCAATATCACAATCGTTATTGAGCGTCGCAAATGAGATGTGTCAATGGAGAATTGCTACATAGTTTCTATATACATAAATAGTATAAATCAAACGTAATCCGTATTTATATGTGTATATTCATCTTCATATAACTTCTAAAATTTCAAGTAGATTTTAATAATGGTTTCCATCATCATTTAGAGCATTTAACGAGGAAGGTTACGCATAACACATTCACATTTAACCTAAAGAAGGGCTGGCAGCTTCTTCCGTCAACAAATCAGTTTGGATATTCAAAGCGTTAATACTGCCAGTATTAACTGCACCTTAAGCAATGACAGCTTCCTAAGCGGCAACATTAAAGAAGTCTATTATTTAAGATAATGTTTAGTTTTAAGTTTTTACGTTAAGATATAATATATATATACGTGTGTAAGGACCGCGACTCCTGGCGCTCCGTCCTCTCTGACTACCCCGTTGGGGACACAGCGTGAAGATATGTTATGTTTTTATGTTAAGATATAAAGTATCTGTAGAAGTAGATAAATTTTGACATTTCGTAATCAAGTCCCCGCGCGCAGCCGGGGTGGGTAACTATTAATTTACACATGACTATCTGTAAAACAAGTAGTAAACGTTCTGTGATTTTACACTTTTTTATTTATTTATTCATGTAACAAACAAAAATCAATGAACAATATATCAAAGTACAAAAGAAAACCTGACTATTTATAAATAATTACAGTATTTGTGCAACTGTTTCCTATACTTCCAACTTTTTAAACATCTATTATTTATAAATGTATAGCTTCGTAATTATTTTTTAAATAGCGGAGAGGGCAAACGAGTAAGCTAGTCACCTGATAGAGAGTGACCACCGCCGTCCATGGACACCCGTAACGTCCGGAGAATCACAGGTGCGTTGCCAGCCTTTAGGGAAAAAGGGAAACGAGGGAAAGGAGGGGAAGGGGGTGACGGGTCTCCGGCGCTCTCACTCACCGAACGAAACACAACAGTTATAGATGCTGTTATTTCATGCCGATGTTCTGTAAGAGGGTGGTAATATATATATATTACAATTCGTGCTGCAATAGAGATTGGCTCTGCCACTCTCAAGCTTTAACTTTACAAAAAAATATTAACGATAACTGTACTTATTGATCTCGAGAAGTGAAGTGTATTTTATAAATATCGTACCAAAATCTTTACAATGCGACAAGAATTAGCATTTGGCCCAACTTTTTATGAAATCTTAAAAAAATGAACAAGGAATGAATTAAAAAAGAGTAAATTCACACTGCAATCATTTTTCATACGTTTTTAAGGTGTCACGGTTCTGATATAGCGTTGTAGACAAACTGTGTTAAGAAAGTACCTACAGACTATAGGAACGACAGTTTTTAAAATTAATTAAAATATCTCAGTTAACAGTAAGTTAGTTGTACTGCTCTTAAAACCGGTATATTTTAAAATTAGGTTTTGACCACGAGTTCGTCCGCGTAATTAAAAAACTAGGCTATGTTCTTCCCCTGGGTTAAATTATAATTTCTAAATTTCACCAAAATCAGTCCAGCGGAATAGCCGTGAAAGTCGACCAAACATACAGACAAACAGACTTTCACAATTAAAATATTAGTATGGTAGTAACCTAATTAAAAATTTTGGATACAATTGTGATAAAACTACTTGCAGTTAATGACAATAATATGAATTATAGGGTTTTAAACATGAGGAGACAGACAGTAAATAAGCTAGGGGCAGATGGCGTTACAGAGCTGCGGCGACGCAGTGTCGCAGTAACATTGCCCAGCGCTAGGAGTGACAGAGACGGAACATTTCTACATGTGATTAATTCTTAAAATCTTTAGCTATTTTCCGCTCAAACTCCAAAAACCACCAATAGACACGTGTTTCGCCTCTCAACGAAACATCCTCAGGATATTACAGAGATCTGACTCAATCAGCTAACCAGCACCGAATCTGACCGAAGCTGACCGAGTTTGATTTCTGGAATATCCTGAGGATGCTTCGTTGAGAGGCGAAACAAGTGTCGATTGGTGGTTTTGGGAGTTTGAGCGAAAAATAGCTAAAGATGGGATGGAAATGGATTTCCGCAAAGTAACACCTGAGTCTATACATAACATATCTACATTTCGTTACCACTGTTTGAGTTTAATAACTTATATTTTACATTGTATTTTAAATTTTTTTCCGTTCTTCTTTCAAGATTACTAAATCTATCTTTCCATTAGGTTGTTAAGAAATAGTGAAGTAGCATGTTGTAGACATGTGCCAGTTATTGACACTACATTTTATTCTTTTAGCACGACTTTTATTTAACGCGACTTCGCGACTTATAAGTCGCAAGTTCGGCCTTTTATGGAGTATTGTTGCCACCTGCTGGCATCTGCATACCAACTTGCTCCTTTTGACTTGGTTCAAAGGTGAGCTGTGAAACCAGTCGACTATCCCAGGATTACAAGCGGTCTCGAACACTTAAGTTTGAGGAGGGACTTCGCCTTCCTGTGTATGTTCTACCGTTTATATAATGGGCTGTGTTCAGAGGAATTATGCGATTTGATGCCCAAGGCCACCTTCTACCATCACACCGCTCGCCACTGGCAGGGATTTCATCCGCTTACTTTGGAACCGAAATGGTCGCATATGGTTGGGTTTCAAAGGACCTTTCTCCCTCGAACATTGAGGTTGCGGAATGAGCTCCCTGTCAAGGTTTTCCCAAGAGACTACAGTATGGGGTTCTTCGAAAAGGGGGTAAAAAGCATTTACAGCATCGGCAATGCGCGAGTGATACTTCTGACGTCGCCTAAAGGCTATAGGCGTCTATAGGCTACAGTAACATGGTATAAAAAAGCAATATTATGTAAATAAATTAACAACAAATAAATGTTCGCGTTGTTGCAATGAGTACATAATAATATAGCGTACATCTGCGACGACCTCGATGACGCAGTGGTTTAGGTGTTGCGTCTTAGCGCGAAAGGTTCCAGGTTCGATTATCTGTCAGATCAATTTAGGAAATGAACTTTTCTAGAGTATCTGGCGTTTGAGTGTACTGGGAGACGCCCCTAGCAGGGTTTGGTTCTCGTAGCACAGGGAATACCCTAGTTCAGCCATTCCCAAAGTGGGCGATAACGCCCCCTTGTGGGCGCTGCAGGCCTAAAGGGGGGCGGTAAGAGACCCAGAAAAAAAATGGGGGCGTTGTGTAGAGGTCTGGGGAGTGATTTGTAATTTCATTTAGCTAGGAGGCATCTTAGACAACGACTGCATGAGCTCTCGACTCAGTAGACAAAATAAGTTTGGGAACCAGTGCCCTAGTTTGATACCAGATGATCGGTGCGTATTATCTGGCACATTTATTTATTTATTTATTTAATACTTATCAATATAAATAGTTTGTAAAATTAGATTAATCATGAGATGTGAACAACCAGCCATATGGTTTTAACGCGCCAAATTAAATTCTAATATTATCTACATAATATTCCGCAGTTATTCCATCATTATAATCGTAACCAATAAAAAGGAGTACAGCAACAGTCGCAAACAAGGGAGCGAGCGAGATGAAAAACTGTTAACAACTCCGTCAAACTTGACACTCTTCCACTTATTAATTAGCGACTTAAAGCCCGAACTGAAAACAGCGTCTTACTAAAATCACTAAATCATCGTACCCCATATTAGGGGGGTCGTCAAAGGGCCTGACGGAGGAGGCCTCACCATCGGCGGCCTATTAATCAAACACTCTCGTGATTAATTAGAAAATCCGCTATTTGGTCGAAATCGCCGAAATTAAGGGTTTGTTTATCGCGAGTTTGGAAAGGCGCTGGTGCTAATGCTAAGGGTGGATATTGGTATATCTATTATGTACATGGATGGTTTTATTATGAACATTTTGAGTGCTGTTTTTTACTCAACTATGGCAAAGGAAAAGGAGGGTTATGATTTTAGCGACGTAAGTATGAATGTATATATGTATGTCTAGGGTATATGTGTGTATGAACGTACGTATGTACATCTGTTCCATAACAGAGCAAAACCGATTTCAAGTCGAAACTACTCTATTTCCAATCGTTGATTCTAATGTATATGTAAGATATTATTGAATTCGTCTCAATTACGCGCGTTTTAAAGGCTAGGTTGTTTTTTAGAAATCCAAGATGGCGACTATACGACATAAAGAGATCAAGGATAAAATTCCATCGGTCCCCATAACAATGTGTAACAAATTCAAGAGCTCTAAATGGATATTTAGAAAATGTAATAACACGGTTTGATGAAAAATACTGTTCGTAATTATTTAGTACAATTAAAAAAAAATGTATTACATTATTTATATTAGACAATTTTATAATAGGTATGTGTATAAAAAGATAGCTTTACGTCAAACTATGTTTTGTGGTTGCCAGTACGAGACACGAATTGCGGAGGTAGTTGCAATCGGCCATTGTTTTTAAGGAAAGACATGCGATAAGCTTTTCAAATATCATAGAGTATTTAAAAGGCTTTGAATTTGAACGACAGTTAGAGCTATGCTAATTAAAATTTAAAGCAAATTCCTTTTACAAATATGAGGAAACAATTACTCGAATGCGCCAGTCGGGTGGTCGCAGTGATTCTGGAACGCAGCCAGCACAATCTTTGCCATGACTTAATGTCTCGGAAGATACCGGAATCAAATTTATTTCTCTGTAAATGTATTTTATGTAATGACCTAGACTTTTAATGTACCGTTTTAGGAACCCCAACAATTCCGATTATATCTATCTTTATGTCTTAGCCCTTCTATTCTCTGATATTTAATAAATAGAATCTAATATCGAGGGTGTGTGGCCTACATAACGAGCTTAGTCTTAAACTGGACGTTTTGACCAGAATGCTTAAGTACAGGAGACAAACAGCTCTACAGATTACGACTGATCGTTCTATGAACATATAATTTCCATAGAGAATTAAGAGTCCGCCTACCCTAGTCCGTCAGTGCAACTTAACTCGTTCATTACCCCTGCGCCCTATGGCGATAACAATAAAGTTGATTTCCGCAGTTGCGGTTTGATCATATTTTAGCGCGGAGAAATATCGACATTTGTTTTTGCACATAATTGTAATTTGCATAATTATAATGCGATTAATTAAAAACCTAGTTTTTGAGAATTGAGATATTATAATTGCCTATACATTTAAGTAAAAATCGTTCTAGAATTCTGTAGAATTTCGAAGACGCAACTGAATTTTGTGCAAAACAGGATTTTTCTGGATATTTTTTTTATCGAGGTTTTTTCTCTAATCAAATCTCCACGTTTAAGGATTTCAAGATAAAGAGTTGAAGTTGTATGTATCCAAATATCTAACTCCAGTCTTCTTAGATGTCGAGGTCACCAAACATACCAGTCTGAATAGGCGGGTTCTGAACGGTCATATGTGAGAGAGAGAGTTATTTTTAAAAAGAAATTAACCTGCCTTCAAAAAAAAAGTACAAAATAACTATCCTTTACTAATCAAAACTCAGGTATAATAAGAATAACTTTATAAATACGATACACATACCTATGTAATTTAATTTGACAGTTACTGAAATCGGTGCCAACCCTACCAAACTAATAAACTTTCTGTTGTTAGGCATTGATTTGGCACTTTTTATTTCTCCCTTTTGAGTGACTTTGGCCTAAATAAATATCGAGGGCAGGTCTACAATTAACTTCTTTCTAATTTTGGAGCATAACGATATACAAGAGAATCATCAATATAAATGAAGATTACAACCAGTTCGGGTTATTTGGAGTTATTTAGTGTATCTTCGAAGTCCGAGCTCCAATACCGGTTAAATTTAAATGGGACTACCTCGGAAGTACACCTTTTCAAATAAAAAAAAGAATTTTCGAAATCAATTTAAATTAATTTATATTATAATAAATTAATAAATTTTTAATAAACATATTAATAACATTGTGAAGTAAAAAGACTGAAAATGAATGTGAACAAAACTAAGGTTCTGGTGTTTGAAAGAGAAGTGGTACAAACGAAATGTGTGATTTGTGTAAATGGAAAATGTCTAGAACAAGCGAATGAAATTGTGTATCTGGGGAGGGCGTTTTCGAGGGATGGAAGATGTGAGTTGGATGTGGAGAGACGGGTAGCAGCTGGCAATAAAGTGAACGGTGCTCTGTCCGCATTAGTGGGTAGTGTGAATATATCTAACACTGCTAAAATGGCCATCCACAATGCGGTGTTGGTGCCAACTTTGTTGTACGGTAGTGAGGCCTGGATATGCCCGAAATCGAGTGAAAGTATGATAAATGCCGTGGAGATGCGGTCTCACAGAAATATGTGCGGTGTCACGCTTGCGGACAGGATAAGCAATTATGAGATACGCAGTATGACAGGGTTGCACAACAGTGTTATTGTAAAAATGAAGAAAGGAATGCTTAGATGGTTCGGGCACTTGGAAAGAATGAGTGATGAAAGACTGATGAAGAAAATCTACAGAGCGAAAGTGGTGGTGGAAGATATGTTATGGTAAAAGAAGCCAAGGAAGACCAAGGCTGACTTATGAAGATCAAATAGGTAGAGTGTTAGCAGACGGAAATGTCAAAAGCACTCGCATACCTAGGCGAAAATGTGTGAAGAGAATGATGAGATTTGAGGAAGCGAAAGTGGTGTGTAAGGACCGCGACTCCTGGCGCTCCGTCCTCTCTGACTACCCCGTTGGGGATACAGCGTGATGATATGTTATGTTATGTTTTTTTTATATTAATAACGTTTTCTCGAACATTACTGATAATATGGCTAAAGAAAAAATATGGCAATTCGTTCATTACTGTAATGGACATTAATTCGAATTTTACCATGAATCGCTTAGCAACTCGTGACATTTGTTTACCGTTATGGAACATTTTCGAAATACAACATAGTATGTACAATGCTACGTCCGTATTCCGAGTTGAAGGATATTTCAACCGAGCCGTTTAGGAACCCCTCGGAAATGAAGAAATCCGGTCGGTGGGCGCCGACGTCATACTTAATGGAATTTCGTTTGAGACGTCCAACGATGAAAAATGCCTTAGGATATAATTTTCGCAGTAAATACTTTCACTGTAGCCTTGAATTTTGTAATATGTCTTCATGAAGCTACCTAGCGGAGCGAACTTCCGCGAGCAACAGGAATTAAAATATTAATGGTCTGGTTTTTGCGTACTTTGATATTAGGAACTACTGAATAAATCCTAATGAAACCAGTATTCACATCGTAATCCTTCTCTTTCGGAAGTTTTCGATTTATTAAGTCCTTCCTTCGTCGTCTTTCGTACTTAATTGTCGCACTGGCTATAAGAAAAATTGAACGGACATTTAGAAGACATTTCCATAGATCTGTACGTAGTTGTGTTTAAAATTAAGACTTTATTTCTAATGCCTTAATTTTCTATTTTTTAACCGACTTCAAAAAAAGGAGGAGGTTCTCAATTCGTCTGTATGTTGTTTTTTTCTTTTCTATGTGTGTTACCTCATAACTCCGTCATTTATGAACCGATTTCGAAAATTCTTTTTATGTTTGGTAGGTAATTTCACCGATATTAGAGCTTGGATTTCGAAGATACATTAGATAACACGACCTGGTTATCTTACCTTTATTTACTGGTTACCTTTATTTATATTGATGATTCTCTTGTATATCGTTGCGCTCCGGAATTAGAATGAAGTTAATTGCAGACCTGCCCTAGATATTTATTTAGGTCAAGACCAGTCAAAAGGGAGAAATATAGAAATTTTATTAAAAAAAATTAAACCGCCTTCAAAAAACACACTGAAAAGTATAAAATAACTATCCTTTACTAATCAAAACTCAAGTACAATTAAAATAACTTTATAAATACGATACACATACCTATGTAATTAAATTTGACAGTTATTAAAGTCGGTGCCAAATCAATGTGCAACAACAGAAAGTCTATTAGTTTGGTGGGCTTGGCACTGACTTCAGTAACTGACAAATTTAATTATATAGGTATGTGTATCGTATTTATAAAGTTATTTTAATTGTACTTGAGTTTTGATTAGTAAAGGATAGTTATTTTATACTTTTCAGTGTTTTTTTGAAGGCGGTTTAATTTTTTATCATAATAGTTTAGAATTTACTGTCTGTACGCTTTCGACAAATTACAGAGAACTGCTATGTATTGTTTGTTATCTATACATCTACGTACCTATATATATCTTGTAATTACAGACGAATAAAGTTGAATCTGAATTCGACGTTACTGTTTTTTATTATATGTGTTTCCGAAAAGTGTTATTATTTAATCCTGAATTGAAATATTTTTAATATTTTTTGTGAGTCACATAAACTATTACGACTTAAATTCATAACAAGAGTATTTATGTATAATCACATCTTTTATCAATGTTCACAAACGCAAATGACATAAGCAATATAATAATAATATATGGATTTTAAAGAAATACAATTGTTATATTTTATTGTAAAATCAAAATTGACTTCGATTCTTCCTGTTCTTCACACTGCAAGAATGTTCAGAACCGGTGGTAAACGTGATTAAAAACGCTTTGTAGGATTACAGAATTTACGTGACAATAAAATTTTTGGACTAGGATTCGAACGCACTGCTACACTTTCGACACATCCTGTATTACTTTATAACTATGGCGAGCGCACCACTAAACTTGTAGTTAAGTGCGACTGATGGTTGGCAAATGGCTCTGAGATAATCTTCCAATACGTTTACTTAAACTTGGTGAACCGACGCAACTTAAGTGAACTTTGACCCGGCCCGTGCAAACCAACTCCAGCCGAGGGGCCAATGAGAATAATAAGAACACCGTTAAGCACAGATCTGTTTCAACCACCCCTCGATTTAGATAAATAGCAAAATTACAGACCGTGGAAAGAAGAACGTATTTAATAAATGAAGATTACGAATACCTACATTTTATTCTTGTCAGCGCAAACAGACGACGCGCAAATTTTCTTTTGGTCGCCGGGCGGTTGATATTCTCGTGTATTTATTAAAAACGAATGTAAACTCTATTCACTAGGCAACAACGTTTCAAATTCTGGGATCTACCCAACTGCGCGGTCTCCGCGGGGTCATTCGCGGTTACCGCGCGTTCTAAAACACTCCATACCTCGCATTCCATTACTCTCTGGCCACTCCGGACAGAGTGAAGTTACTTGCGCTTGACGTGAGCTTAGATATATAAAGTATTATGCTCTAATATGCGGCGTCCGCTTAGCGACCGCGCGACAACCGCGTCGTGTCGGTGTGAAACCTTTGTAGTTTCGTTACGTCTATCTGCCTGTTGGTCTACACGTCACGGTCGATTTATCTTGTCATTTATTAAACCTATTGAATTAAAATAGAAAGAATGAGTGATGCAAGACTAACGAAAAAAATCTACAGAGCGAAGGAGAGTGGTAAGAGAAGCCAAGGAAGACCAAAGCTGACTTACGAAGATCAAATAGCCCGCATGTTAGCTGACGGAAACGTGAAATGCACCCGCATACCTAGACGTAAAATTGTGAGTAGAACGATGGTATTTGAGGAAGCGAAAGTAGTACGTAAGGACCGCGACGCTTGGCGCTCCAACCTCTCTGACTATCCCGTTAGGGATACAGCGTGAGGATATGTCAAAATTTAGCACGGAGACGTGAAATCGTAAAAGTGTAAAAAAAATGTTCGTATTCTTTTTTAGTACATTAAGTGTTGATTTTTAAAATTTTTATTATTCAAAACTGTTACAGAACCAAAGTTAATGCATATTCTACACCAGCCATTCCCAAAGTGGGTGATAACGCCCCCTTGTGGGCGCTGCAGGCCTAAAGGGGGGCGGTAAGAGACCCAGAAAAAAAATGGGGGCATTGTGTAGAGGCCTGGGGGGTGATTTGTAATTTCATTTAGCTAGGAGGCATCTTAGACAACGACTGCATGAGCTCTCGACTCAGTAGACAAAGTAAGTTTGGGGACCAGTGTTCTACACACTTGTAATAACCGCCTCAATCTATATATCTATACTTACAGATAAAAGTGTGTACAGTTTCTTAAACTTATGTGGTTATTTGCAAGTATCCAAATCAGAACATGCTTTTTTAAATATTTGACTGTCCGTTCGTTTGTCTGTTTGCCGGTTTGTTTGTCCCGGCTAATCTCCGAAATGGCTGAACTGATTTTAATGGGATTTTTATTGGCAGGTAGAAGACTTTTCAGAGAGTAATCTAGGCTTCTTTTTATACCGTAAAAATACCAAATTTAACGCGGGTGGAACGGCGAGGCACGGCTAGTTTAATACAATTTTTCAGTCACATAAAGGCGATATCACAGTCACGGTTACTTTTGGTCGCATAATAGTTGTGTTGTAGTTGTGTTTACCGAAAATCTACTATATAACAGCTACAAGACTTAAGGTTTCACAAGTTTTCCCATAACAACCTCTTTCCCGATTGGGTAAGTTTAATTCAGTCTTACTCATCTAAAGCTAGACTAGAATGCCAATAAGCTATAGGTATTTCAAAGTAGTGAACACAGTTCTGTTGAAGGCTGAACTACGGTTAAAGTTGTGGGTTTATCTCGTCTAGTACGAGCAGTCCGTAGAGATAAATGCCACGAGCGTGCAACTTGCTATCGGGACACTGCTGCGGTCGCCCTGGTTCTAGTGTTGTCAATAGATTGTGATCAGTGTCTGCTGTATTGATCAATGATTATTTGTTAGTCTCCATTATCTACTTTTAGTATTCACTGTCAAAAGTATGTACAAAAATCCAATTTTATGTAAGTAATTTGGCTGAGGCTGACTTACAAAGATCAAATAACCAGTGTTAGCTGACGAAAATGTGATAAGCACTCGCTTACCTAGGCGAAAATGTGTGAGGAGAGTGATGACATTTGAGGAAGCGAAAGAAGTATATAAGAACCGCGAAACTTGGCGCTCGTCCTCTCAGACTACCCCGTTAAGGATACAGCGTGAACATATGTAAAAGCACGCTACGTTGTAAACAATACAAGCGTCGAATTGAAAGTGAGCTAGGTCTAGTCCCCGGAGCCTCAGTTGAGTTGAACATAGCTATTGTTTGTAACACTTAATCTAGTATTTACTTAGATATGGTTGGTGTGTAATTATTATATTTATGAGAGATAATTCCGACCCTATTGTTATTATAAGGTGTTCCCAAGCCCCTCCAATAACACTAACTAATCTCGTAAGATGGGAATGGAAAAACTACCGACACGAAATGTAATGGAAATATCAGAATGGTTTTAGGCAAAATAACTGGATTTACTTAGGTTCTATTTCTCGGTGTTATTGTTGCAATTTTCCCAATGTAATAAATAATAATACAGAACTGATGAAACGGATGGCGTATTTGACACTGATGTTCGAGTGCCGTTTGATAAAGACATAGGTAATTCGGAGTTTTTGGTGGGATTTTATGGGGAGCGGTTGGGCGTTTATTTTAATTATTTGCAAATGGTTTTTAGTGGATATTGTGATGTAAAATCGGCATAGTTTTGTGTCCCAAGTATCTACGCTGTTGTGCTGTTATGTGAAATTGGTGACTTTCACCAATTTCACAGTGGTGTGGTGTGGTATGAAGTGCTTATATAGTAGAGTGAGGTTGAGATTTTTTTTAGTGGTTTAGTCCGCATCAGAGGACCATAATAGAAAGACAGCTGCAATATATTTGTCGCCAGAAACTCAGAAACATCTAAAATGTATTACGTCGACATTTTGATGAAATAATATGAAGAATTTATCTATTTATTACTGACGATGTCGTTTGTATGAGCTAAGATTCTCTAAATTTCCCTCCCGAGGAAGAATCGTACTACCACAAAGGCAATTCGTAAAATCGGGTAATATTTTTCTTTTTATTCGTTGGTTTTTGACTCGAGTTTTTGGTCCTAGGGTTTCTCGCATTCTAGCGCTTTGAAAACGTCAAACTTTCCCAAGTTAGCTATATGACAGTAACCTCTGACCATGCGAACGGGAATCATTATATTAATACGTGAAGCGATAACTTCGGATCCCGTTTTAAGAATATTGCGCGCACGGAGTTCGAAATTTGGCATAGTTAAAGCATACATGGAGAAGAAATGCAGAAAGATAAAATTTATATGTAATGTGTTACAAATATATGAAATTATATTAATTAAAGCACTCATTGTTTATGTTCACACTGTTGAAAAGATGGTCAATGTCAAACTCATATTAGTTTGTGATTATATACATATATGTAAACTCCTTGGGTCAAACAGTCGCAAAGAGCAGATTGTCACCAAAGAGTTTATATTATAAGTTCATGTTTACCGCCGAATTTCAACCACCGGGCGACCTCTAGTGTCGATAATTGCGGCACTAGTGTAGATGTTTACAAAAGATATAATAACAGTGAAGGTCGTTGACCTATTTACAAGCAATCTGCGACTGATTCCCCACGTGACCCTTAATTCAATGAATAAGCTAGTAGGCGTCGATCGAGATACCGTCAAATGTAATGTACCTACTTTGAAGGGAGCTACTCCAATTAGTTCGTCAAACTTCGCAAAATCTCATGCACTAATAGGTTGTTTCAAAATTAGTTTTTAAAATTAAACTATTTTAAAACAATATTTGTGAATGGGCTGATTTACTGGAAACCAAGATGGCGCAGCAGTCTGATATTTGTGACGTACTTTCACGTACTTGGAGAAGTGATGGAAACGGAGCATTAATAGCGAGATAAGTGAACGATTTTTTTGTGAAAAAAGTATATTTACGAAGTCTATAAATATAAATTCTTGTTTATTTTCAACGAGAATAAACACAACGACCAATTTCTTTATAAAAATCATGAAATTACCTCTACTATTATTATTATTATTACAATTGCTCGTATACCTAGGCGAAAATATGTAACAAGAATTAAGATATTTGAGAAGGCGAAAGATAAGGACAGCGAAGCTCTGCTGTCCGTCCCCTCTGGTTACCCCGTTATGGTTCCTTCGCCTCCTCAAATCTCATCATTCTTGTCATATATGTTCGCTTAGGTATGCGAGTGCTTTTGACACTTCCGTCAGCTATAAAAGCTAATAAAAATCTTATGTATTTGTTTATAGTTGTGTTCATGATCAATAAAATTATTTCAGTTCGAACAGTCATAGTTAAAAAAATTACTAAACGTGTGTTGAACTCAGATTCTATAACTTAGGATGACGTGACAATTTTAGATAGAGTAGTACTTATATCTAGAAAATATTAAGTCTAATTTAAGTTTTTGTTCTCCTTTTTTGTATTTGGATTACCTATTTGCCTGAACCAAATTTTATCTCAAAGGTGAAATAAATTATGAGGAAATAAATTAGTTATGACAGACAGACCAACAGACACGATGATATTATTTTGACTACGCAACCTTAAACCGGTAAACAGTTGAGTGGCCTATATACATATATTTTTGTGTGCCACCCTTAATTTTTTTTTTTCAAAATGTATATATCTGTTCATAGGACACACCTACATCCTTTTCATCTTTATATTACCAATAGTTTTGAAGTAAAAAGACTGAGATATGGACAGACAGACGAACAGAGAGAGAGGATGAAATTATAAGTATTTCGTTTTTTGTCATTTGGCTTTGGAATCTTAAAAATGCCGATTTTTAATTAATATTGAAATCATTTTCCACATTTTGTAGCTATGTAGTCACAGACAGGCAGATAACGTTGTCAAACTTGTAACACCTTTATTTTCTGTCGGAGGTTACAAATGAATGTCTTTACTGTTAATTTTAGCAGAGATAGAGCAAGATCAAAGCACATATCTTCTGAAATTCCGACCAACATTACGAATTTTTGAATGAGAGTAGACCCTTGTGTCGAACGGTGATGTATGTACCTGAAACAATTAACAGTTACGTTAGACTTCGTAGTTAAATAATAAACGTTTCAAGGGGAACATCTTATATGTATCAGTTCGAATGTACATACGAGTATATGAACTTTGTTCTTTACGATTTATATAAGCCTCTCAACGAAGCATCCTCAGGATATACCAGAGATCGGAAGGGGCGAAACACGTGTCGGTTGTTGGCTTTTGGTGTTTGAGCGGAAAATATCTAAAGACTTTAGGAATTCATCAGATTCAGTACTTATATAAATCGTAAAGAACAAAGTTCATATATGTACATATATTAAAGTTATAAAATAAAATTTTATTACAGTAATGAGAAGGCAATAATTAAGTGCCAAGTAATGGATTCCGTATCGTATTAATAAAATCATTAATTTTGAATATGGAAATTTATAACATAACTAATAACTATAACCATCTTAACTATACAGAGGGTTATAGGTACACCGAATTTGGAAGCCCTTTCAGAACGCCGAAAGGGTTTACAAAAGACATCAAAATATACATTGATAAGGTACCATACTTTTTCACGAATTAAAATTTCGAATTAAAAAAAATATGGACATGGGATTCGACATTTCTTGCCTTGGACTCGTGGCTCTCGTGCCCTTAGGGTAAAGATAGGACAGCCAATTACCATGAGGTGAATATTCCAACAACTGACACGTAGGTACATGACAAAATTATGAAAATAGTTTTAGGTGTTATTATTTTATTGGTTTATCTGTCACGGCTATATACAAGTAGCATAAAAGTGGCAAAAAATTGAATAGTAACTTCCGGGGCTTAGTTTTTGAGAACTTAAATAGAAAGTTGTAAAACAATTTTTATTTGGTGTCAATGTTTTTTAATCACGAATCCGAAAATGTATAAGATTATTTTGCGTTGTTGTTCAACACTTCACCTCTTTTTGACGTTTATAAAAAAAAGGCTGACTCCCTCTAAATATATAAATCAGAAAAAGACGGTCAAGGCCGCATCGACACGCAAATTCCGTAGCTATTTCTGACAAGTAAAAATCAAATAATGACAAGTAAATATCAAATATTTAAAGAAGATATTTTTGAAGGTCAAACCTAGTTTAGTTCAGTTCGAAAAGAAAACCTGGACACTGAGAAGAACCGACAAGAAACTAAGTTAGGTATCAATTTTTCAGCATCACTTACAATAGATTATTGTAAAATAATAGAAAATATAATAATTAGTAATAATAAAATATATAAAAATAGTAAAAATGATATTAAAAAACCCATTACATATTTTATTTCTTATTTTTAGTTTTCAGTTACATATTCATGTCTCTGTATCATATTCACATCGGTAGGAATATATGTATCAACTGTGACGTACGGAAATATGGCAATAACGAAAGTATAAAGCTCCCGTTGTTGCTATTTGAGATACGGAACCCCAAAAATCTGAAATTCGTGCTTAATTCGTTTTGTAGTTAAGTAACATTTATTTAAACGCTAAATAAAAATATGGAGGAACGAGATCCGAATCGTTTAAGGAATATCAGACGCAGTTCGAAAAATATCTTGGTATTTAGAGATTCCCTTTTAATTTGAAACACCCAAAGGAATTACAGAGCCGAATCACAAAATGGAAGAACCTCGAAGGTTGCTACCTTTTTTAATTTATTGCAAAAAATTCAATGTAATTACGCCGTTCTCCTATTGTTATCTTTAATTACATTGAAATACTAGCGACCCGCCCCGGCTTCGCCTGGGTGGGATGTTGAATGTTTGCAACACACCAAATTTTTTTGACTGAGATTTTCATACAAAAATACCATACAAATTTCAGACATTTTACGTGGATTTTCCAAAAATTTTCTTTCATACTAACCTTGTCCTGCAATTACAAACACAACAAAAAGAAGTTAGCCAAATCGGACGAGTCGGTCTCGAGTGACGTCATCATACATAGAGCCATCGACTTTTATGCATATTTTTCTTTCGTGTGTGTGTGTGTGTATGTAAATAATTTATTGCACATTTGTATACGAAATTTTAAATTATTTCGATATAATGTATCCTTAAGCAATGACAGCTTTCTAAGCGGCAACTTTGAGGAAGTCTATTATTGAAAATAATGTGTAGTGTTAAGTTTGTAATTATTAATGTATGTACGTACTTTTTTAATATTAATAAAGGTTACCTGATGTATAAAATAGTGTACCTACTGAACTATTTTATTTAAGAAGTCCATTCTCTCCGCTCTCATAAATAGTTTTCCCTTTTATTAATAAATGGACTTATACTTATTAATGGGAAAATCATTGATGCCGTAACATCGTAGTTTAATGTTTTCTTTAAAAAATGTGTATCGGCGCGTTATTTTAGCTAATAAAAAACATGCCATGTTCTTTGGCAGTTGATTTATTGCTCAGAAAAAACTGTCGTAGGCCAAACATCTCGCCGTTATGGTTACTTTGATAAATATATACGGATCTGACACACCCTTTTTTGGTTGACTTTTTTCACTCTAATATTTTTATTAATATACTTGCTTCTGACCGCAATTTCGCCTGCATGGATAAAGTAAGAAATGTTCTATTCACAGATTAAATTTAGAATTAGAATCGAAATTTAGAATTTAAACTCCTCAACTCCCATGTTACGATGTATTAAAAAATTACATTTTGTGCTATTTAAGATATGTATTCAACCCAAAGGAGGAAAAAAGTTGAGAACTTTCAATAACTATTATATTAGCACATAGCGTGTTGGTGCGTACGATATGGTTATTGCGTCTAAACAACTAACTTCATTTCAAAGTTGGGAGTTTAAATTATTTACTCCAGGATTATACTACTAGGTATATTCTCGGAAATACATACATACATATCTTCACGCTGTATCCCTAACGGGGTAGTCAGAAAGAACGGAGTCGCGGTCCTTACATACAATTTCGCTTCCTCAAATTTGATCATTCTCACTTAATCAATCACAGATTAATGACTTACAGTAAACCATAACGTGAGATATGTATCTTTACGCTTGCATCCCTAATGGGATAGTATGCTGGAGCGCCAAACATCCATAATTCTTTCGCCTCCTCAAATCTCATTATTCTCCTTACACATTGTCCTTTAGGTTTGCAATTGCTTGTGACTTTCAGCTTACATTCTGGCTATTTGAGCGCGGACCACACGTGCTGTCATGATCGGTGTCGGTTATGGAAGATGAGCTACAATTTTAATAACCTTGTTTTAAATTGAAAAACTTTACAAATTTGACAAGCTGCACTAGAATGTTTTCTGAAGAAGCTAGAATGAATTTAATTCCATTCAGCGGCAAAAATAACTGGTTTTTATTTAAGCTGGGCTGTGCTTCGCGGTGGCTCCCCGAACGAACGTTGAATAAAACAAATCTGTCTTCGTAACGTTTAGCTGTTATTTCCATCCACTTCCCCGCTATTTCCCGCTTCGCCTGCGTCTTAAGTTGAGAAAAGTAGCGATTTTTAAAGGTATCGTTCATTACAGAGGAAAACGGAACTCTTATTAGATCATTTATCTCATTTGTCACCAATCTACGTAACGTATAAGTTCGAAAAAATAGCGATAAATCTTGTTAACCTACAAATGTTGCATTAGTAACTTTGTAAAATAACCCCCCAGTTATTTTCAAAATTACTAACTCAATATTTTAAACATTTCTAGCTATTTAAAACCCTACCTAAAGTTTATAGAAAACATATAACGAAGATTCCCGGAGTTCAGGAATATTCTCAGAAAAATACTCATTACAATTTCAAAAATTCTAATTTTGGGAATGTTTTCTTTAATGACGCATTTTTGTATTTGAGTTACTTACAACTTAAGCGTTTTTAAGGCTACTGTGATACTGTGTATAATTATTAAATAAACATTGCTTTCCAATCGGGAACGGCTGACACCAAATACCTATTTATGATACAAAATAAATACCGCAATATACTATAATGCAGACGCGTGGTGCTTTATGTAAGACTATACAAACTTGTATCATTTAAAATATGGGATTTCCCTGTCGCTACTGTCGCTTGTACCCGCTGTCTCCTATAACATAGACTACTCAGTGACTCATCTCGAGGCGTTCTGGTGTCATTGAGAAGGAACGCGTCAACTATTTCTCTATTCACAGTCCGCATACCCTTCCATGTTGGTTTATTTTGAACATCAGAAAAAAATGTAATTTTAATTATAATTAGCAACATCAATTTTTAGGGTTAAAATTGTATACACGGTATTTGCATATGTCAGAGTCGTGCGATTGAGCAGTTAATTTAAAATATCGTTCAAGAGGTTGTTCGCACGCGCATTAACTTAAGAGTTACTGTACTGTAGTTAAATTTAAAAAAATGGGTCCAAAATATCCATAATCTAGTTTTTCATTTCTTATTTCTCGTCTTGCGTAACAAATTTACTTCTATGTGCCAAACTTTAGTACATTAGGTGCTGAGATGACGAAAAAACGTGTACGACCTATGGAGAGACAGACGAACGGACAAAAATAGGTGGGGGAACTATAATTGTTCTGTTTTTTCCCTTTTATCTACAGAACTTTAAAAAGTATTACACAAAAAGTGTGTAGAAACGGGATAAAAAAAACAATGGGAACCTAATGGAGAAATTTCCTTATATTTGGAAATATTTTGAATGATGACATTTGAGGAAACGAAAGAAGAATGTAAGAACCGCGACGCTTGGGGTGCCGTGCTCTCTGACTACCCCGTTAGGGATACAGCGTGAAGATATGTATGTGTGTATTTCCGAGAATATACCTAGTAGTATAATCCTGGAGTAAATAATTTAAACTCCCAACTTTGAAATGAAGTTAGTTGTTTAGACGCAATAACCATATCGTACGCACCAACACGCTATGTGCTAATATAATAGTTATTGAAAGTTCTCAACTTTTTTCCTCCTTTGGGTTGAATACATATCTTAAATAGCACAAAATGTAATTTTTTAATACATCGTAACATGGGAGTTAAGGAGTTTAAATTCTAAATTTCGAAACAAATTTTAAGTACTCAATTTCACTGCCGTATTCAATTTCATATAAAAGTTTCTTACGAAGTTAGCCCCCTTAAATGTACGTTAGCCCTTTACGCCCTTAAAATATACTATACATACATACATACATATCTTCACGCTGTACCCCTAATGGGGTTGTCAGGACGGAGCGCTGAGCTTCGCATTCGCATACCTAGGCGAAAATGTGTGAGGAGAGTGATGAGATTTGAGGAAGCGAAAGAATATATTGAAAAATGATATTGAAAAAATGATATCTGACGAAACTTCATGTCGGTTCTTTTGTATGCAAGTTTTCTTATCGATTCGAGTAGATTTGAGTTAAAATGCCTTGTAACTGCTTCTGCTTGAATAAATTCATTTTTCTTTAATCGTTTTCGCCATTTACACTACGGAACCCTAATAAACTAAGCTTTATTTTGGAAAAATCGCACGTTACACATAGATCACTATATCCACATTCCAAAACATCTCAAGATTAACCTGAGGATGTAACTGGAACATTGGCGAGGTAGACGAGGGTCCGGGCGCATCAATCAACGTCGCCGTCCTGTCGGCGCGGCTGTGATTTGTCAAACTGTATGTTTGTTTAATGATAACTAGAACTGGGGGGAGAGGGCTAAACTTGCGTGATTTATCCTGCGATAATTATTGCCTATATCTTATTACCTTAACGAACAATTCGTGTATAATCTATCTATATAAATAAAAATCGATTGCCGTATGTATGAAAGATCACTTAACTTGAATTCTCGGTTAATCAAGTCTCGGTTTTTTTTTTCGTTGTGTACGTAATTGTCAGGACAAGTTTTATATGAAAGAAAATTTTGGGAGAATTCACCGACGAAGTCGGACATTTCGATGATATTTTTATATGAAAATTTCAATAATAAAAAATTGATGGACTGCAAACATTCAACATCCTACCCGGCCGAAGCCGGTGCGGGTCGTTAGTGCACATATAAAATCGAAATACAACTCATTCCTGACTTACAGATTAATTACATACATACGAACATTATCTTCACGCTATATCCCTAACGGGGTAGACAGAGAGGACGGAGCGCCAAGCTTCGTGGTCCTTACATACTTCTTTCGCTTCCTCAAATCTCATCATTCTCCTCACACATTTTCGGTATGCAAGAACTTTTGATATGAGTAAATTAAATGGTTAAATTTTAAATCCTGCCATTGTTTTTTATACACATCAGTTAAAAGAATAATTAACTAGTTTATTGATGTGAAAAAGAAAAGAATTTATTTACTGTCCAGAGTAAAATAAACACAAAGGCGGGTCGGACAAGCCAAGTAACAAATATCTGATAATGATTCCCACATTAACTGTCACTCGGAAACGAGACGGCGACGGGAGGGAGAAGAAAAAAGCATTTTAACAAACGACGCGGCCAATTCAGTGGAACAAACTGCGACAAGCCCAAACAAATTGTCTACGTTGGGTCGGAGCGAAGCGTAGTCGAAGTGGCAGAGGAGATTTTTTATCGGTATTAATTCTTACGGTTCACTAGACCTTCTTTATATTAATTATTAATTATCTGACTACGACGAAATATAGTTGGAGTATTGTATTATACTCCAATACACAATAATAAATAAGTCATTTTCCACCCAAAAATTTCAAAGTTATTAATCGACACGTTTGGTTATTGGTGGATTCGGAATTTTGGTGGAGGATAACTAAATATTATAAATATTCAACACATGAAATGAATTTCCTTACAGTAACATCCTGAGTCACAATGAATTTCCTTACAGTAACATCCTGAAGTATCCTCAGCACAATCTACAGATCACACTCGGTCAGCTAACCAGCACCGAATCTATATTATTACACTTATATTAAATTAATATTGTATACCTAGGCGAAAATGTGTGAGGAGAATGATGAGATTTGAGGAAGCGAAAGACCGCGACGCTTGGCACTACGTCCTCTCTGACTACCCCGTTGGGGATACAGCGGTAAGATATGTATGTATGTAATAATGTGTAACCTTAAATTAAGCACTAAATAAGCATAATGTTTTTAAACTTTTACGACTTGTACACGTCTCAAAACTCTTAATAACCGGCTGGGCTATCATGTAAAAACCGTTGGCTTCGCTGCAGTCGCGCGATGTTTGTTTTAAAATGGTAACTATAGTGCCATGCGGTGAGATTACTTTTTATAGCATAAATCGCTAGCAGTAGTTTTTAGTACACTCATTAATCAACAGAGACAGCAATAGCGATTCGCGACCATTATATTGTGCTCGATTTAACAATAATTCGCAATGCGATAAATTCCTAATATCTTTAGCTATTTTCTGCTCAAACTCCAAAAACCACCAGCACTAATTCGGTGCTGGTTAGCTGACCGAATCCTATCTCTGGTATATCCTGAGAATGCTTCGTTGAGAGGCGAAATACGTGTCGATTGGTGGTTTTTGGAGTTTGAGCGGCGGAAAATAGCTAAAGATTTTAGGAATTTATCACATGAAATGGATTTCCGCAAAGTAACACCTGAGTCTATACAATAACAATTCGCAATCAATCGCGTAAGATTCTGCTATCGCTTACTCGCTGCAGTTACGTAATAAGGGAGCCGCTCTACGTCATGTTGATACTTAAGGCTAAAACATTTTTATCCTGTTGTTTCGACTGGACTACACCGATCGTGGTCACGGACAGACTGTAATTAGATTGAAACGTCGGGATTAAAAGTTATTATTAGCCTTAAAGTATTAACACAACATAGACCTGCATGCTTATTACCTAACTCACAGTCATATGCCACAGCCAAATATCGCGCGATATCTGCTGTCAAAACGAGAATTAGTATAATGTACTTTGTATAGGAGCGCTAAAAATCTACCGCGAAAAATGTATTTACGGTCATGGCGCAGTGGACATGCAATCATCATACATAACGCCAATTCTTTATTACAATTAGTCACCGGTCGTGCAACGATCGCATGGCCAAAGCATGGCTGTCGCTGTCTGCAAATTTTTAGGTAATAACCCGCCGGTTAGTTAAGCTTGGATAAATATAAATAGAAATATACATAGAAATATGTGCGGTGTCACCTTTGCGGACAAAATAAGCAATGAAGAGATACGCAGTAAGACAGGGTTGCACGACAGTGTTATTGTAAAAATGAAGAAAGGAATACTAAGACGGTTCGGGCACATGGAAAGAATGAGTAATTAAAGACTGACGAAGAAAATCTATAGAGCAAAGTGAGTGGTAAAAGAAGCCAAGGAAGACCAAGAATGACTTATGAAGATCAAATAGCTAGAGTGTTAGCCGACGGAAGTGTCAAAATCACTCGCATACCTAGGCGAAAATGTGTGAAGAGAATGATGAGATTCGAGGAGGCGAAGGAAATATGTAAGGACCGCGAAGCTTCGCGCTCCGTTCTCTCTGACTATCCCGTTAGAGATATAGCCTGAAGACATGTATGTATGTATATATTGTACAATATGATAAATGAACAATCATTTATAATCACAAAAAGTAGCTTAGATTATTTTCTAAAAAGTCCTCTATCTGTTAATGATGGTCCTGTCAAAATGAGTGCAGCCATTTCAAAGATTAGCTTGGACAAACAAACCGCTAGACAGACAGACAAAAATTTAAAAAGCGATTGTTTGGGTTTTGGTATTGTGTAAATAATTGAATCTTAGTAAAATCCTTACCTTGAAATCATAGACAGACGCCTCGATTTTATTTATATGTATAGACGTATAGAAATAGACATACATAGATGTAATTGTACCATTGTTAAGCTCAGTTAGCGCTATTCAGATTTTTCAATTATCTTTCACTAACACGTTACCGAAGTTAAACTGACAAGTTACGTTTCCAAATGTGAGCAAATCCCGCAGACTGTGGAGCAAATCATTGGAGAACCGCTTAGCCATACATTATTTCCATTCCAGACTATTTCACACGTAGCTCTCACTAGAAAGGCGAGATTTCATAAATGACACACGGTTCCGCCGTTCTAAGAACCACGCTGTTCAGACTGCTAAAGTATTTACTTATAGATGTAACAGTGCTATTGAGGGCAATTTCTGAATCGCTATGTTGACATGTTTTCTATGTAGCATACGGTTGAATTTGATTCTCTAATAGACGATCTACCTTTGACCGCAATATTGATTTTTATTTCAAACCAATATTTTGTGGGTTTTTTTGGGACCTGTTCACACGCTCGTAAAAACTGAACTTTTTGTATTGTTTTCCTAGATTGTCTATAAAACATTTAACTGAAACATAAATTAAAACCTATTTGTCTCCAAGTTTCGTATATTTTATACAGCTTTTTCGTTTCAATAAACTTGATCCATTGAAACCAATAACAAAAAGCGAGAATCTATTCCACTAAATACGTAATACTTAAAACCCGACAAGACGATTAAAGATAATAATGGGACAGCGACTACGTCATTCACTATTTGCACAAAAGATTGTCAATTGTACAAAAGTATGAAAATTATGCACCAAAATTTAAGTTGTCGTTAGTCCTCGATGTAAAAGTTGATTAATTTTAACAGTCGATAGCTCAAAGCTACTAGGTAAAAATACCAAATCATTGTCATATTGCATGCATTAAGCTATAACTGAAAAAAAATTCAACACTGTACAAGAAAATCACACGGACGCCAATATATACATTTATTTAAGTTTTATCACTGTTATGTTGTCCTATAACAATGAGAAAAATTGGTATTAAATATTTCTTTTTTTCATAATTTTTTTCTTTTCCTTAAATTTTTTAATAAGTTTTTAGTTTATAGTTTTGAGTTTTTTTTAATCATTCGATAGTCAGTATTGCACTAACGAACTTCATTTTCATTTGTTTTTCGTAAGTTTTGTTAGGGTTTAACTAGCTTAGCTTAGCGTAGCTTGTTATCTATACTACTATATAAATCTCTTGCGTCTGTCTGTAATTTCAGATTTTTTGTCAAATTTTGCGATAAATAGTCGTTTTATTACTTACTGATTTTGATTCTACCATTTTAAAAATTTTTGTCTGTCTGTCTGTCTGTATGTCTTTTTATAACTAAACAACGGCTTGACAGATCTTAATGGCTATCGGTACGTCGTAAGAACACGTGATTGCGCTCATGATAGGCTACTTATTTTTTAGAAAATCTACCCCTAAAGGGGTGAAAATGGGGATGAAAGTTTGTATGGGAAATGGTAAACCCCTGAACCGATTATAATGAAATTTAGCACTGAGATAGTTTGACATCAAGAAACGGACATAGGCATAGGACATAGCTACTTTTGTTTTTATAAAAAACCTACCTGTCTGTCTGTAATTATAATTTTACTGTCAAATTTCGTGATAGATAGTTATTTTATGACTCACTGACTTCGATTCTACCATTTTTAAATTTTTGTCTGTGTGTCTGACTGTATGTTCTTTTATAACTGTAGAACGGCCTGACCGATCTATCTATCTATCCTTAAAAGGGTGAAAAGGGGGATAAAACTTTGTATGGGAAATGGTAAACCGCTGAACCTATTATGATGAAATTTGGCAGGGAGATAGTTTAACATTACTGAACGGACATAGGCAATTTTTTTATCAAAAACTTATGCCTAAGATGGTGAAAACGGCGGTGAAACTTTGTATGGGAAACGCTAAATCTTAGTGAGAGGTGCGGCGATAAGACTTCTTTTTATCAACAATACAAAGGCTACTTTTTTATCAAAAATCTGTGAAAAGGAGGACGGGAGCGAGGAGGACGAAACTTTGTAAGGGAAATACAAAACCGCGGAACTGATTATGATGTAGCATGGATATAGTTATTGTTATTATTAGTTATGGTTATAGTTAGTATTATTATAAAAATGAAGAAAGGAATGCTTGGATGGTTCGGGCATATAGAAAGAACGAGTGATGAAAGACTGACGAAGAAAATCTACAGAGCAAAAGTGAGTGGTAAAAGAAGTCAAGGAATATCAAGGTTGACTTATGAAGATCAAAGAGTCAGAGAGTTAGCTGACGGAAATGTAAAAAGCACTCACATATCTAGGCGAAAATGTGTGAGGACAATGATGAAATTTGAGGAAGCGAAAGACGTATGTAAGGGCCACGACGCTTAGCGCTCCGTCCTCTCTGATCTTCGTTAGGTATACAGCGTAAAGATGTATACCGTAAAGATGTACGTATGTATGTATGTATGGATATAGTTTGACACCTGGGAACACATATAAGCTAAACTAGCCTTAAAGGGGTGAAAAGGGAAATGAAACTTTGTATGGGAAATGGTAAACCGCTGAACCGATTACGATCAAATTTAGCAGGAAGATAGTATGACATTAGAAAAAGGGACCTGAGCTAATGAGTATCAAAATAACTTTTTTTATCAAAAATTTACCGCTGTGATGATGATGACAATGGCGATGAAACTTTGTGTGGGAAACGCTAAATCTTGGTAATGTAAAAATTTGGTGCGGTAATAAGACTTTTTTATCAAAATTACATAAACTACTTTTTTTATAAAAATCTGTGAAAAGGGGGACGGGCGGGAGGGGGATAAAGCTGTGTACGGGAAATGCTAAACCACTGAACTGATTGTGATGTAGCATGGATATAGTTTGACACATGGGAACGGACATAGGCTACTTTTTTATCAAAAAACTATCCCTAAGGGGGTGAAAAGGGGGATAAAACTTTGAATGGGAAATGCTGAACCGCCGAACCAATTGTGATGTTTGGTACAGAGATAGTATGTGTCCGGAGACAGACGTAAGCTTAAACGTAGACTTTTTTTCAGAAACAATGTTTAAACATACTATGTATATTTACATATAATTTAACCTAATCCGGGAAAGCCACGAAAAAATTGTCCGCGCAGACGAAGTCGCGGGTACAGCTAGTTTAAAATAAACCTCTTGTATAATTTTTTTTTAACTTTTGAGTTGTAACCAAAAAAAAACAAAACTGTAAAATGAATTAAATCTCATTGACTATTGTTGGCTAAACACTTCAGCCGTGTGTCTCACTTGCAAATGGGAATCTCAGACACAGAAATCGAAGATGCGATCATTTGACTTATATTCATACGAAAGTTTGCAACCTTCTATTATGTAATCGATCTGAGCGCTAAGCTAGAGAACATTATCGAATAAATTCCTCGCTTCAACGACTAACTTCTAAATTACTATGAACTATGCAAAATATTATGAACAAATAAATAGATACATGCTTATACATTGCAGAAGTTATCGCAAATATATTTTCCGTTATTTTTTTCTGAGTCCTGTATATTAAAAGGAAATCACCTATGCGTTCGTAAGTCTGTCCGTCACTCAAAACACATAAGGGTACTGTACAAATAAAAAAATACAAGCGGACAGTTGTCGGTAACAGTTACTGTTAGATAATTCGGTTCTTCATCAAAGCTTTTGGCCAGTACTTATATTCATATGTGCGAAGCCGAGGCGTGTCGCTAGTTAATAACAAAATAACATGTCCAAGTATGGCTGCCACTTGTCGTAAATCTGTAGATGGAGTGGCATCACTCCTCTTGAATCTCCTTTTTCTCGTTTCGTCGGGAATATGTATGACCACTATTAGGTGCAAGTGGGGACCCAACGCTCATTACGCCCCGTATCCGGCGACCACTTAATCTACCCTGCGGACGACCTCTTACTGTACATTGCTTCAATCACCGTGTATGTTAAACAAAATCCGTCTACAGTCGTGTTGAACAGCCATTAACTAAGAATTGAAGTTTATTAAAAAGAAATTTGGGCTAGAAAATCTGTTATTAACTGTTGAAATTTCTTCTTTTGGCGCGTTAGGTAAAAAAAATCAGTGTAATTTCTGTAGGCAACGGAAGTTACGTCATCATTGTAACATACCATGAAGTTTTTTTTTTCTTTCTTTATGGCATGGCGCACAGATTAGCACATTTGGCAATGTCACGTATTAATAAGTAGAATCCATGTAGAATCAGAAGGAAATTCGTTTTTTCTTATCGTAAAACTCCTCCAGTAAAGTGATAGTAGGCTTTACTGAAGTTTTAAAGGACTTCTTGGAAGAGCGCGAGAACTTCAGCTACACATGTTTATTTAGATCTCCTCCATTCTTTTCACTTCCACAGAACTTTAAAACACAATATATTATCACTGTTGTACTTTAAAACTCTTAAAAATCTAAAAAATGGAAAATCTAAACAAAATGACAATTTTACTTCTCCCGTTCCCGCCAAAAAGTCCTACCATGAAGTTAGCAAACGAAGAAAGGTCGTTTATTTTGAGGCCAGTTTTGTTTTTTATGTTCATGTATGACCAGTTTTAATTTTTATTTCATTTCTTTCAAGGGGCCAGTTTTGTTTAATTTTCCATACTTGAAAATAAACGATCTCGCTATTTTTGCGCCTCTAATTGATTTTCTGAGAAATACAATTTTCTATTAGGTTTCAAAGCCATGCGTCCCAAGTTTTTACCCTCAATTACAATACTAAATCCAAACATGGTTTATATTCAAGCAAGAACTTCAGTACAAAATAATTTTGCTAAATTTTACCCAACATGAAGTAATCTAAACTTTAGCCTGTATTTGTCTTCACAAATGTCTCCCAAGCATTTATTATTACCATTATACCGCATTAAAGTTCACTGATTAAAGTAGTAAACAAAAATAACGAAACTGTTAATTTTGAAGTTTTCCTTAATTATTCATTAGTCATTAATATCAACAGTAGCAAATTTATAGAGAAAACTATTAATTTCAAAGATTATGAGTTGTAGATAGAATTACTAATCTTGGAGCTCTATTAAATATATCCCATTCTTTT
The DNA here is from genome assembly GCA_907165235.1 of Zeuzera pyrina. Lineage (NCBI taxonomy): Eukaryota > Metazoa > Arthropoda > Insecta > Lepidoptera > Cossidae > Zeuzera > Zeuzera pyrina. The sequence continues at coordinate 20,467,396 of OU015638.1, read as the reverse complement.
TTGCTTTTTATTGTAGTACCTATAAAAGCATGTTTTTTAGTTTGTGAGCTATCATTTTTTAAATTTTTGTCTGTCTGTCTGTTTGTTTGTCTGGGCTAATCTCGAAAACGACTGAATCGATTTTGATGATACTTTCATTAGCAAGTAGATAATTTTTCAGATAGTAATCTGAGCTACCTTTTATACTGGAAACACATCAAATTTAACGCGTGGAAAACCTCCAGGCACAGCAGTAATATATTTATAAGATTTGTATAAATCTTGAAAGTTTAAAAGCACACGTACTGTTCAAGATTTACTCAACATTGGAGGAGTCAGGAAGCCGTTTGTTGAAATGTCAAATAGTCCGTTAGGCGTCCACTGCCGGTCGGCCTGACTTATGTGCCAATTTCGACGGCACTATATCACCAATGGACCTCGGCCCGCCCCAATATATTGCCCGTAAATTTCTGTTTCCTCTGGATGAAATTTCATATAGGTAGCTTAGAATTAATCCATTTAATATATCGTATACAATCAGGTGTTGCTTTTCGGAAATATATATAAAGTGTTCAATTTGTGTATTTTTTAACTATTTTTCTTCCAAATTCATACTTACCAATAGACATGCGTTTTGTTTTCAACAAGAAATCCTCGATAAACTAAAAAAGCAAATACAAATTGATGAAACAATTCATTTCTTATAAAGTTGTTATTAGGAATAAACTGTATAAATTTCATATATTTTATTGCGTATTAATTAATTAGTTTAAAATATACGTAAAAATTACAGAAATTTAAAAAGCTGGCTGAAGGACGTTTTGGTCTCGTTTTAAATTAGGGTTCAAAAGCAGTTCCCAAAAGTATAAGTCAAGTTAAACGGTAGCAAAAAAATGGATTCAAAACGCCCATAAAAAAATTTTTTGTTTCTCTTTTCTGGATTTGGGTTACCAAATTGATTCTCTGTAGCAAATTTTAGCTCGGTAGGTGTAAAATTACGGAATAAGTCGGCTGTGATTTACGGACAGACGGACAGACAAGTATGATGAAAATATAAGGGCTCTGCTTTAGCGGTTTTGTCGAACGAACTCAAAAAACTAAAATTTTGTTGCAAGTACTTAAACCATCACTTGATACGATATTCTATAACAAAATGGCGGACGATAGTCTCGTTTGATGCAAATGTGTATCTTATTTTCAGACTGGCCAGGCATACTTCATCGATTTAATTGTGAAATACGCGACGGAGTCTATATTTTATAATGTACATATATACATATCCCTAACGAAGTAGTCAGAGAGGGCGGAGCGTCAAGCGTCGCGGTTCTTACATACTTCTTTCACTTCCTCAGATCTCATCGTTGTCCTCACACATTTTTGCCTAGGTATGCGAGTACTTTTGACATTTCTGTAGCACCTGGCTAACTTACGAAGATCAAAATCTTCGTAAGCCAGCCTTGCCCTTCCTTGGCTTCTTTTACCACTCACTTTTGCTCTGTAGATTTTCGTCGTCAGTCTTTCATCACTCATTCTTTCTATGTCCCCGAACCATCGAAGCATTCCTTTCCTCATTTTTACAATAACACTGTCGTGCAACCCTAGCATACAGCATATCTCTCATTGCTTATTTTGTACGCAAGGGTAAATAAAATACTAGTAATTACACAATAACTTCCGCAGAACGAATTGCGCTGTTGTCATTTGGGGTTGATCATGAAGGTAATAGGATAACAATGTCTTATCTCCACTGCGCTGTGTGCAGTGCTCTTTAAACTGCTTTGTCATGATAAAATGGATTTCAATTGGGTATACAACAATGCGTTTTTAGCATTTCGCAGCAAAATGGCAAAAAAAACCTTGCGTTAAACCGTCTGTCTGTGTCACAATCATATTTGGAGACTACTGGCACTATTATACATACATAGATGAAATTTGGAAGGTGTTTTCAATAAACCGCTGCACAAAGGTACAACGAAATTTAAAAAAAAAAATAGGTTTGATTAGGATCAGTACACATAAGCGCGTAAGGTTTGAAAGTGACTTTTTTATTTAAGTTAATAATTGCTGAAGCATTTGTTTTTAAAGACGTAAAAAGTGTGTTCCTACCCTTATAACTTTATGGGGCGAAATTAGCCGATGTTTTAATTAATTATATCGTCAAACTTTATTTATATCAAGAACTAAGTACATTGGTTCTTGAATGTCGAAACTCATCATTCTTCTCACACATTCACGCCGATGTATGCAGGTATTTTTGACATTCATATCAGATCCGTCTATTCGATGTTCTTATTCGGATTTATCCTTGAATCACTCTTTTTTTCGCTGTTATTTTCTTCGTTAGTTCTTCATTCATTCTCTCTACATGCGTGACCCGTCTGAGGATTTCTTTTTTATAATTATACTTTTTTCCAATCTCTACTACGTATCTCTTCATTTCGCATCTCCTGCATGAAGATCACGGACCACACATTTTTCTAAAAAATTACAATATGACCACTTGCAAATTGCTTCAATTCGAACACTGTTTAGGTCATACTTTTCGCGTTTTCGTTTCGTATTCTGTTTGAGGTGTTACCGCATATTTATTTGAAAGATCACATTTTTACTACATTCATATAACTTTAATTTGAACACTGTGTATACCATATTATTGATCTCATCATTACGCATTTTGTATATATTTTTCTGAGAGATAGATTTTCACCAAATTCATCTTACTTTGATACATACATACATCGTCGTATTGTTCTGACACATAAATAAATAATAGTCATAGCACGTTCTTTTCATATAATGACAAGTTAGATCATTCTAGGTTAAATTGGTTGAACACAATATAACATATTTTCACGATGTATTCCTAATGGAGTAATCAGAGAGGATAGAGCGCCAAACATCGTCGCGGTCCTTACATACTTCTTTCGCCTCCTAAATCTCATCATTCTCCTCTCACTCTATTTACTGCAACATACTAATATTCTTCGAATAAAGTAATTCAGCCTAGAAATAACTAGTTTATCTGAAAAGTGGGTTTGGTCAGTAACGCAAGTCTGTTTAACATTTTTATTACTGGGGTTCTCGTTAAAATGTATAAACTATTCATAACATTGTAATATCACACAGTGTTTCTATTGAAATATCTTGAATGGACTAGTGGTGTGCTGATATATTTACGTATGTATAAAGTAAACGAGTTATTATGCATGTGTGTAATCGATATTTGTTCAGGCGGAGCTCTAGCTACAATCGAATGCCAGTAGTGGTAACAGTAATGGCTACGTGTTGTTGCGGAGCTATGGTGATATCGATGAATTAAATTTTAATCACAGCTCTGCCCCACAATAAAATTTCTAATAATACAGCCGCGTTAAATTTGGTATATGTCCGGGATAAAAAATAGTCTAGGTCACACCCTGATAAGTCTTTTATCTGCTGTTCACTCGTTTTGGTTCAGTCGTCTCAGAGATTATCCCAGACAAACAAGCAGACAAACAGACGGCCGAAAAAAACGATTGGGTTTTGGTAACATACAAATAATTCGAAATTATAGACAGACTTTTCAATTTTGTTTATTTGTATAGACAAACATATAACTTAGTATTCTTTTTTGCAGATTTAGGAGAGAAAGAGAAGCATAGAATATATATAAAAATGAGTAGCTTATTTTCTTACGCAGGTCATAAAAGTCGCCCAAGGGCTAGAGCAGGGGTCACCAAATGGCGGACCGCGGTCCGGATCCGGACCGTCAACGTATTTTGTGCGGATTTTAAAATATAAGAATATCAAAACAAAATAGCCCGCGTTTTATATCTTGACTATCCGACGAGTGATGATATCAACAACAAAGATTGAACCAGGATTTGATATCCGATGGTTGCTAATTATCATCTACCAAACGGACAGCGACAGACAGTCTTATAATTTCTAAAAATGGACCTCTAATGAAACTAATTGGTGATCCCTGGGCTAGAGATATGCAAAGACAAACTAGTAAGCCATGAGTCTGGTTCCATACGTAAACCTTATTACTAAAAGTTGTGTAACGGTGTAATTTTGTTGCAAAAATGACGTAATGAATCGAAAATGACGTAAACTTAAAATTTAAAAAGAACTTAAAAATTAAAATTAAAAAAATGTATAAAAATTAAATAAACTTTCGACACTTAGATTTTTGGCGATACTGTATTCTTTTGGCTAGACACAGCATTTAGTAGGGCGTACTAAAGCGCACAGTGTACACGTAATCGAAATTTTAAGCAAAATATTTAAAGGTAATTTGCACTCGTTTAAGAATACCTATTCCCACTCAGAGATGTACATGAAAAGAAGTAACCAATCATTTTCGTTTTAAAGGATATCTCCCATTCAAAATTAATTGTACTGTTGAAATATCAATTTAAAGAAAACGACGTAGGTCGCTTCATAATTACAAATTATTAAGTTGTAATAGGTGAAATAACGGTCACAAGGAAATAAAAAAACGAACAGATCAAAATATAATAACCTACAAATATCGATAAGATATAATGGAGCACATCGCATCCTTAAACCACACAGGTGTATGTACGATCTATTAGTCGATAAGCGTTAAGATCACAGGCCGTGTAGAATACAGAAACAGCACTGTAATGCAGAGAAGGCTTTGCGTGGACTTAGACTTGGATGCGGAACATGTTCGTAGAACCGACTTGGACTTCACGTATGTGGCCTTCAATATAAATAAAGTGAAGAGATTCTACCTCAATCGAGAATTTTATGGCGATAAATAAATATCGATATACAAGTATAAAGCACCTTTGGTGGGACTTCAGTGGCTGTCACAGAGATGAATGTACTTTAACTATTTTTTTTAATAATCTTGATCTATTTTTTTATTATCTATAGAGATTGTCGTCATTCAATCGCAGAATTTCTTTTCTTTATAAAAAGAGGGAGAAAACGAGCAATCGAGTCACTAGATGGAAAGTGATCACCGACGTCCATGGACACCTGCAACGTCCGGGGAATCATGGGCGCGTAGTTGGTCTATAAGGAAAGAAGGGGGAGTGGGGAGTTGGGCCACCGGCAAAATTGTGCTCATAATATCTGGGCTTTTCGTGAAACACCAACATTTTATTAAATTACATTATTATTAGCCATCGTATTGTGATATAAGTGGCTATTCAGGTCACACCAGACTGGCTTCTTTACAACCGATACTGAGACGTGCCCTACGAAAAGTCAAATGCATATATGAGAGCTATGCGATTGTCGATATTTCAAGTTAAATACTTCAGCACATGATTTTCTGAGTAGGCATAAATAACACTGTCATTGTATACTGTCAATGGCGCTGTCTACGGGCCCTCCGGTTGGTTCACGTGCTTGCAAAATGGCCGCAGCAGAACAAATTGAATACTGTACAAAAAAAAAATGGTAGACTACAAGGGCGCATTTCAATGAAACTCCCTGTTAGGGATACAGCGTGAAGATATGTGTGTATGTATGTATAAGCAGAAGTTAAAAGAAATTGCAAATAAAAATAAAATACAGTTGCGCTTAATTCATATATAATATTAAATAGCTGGACATATCGTCAAACAATTTGCATTGCCGAAGTCGCGAAAACAGCTAGTAACACATATTTTCTTTTTATACAATTTCTTAAGAGACTTAACAGCTTAAGTTTTCAGTGTGAGGATTCCACAGCTTATGGAGGGATTAGTACAAATTCTTTCCTCCCTCTGTAGATTTATTTCCATTTTCTGTACGACTTCCGCTCACAGAACAATCGCCGCCATTTTGCAAAAAATAACACGTTTTGATTTTGAACATTTTATTGTTTTTTAAACTGGCGTTTCATTCTCGCACAACGTGCAGATTCAGCAATCTCTACCTGAAATCAAATTCTATATAATCGATTTGGCTGAAACCCCGTAACCTAAAAACTTGAATGACATTGTGATACGTCTTGTTAAGAGCCTGCGTGTGCACTCCAGCGCAATCGAATCAATTCTTTACCTACCTGTCTTATGATAGTTGCAATAAAGTTGATTTTTGAAGTTACTGTTTGATCGTATTTTAGCGTGGAGGTCTCTTTTGTTTTTGTGCTTAATTGTAATTTAGAAGAAAACTGAATTAGCAATTAAAAAAATAGTTTGAGATATTCAGGATATTATAACTACCTATCCATTTTAGTAAAAATCATTTTCAAATTCTGTAGATATTCGGAGATAAAACAGATTTTTTGTGCAAAACTGTTTTTCTGTCTTTATCAAGATATTTATTAAGATATGTCAAAAGCACTCGCATACCTAGGAGAAAATGTGTGAGGAGAATGATGAGATTTGAGGAAGCGAAAGATGTAAGGTCCGCGGCGTTCTGCGCTCCGTCCTCTCTGACTAGCCCGTTAGGAATACGGCGTGAAGATATGTATGTATGTACCAAGATATTTTTCTTCAGTCTTGTTTTCAGGTTTGAGGATTTAAGACAAAAAGTTGAAGTTATTTTTAACGAAATATCTCTCTCTCATTCTCATTCTCTCAATCTCATTCGACATCCAGATCCAGGTCACTCAACAAACCAAAGTCTGAATAGGAGGGCTAATATTGACACCGGAGGATAATTTGTTGGATTTAACATACAACCTGATTTCAATAATGGAATAATTTTAGTGTGTTTCATTAAATTGGGAAATTTTACCCCTTGATCGACACATTTATTAAATATTTCTAACAAAACTGGCGATAATGTATGTATTACATTAGTTATTATATGAACTGAAGATCAAAGGACGGAGAAATTGAGTAATTGAAATCGAAGTCGATTGAGCTTCTTATCGGTTTCACTCAGTGTCCAGGTTTTCTTATCGAACCGAACTGAAGTAGATTTGACGTTCAAAAACACATTACAATTGGGTTTACTTGAATAAGTTAATTTCACTTTGACTTTGACTTGACTTATACCCCGTATTTCTGAAACTACTGGCTAGAGTGTACAAAATTTCAGGGAATATGAAGTCTTATTTGAAGTTTACAGAAAAAATATAATGGTAGTTCTAGGTTCTATATATCTCTAGAAATTATTTATTAGAATTAGAAATTTACAATTTACAACTTCATAAATATCTTATGTAATCCTCTGTTGCGCGAATGGAAATCTCACTTGACTATTTATTATATATATACATATATAGCACATGCATACATATCCTCACGCCGTATCCCTAATGGGGTAGTTAAAGAGGACGGAGTGCCAGGTATCGCGGCCCTTATATACTTCTTTCGCTTTCTCAAATCTCATCATTCTTCTTTCACACTTTCGCCTAGGTTCGCGAATGCTTCTGATATTGCCGTCAGCGAACACTCTGGATTTATTTATCATATCTTATTTATTTACGTATCACTAAACATTGAATAGGCCATAAATGAATCGGTAAAGACGCGACACATTTATACCACTACCCATTTATTCAACTAAGCTTATAGTTAGCTTTCGTTACAGTTCCGCCCAGACGATGTCTGGTGAACCGCACGTCTCTATCGGGATCTCGTCACATGCGATTCATTGAGATTACTATTCTGATAAATTATCTACATGTTTGGATTCAAAGACAATTTGTCTTTCTTACACATGCTCTTTTTTACTCGACTGCGATGAAGAAAATAGGTTACGATTTCAGCAGGATACATATGTATTTTGTAGTTGATATATTTGATTATAAACCATAGACACATTGATTTTTGTAATCAAGTTCCTGCGCGAGTCCCACAAAAATCATTATATTTTTATCATATTCTTATATATATATTATGTCATATTATATCCTTTAGAGGAAAATAAATCAAATTGCTCAAGTGGATTACTTTGGGTGAGGAATTCGTAGGAAGCCCTTAATTACAGCGATAAATGATCGCTAAGCCAAACTAGGCGTTTCGCCCAAAAATCCAACTAGCCTGAGTTATAACGATGACAAACTTTCCTCAAATCGAACCCCGGGCCCGGCTTATGGCCTCAGTTCTAAGTGACTGCGGCCAAAACATAAGCTGAGGAGATTGTTCGATATTAAATCAAACTTTTTTTAAAGTAAGTGACGTAGTAATATACAATAATCAGTCCCTTGACAACGCGCCGATGACTACCACCGTTAGGTTTTAATGAGTATATGAGTGAGGTGTAGAAAGCATTTGATTTATTTTGATTTGATTAAAAGTGAAGTGAAGTAAAAGATTAATATTTACGTGACAGTGACGATAAGGTAACGTAAAGTCTGGATTAAATGGTAATTAATTGCAAAAACAGGCCTAAAATATTGACACGCATTGATTGATGGTTCCATAGCAATTTCAGATAAAGTTGAAGTAAAATTTAAAAAAACGAGCGAGCCTTACAGTAGTCGCATATGATGTGTAACATCTGACATCTCACCTTGGTAATAAGCAACATTAACATTATATCCTGAAAAAATGATTACCATCTGATGGCCAACTCTACCACCGCGCGCGCTCATTGGTCAAATCAAATAGCGCGCATTTCCCCGGCTTCCTGTTACACACTTCCGTCCGTTGTCACGAAATCACTCCCACAGACTGCAGGAATGAAACCAAAACGTTAAATAAAGATTGTTATGGACCCATCTATTACATTTTTTTTAACTTAACTACGACAATGTCTAAAAAACGGGAAATTAACGCAATTAGCTTTTATTTTGGCTTGACGTTTCGACCGAGTTGCATCGGCCGTGGTCTCAAGCAAGTCGGACAAAACGTCAAGCTAAAATAAAAGCTAATTGCGTCTAAAAAACGGGAAATTAACGCAATTAGCTTTTATTTTGGCTTGACGTTTCGACCGAGTTGCATCGGCCGTGGTCTCAAGCAAGTCGGACAAAACGTCAAGCTAAAATAAAAGGTGATCGCGTTGATTTCCCGTTTTTTGGACATTTTATAATGCTGTGCGAAAGTTTGTTTAAAGTTTATATGAAGTGAACTACTGTTCGAAATTGTCAAAAATGTTTTCGTGCTATTTCACAAGTATTTATGGTTGTTACTCGCAGTTTCTCTACGCTTGGACCACACACAGGAACTGCGTTGAGCTTAAGATTAAGAAGTCACTAAAGAAACACGCTTCCTTACTTTGTTTCCCGTTGTGTTGTGTTAGGGTTGTCACAATGTATTTAAAATACAAATTGTAATTATTTTATATTATGACCACTCCAGCTTTGCCTTTATCGTCTTATCTTAATATCTAAAATTTTCATTTTTCGTATCATAATTCATCATAACCGTTTTTAAAATATTTTATTTATTTTCATGAAATTTGGAAATCACATTAAAAAAAGTAACACAAAATTGTATAGGTATTTTTATTTACTCCATATTAAAATTCAAAACATACTTTAAGAATTTATACCCAAGTCACGTATTAAGTTGTGTATAAAATAAGTGAACAACTTCAAATATTACATAAGATAGGCGATAGCTCGGAACTGTTCGGGGGACATTGGCTCGTTTAATTCCTATCGCTATGTACTATAGGTACCATTGGCATATTATTATAGGCAGATACAATGGAATTAATTTTGAAAAGTGTCATAGAAACTTAGGCCTGCATCGAACTAAGGACTTTGGCATAAGAAAGTAGATTAATTATTCATGATTATAATTTTACATATATATAATATTTTAAAATATTATTTTGACTGTTGCGTGTTCTTGCGAAATGTTGTGCCAACCCTAATTCCGGTTCGCTACTTAAGAAGGACGATCAATCAACGCCGTCCGTTCGTCTATCTGTGCTGACACTACTACTGAACCAGTAATGTTATATGATTGCGCGTAATATAAGGAGAGGGGTTTTTCATGTTCCCTGATGAGTTGCTGAAGTGATTTTGTTCTCGCGCTTTATGTGGGAGAAAAATGTAACTATTAGACTAATTCTATTCTATATAATATTTCTGTCAATATACATATACATATTTTAAAACATAATATTATGCTGTACTAAAGGTATAACATAACAAAAAAAAGGCCAAGTATTAATTTTAATTGAATAAATTAATATCTATGTTACAAAAAATTAATGTTTTTTGTACATTTGTCCTCTATGCGTTCCTAAACCCTTCATCTGATTTTAATTAAACTTTGGTGAGATATAATGCATACACCCACGAAGGTTTCTCAATTATTTCATTTAGTAATTAAAAGACTAAACGAATGAAGTTGCGGGCAACAACAAGTATATAGTAAAAAGAATTACAAAATGACTCTTTTTTCATTTCTGATTGTCAGTTGCTAGTGTATATTCCTGTGCCAAATGCCAACTCAATAGATGTACAGTGAACGTAATAAAATATTACACTGTAGACACTACAATATAATACAAGGTATCCATTTTTGCAATTTTGGCTAAAAAACGCTGGATAAAATGATATTAATGATATAACCCAGGATCTACGAAATCAAATTCTTCCAAGATAATATAATTTTATTAAATGGTATTTTTGTTGTTGTTCTTACCAACTTTAAAGTGGTCATAATTGCATCCCATGTGTGCTTTACGTAGTCAGTTGAAGCAAGTGAAATATTCTAATTTGCCGGAACTCATTCAAGTCGAACTTTCAACCACCAAACACTAACAATTTGCGTCGCATTTAACTTTCTCCAACTCCACTCCGACATCCCTGTAGCCAGGGTTGCCATAAATATATTAAAAAATTAAGAAGTCCGTAAAATTTTAGATATTTTCCAGATCAGATTAGATATATCGGATTTTTTATTTGAAAATGATTCCTAATTAATAATAAAATAAATTACAATTGTTTGCGTCAATTTTTTCTTAAACTTTAAAACCCGTTTTTAGGATTACGCAGTCAAAATGGTAAAAAAATTTGATAAAGTTACAATTGATCACGTCTCAGCTGAAATTTGCCTCAGAGACATAAGCTGCTAACCCAAAACCAGAACTAGGAAAAAAACATCCTACCGTTTTTTAAATAGCGCTTTTGAACCAAATAAGTGATAAAAGTTATAATTCAATTCATCATCATATTGTTCTTAAGTGCTGTAGAACAGAAGAAGTTAATGCATGTCCTAGATATTCTTAGACCCTTTTTTTATTATAATAATATAATAAACTCAGACATTTCACACAGCGTCATCTAGTCCCAAAGTAAGCAGCACAGCGCTTGTATTATGGGTACTAGACAACTGATATACTACTTATATACTTTTCTTTTGTAAATAAATACATATTATAAATAAACACCCAGACTCGGGACGGGAATCGAACCCGCAACCCCCGTTTACTTTCCGGCGCGTTAAACCGTTGCGCCACGGAGGTCGTCGATACAAATACTTTTGCCCTTTCCTCTCTTATCTCCAAAATTACTAGAAATAGGATTTTAAACATTTCAAGGATTGAAAAACTAACCTTAAGTTTACAAGTTATAAATAATGAAAGTCCTACATTTTACAGACCCCCAAAAATAAAATTTAGTATATCATTTTTGAATAATCGAATGGAACTCTCTGGCAATTGACCATTTTTTTTTATCCGATTTGTTTAAAAAAAGCTGTCAAAAGACTTTCCAGACTTACTTCGAAGAATTCGGGGAATATCTGAAGGATGGCAACCCTATCCAGCCTGAAAGCGTAGTGTTCTCGCTACGAAATCACGAGGAACTCGTATTTTGGCCGTTTGTTTATTCTAAAAGTACATACACACATATCTTCACGCTGTATTACTAACGGGGTAGTCAGAGAGGACGGAGCGCCAAGCGTCGCGGTCTTTACATATTTTTTCAATTCCTCTAATCTCATAATTCTCCTCACACATTTTCGCCTAGGTATGAGAGTGCTTTTGACATTTCCGTCTGTTAACACTGGATATTTGATCTTCATAAGTCAATCTTGGTCTTCCTTGGCTTCTTTTACCACTCGCTTTCGCTCTGTAGATTTTCTTCGTCAGTCTTGCATCACTCATACATCGATCTCACACATTTAACAAAGAACAGGCGGAGTGGATTTGCGCAGTTTGTGTTCTATAGTATTAGACGTTACCAACAGCAAAATAAAATTTGTCTTAAAGGTATTGGGTTTTACCCGATCACGGAGCAGCAAAAAGAGGGGTTATGTTTTAGCTGCATACGTGAGTTTATATGTTTCCTCAGAGTCGAAACTGCCTAATTCGTATGAGATATCGTTGCATAAGTTTCAGTTACACACGTGACATAGGAGTTGTATGAAAAATTCAATAAAATTGTGACGTTTGTGAAACGACAGGAGAATAACTGTAAATTGGACCCCATTAAGTACATATTATTAAAATTCGTATCAAACCCAAGAACTTGAGAAGGCTGTTTCAAAAATACAAATATACAACAAATGGGTCAATAATGTGATATACAGCAAAATTATTCATATTTAAAAATTAAATAAATATAAAAGTTATGAAACTGAAAATGTATGCAAAGATATGCAAATAAATGAAATCTGGCTTTCCCGGGTTAGGTTAGTAACATCTTTAACTGAATGCTAATTTTTGGTACTAATTTTAAACCGTTACTTCATAGGTATAATAACGATACCAAAAAATGCACCGGAAGTAAGGGTATAAAAAATTACGCATACAGTTCAGTGCTGGCACACAATGATTTTTATCATTAATTCTGTAGGTATTAACACATTAAATCCATTTTAACCTGTTACTCAATAGGCTGGTATTATTGCAATGCCTCTCGGACCATAAGGATAATGTAAGGCTATAATAATTATTTTTTCATAAATATTTTCAATGTTCCAGGTTGCAACTCTGTTACAGTATTCGGTATATAGTATAAATAGCAGTAGAAGTTTAAGTCGATAATTTTTGAACAAGAATAAACCCCCTGACATGGAGCACTCAACCTATGGAGTGGCAATGTTATTTAATTTGTATGAAAACAATTTACGTCTAAACGCTGTCGCGGTTACTGTTCCATTTTATAGATTGATTTTTCGCTGTTTTTGCCACAGCACCGAATAGAAAAATAAGCCATTACATACCTATTTAAATATTTATCGGAATATACAGAGACATACACATAGGTTCAGTATGGGTTATATACTGCTTATCACGAGCGAGTTGATATTTGTTAGTGTAAATAAACAGAGCAGTGGTGAATAAGATGGTCCGATATTTCGTCTCTATAGGTAGTGTTCCATCCCCACTGACTATATATAATAATAATAATATACTCAGACATTTCACACAGCGCCATCTAGTCCCAAAGTAAGCTGCATAGCGCTTGTATTATGGGTACTAGACAGTACTAGACAACTGATATACTACTTATATACTTTTCTTTTGTAAATATATACATATTATACATAAACACCCAGACTCGGGACGGGAATCGAACCCACAACCCCCGTTTACTTTCCGACGCGCTAAGCCGTTGTACCACGGAGGTCGTCAATATATCACCAATATAAAGATGCCGCAAAAATAACGATGATAGTACTCTGTAACTATAACCTTAAAATATAATTTCACTCTGAAATTAAACATTTAGTAATTATATTTGTACATTCAGCAGGGCTCGTTACAAGAGCCAGCCGTGCTCTATCGCACTGAGCTATCTACGTGACGGCTACTAACAATAACAGGTACACTTTGTAATGAAATCCTAATTAACATTTTAGTATAATAACCAAAAGTTAGAAATTAAAAAACGCCTAACAAAAAATTTTTATTAAAAAAATTAAACTGCCTTCAAAAAAAAACACTGAAAAGTATAAAATAACTAACCTTTACTAATCAAAACTCAAGTACAATTAAAATAACTTTATAAATACGATACACATACCTATAGAATTAAATTTGACAGTTACTGAAGTCGGTGACAAATCAATGTGCAACACGCAGCACGCTTGCACTGCCTGGCGGTGTGGAAGGTAAGACAACCGGTGTTCTGGCACAAAAGACACAACAGCTAATTCGTCAGGGTTGCCGACACGACACATTTGCAATATGAAATCTTTTAATTTTTTAATAATAAAATCAAAATAATATAATCAAATGTTTTAATCTTGACACTAGCAAAATAAAAAAGAAATAAAAAAAATTCTTATCTATGAGACACGGTCTACTTAGCATCAGGTGGAAACCTCGTATCCATTTGCGAGCTTGTCTTGTTTTAGTGAATCAAGAAACAGGAAAAAAAACCAACAGGTGGGTTGTTTGCTCGTTCGTCTTTCCCGTGATATAAAAAAGTTTTTGTTAAAAACGGAGATGGATTTTAGTTTTATTTTGATTTATATTTTTTAACAATTATGAAAAATACTCCTCTACATTAGACTTTTTATGGTTCCGTAGCCAAGTGGCACAAAATGAAAACTTTGTAAATTCGTCCAGTCCGTCTGTCTGTCCGTATGTCCGTATGTCAGCCATTATTTTCTTAGACTATTGGCACTATGAACTCGTATATGAAATATAGAAGGCAAATTTATTTTTTAATTGCCACACAATAATGTAGTGATATAACGGAAATAATATTGTAGTGAAATAAAAAAAAGTAAAAAATAGTGTAATAGAATTTAAAAAAAAATTATGAGTGGCGCACTATTCATGTAACTGAGGGTTAAAAAAAACGATTTCAGTGCACATAAGCGCGTGTGGTACCTTTTGATAGGTCTTCAAAAATGAAAAAGGTGTTGGAGCAACTTTTTTATTTAGGTAAACAATTTCTGATAATGCTTCCAAAATCATAGCTGTCTTTTCTTGGTTACCAATTACCAATTACAAAAATGTTATAAATCTAATCGATACTTAAACTTTACTTTTCCAAAGCGTCTGCATATAGACTAATGTCGTAATCATTGCATAATTACAAGAAACGCCTGCTTGCACTGTTTCTAGTTATAGCGATGTTAAACCGACCTTGGACGTTACGGCTTGTTAACGCTTCGACTCTGTTTTCAGCGAGATAGCTAACTGGAATTGATAATTTGCTGTCATTACAACTCAACATCGTGATCTGCGGACGTTTCAAGGGTAGTTTTAAAATTCGTAATATAATCTTACCATAATATTAAACAACTAAATGCCTGAGATATTTCATTGTTTTACAGGTTCTTATCAATTTATAAAATGTGTACAGAAAGTTGGGGACCATAAAATTTATTTAAAATATAGACTCGTGAAATGTTGCTTTTTCTTTTATTATTGTATTAATATTTTTTAACCACCGCAATGTTTTTGGGTTAATACGATATATTTCAACTTAAAATTTCTACAGACAAACAGACGGACCGACAAATAAATGATGGACGTTTGTATAACAGAAGCCCTATAAGGATTCAGTATTTCTTTTCGAGATACAAAACGTTAAAACATATTACATGAATTTTTGAATATAAACATTACATGATATAGAGTTGCTTTGTGCACCTATCTACCACGTCAAGGAGCAGAACAATGTATTGAAATAAAATATTCCGGTTATGTTCAGACTTCAAACTGAAGCTAGTTTTATGAATGCGTTGTTAAAATAATCAATAGAGACCACTTCACATGCACTGCTATAGAACTTTTGTGACGTGATTTGACTTTCAGAATTTAGAAATCCTATTTTAAATTTGCTTGACCCATTCGTGAGTTCATTCACAGCTCTAAAATTTACATAACGCTGAAGTGCTGAGTGGAGTTGTCGTACATTATGTGTAGCGCATATCATATATATTCTGATTTGTTAATGATTTGAATCTTACAAAATTTAACTTTCAACATGAAGATAATTTTTAACATTTTGCTTTAAACACCAACGAAATTCTCACAATATAAAAACCCGAACAAATTAATAAGCGAAAGATACAATTTTCAATTACATTGTACGAAAATAAGACTTTTTTGGCAGCACAACATCGTATCAAGAGATTAACCGTGCGACGATACACTTGCACCGTTTATCCGGACGTCAAACCCGGATAATCCTGGACGCGGACAGGTTAATCCGGGTGTTGTCCGGATAAAAAAGTAACAACTATCCGAACCCGACCCCTGTCTATTGAGGAGGATTTATTGTCGACCGCCTACTATTTACAGGTTGTTTAGCAAAAATGCCTTGTACTTGAATTTGATTTATGCGTAACTTGTATAATTTAACTCTGGTTTCACTACATTTTTCGTGAAAATAAATTTTCGTAAAAATTATTAAGTGAACTGATATTTTAAATAAAATACACAAGCTGAAACATACGCAATAAAAAGGAAATTACAATCTTCATCTTCAATCTAACTAAAGTAACAACTTAAATGGAAATTCTTATCCTATTTCTAATTTCTTACAAACTTTAATTGACTCGAAGCTTTTTATGAAAGCGACTAGACCTTGATTTAACCTCGTTAAACCAAATGCCTCACCGACCCAATTCTATTATGAGATACGAAGTAAAATGAAAACCTTTTATTTTGAAATGTAAGAACACAATGCGCAGACGCTAACAATTAGCTTCAGTAATTGCAATAACTGTAATCATATAATTAAGGGCATACTGAATATATATTTGTGAGGTTTAGTTTAATTTATAAGATAATCATAGTCACTGAATGGGCAGCATACCGACTTTTTATTAGATTACCATAAAATAAAGGCTAATTTAATAGAGTTAGGTATCGTTGGAATCGTCGTATTTCGACAAATAACTAACATTAGAACGATTATCACAAATCCAATATGGCAGTTATTGCAAGATATCAATTTTTTATGCAGAGATATGTACATAAAATTTAATTTAAGTAAACGTAAAATAAAATTAGCCAGATAAAACTATCTGGCTACTAACAAATAAAAACATCCATCCAATCCAATGTTTACATTAACAAAAAGTACATACATATGTCAATATTTACAAACTTAAAACTATACATTATCTTAAATAATAAACTTCCTCAAAGTTGCCGCAAAACAAAACAAACAAAATGTTTGTTTTTGTAAAAAAGAAAATTTAATCTCTATCTCTAATTAACGATATGGAGTAAAGATATGTAATTGTAAGAAAATTTCAAATAACGTGTAGATGATAATAATAAAGGAACACTGATTACGCTAACCACACAATATGAACCACTATATAATTAAGCCCGTATTAATTAACACGCTTTAACCGTAGTAGTTAAATGAGATTAATAGGTGGACCGTTTCAATTGAACCGATAGTCGATTACTAACATACTAATTTAACTAATGACAAGATCTAGTGTTAATACGTATAATTTTTTACCAATTCTCCTTTTCGCACAAAAATTTTTATGTGCGAGATATTACTCCACAGACACGTATTAAAACGCAGATATTGCTTCATTAAGTCATTACCAACAGCAACGTTAATACGGTGTTGGACTGTTCAGAGGAGTTAAAATGGCAAAAATAGAATCACTCTCATGGTTACATAAAATAGGCGCATCGAACGACGAGTTGTGGCAAAGTAACCTGTTTTTAAGCAAGTTCTAGTACCAAGGACTCCCTCAGAACAATTCACAATCCTTTTATGTAATAGAACTGATCTCTAATACGAAGGTTATTTGTTACGCCTGCCCAAATACAGTCTTTCGAATTCTAATTAGGTCAACCAAGGAAATATTTTTTTCTAAAATTGCAAATAGGTTTGTTTGACAGAGTTTAGATGTAGTGGAAGCTCCACCAGTTCATCATATGATACTCATATTACGATCTCTTTAGTCATACAAACAGTGTGATTATTCGAATTATTATTGATTTTTTAATATTACTTATCAAACATTTATTTACAGGTAAAAAAACAGCTAAAAATTCGCTTTGTTATAGCTACAAGCTAAAAATGACGGTACTGTAGAGCAGACGTCGAAAAAATCTTGCATTAGTAAATAAGCAAACCGCCATCCGTATCTCAGAAATAATATAGTCTCGACCATTTCAGACGGTTTCCAATGATAGTTGTAATTATAACTACAATGATATCAGTGTATTTATCCCCTATATATAAAACGTATAATACTTAAAAATCTAAACGTTTACTTGAAATGTATTTTTTAGGAGACAATTTTATAAATTGTTGTGATTTTTAATGAAATTCAGAAACAGTATGAAATATTTAGGAACCGCGATAAAACGAAACGCGACAACAAGATGGCAGCCATAAAGAGTATATACATTCTTTTTTAACATTTTTGGTTTACATTACCATAGGTTACAATATTTTAACTCAATAATTGGTAACAGTTCAAACGAATAGCACTGTCGTCGGCAAGAGGTTAGTGTACACCCATCAAAACTACAGCAAGTAAAAGGAAAAAGTCACACCTATGTGACTTCGTTTCACGCAAATGCCTATAGTTCCGTACGTATTTTGTCAACTTGATTGCTGAAAATTTATTAGACTTGATTCTTTCGGTATTTGTTTCTCTAAGATTTAGATAAGACTTTTCTTTAAGACACCCAGAAATTTTTAAAATTCTATTAGTTTAGTAATTTGGGGTACGAATTGTGAAGAATTGCCAATTCGAGTACCCAATTTGGTATTTCTTTAATTTTTCTATGAATAATTTAAAACGTTTATAAACGGGGTTATGGGTCAACAAGATGTGATGCAAAATTCCAAGTTTGTACATTACATACATTTGCAGTAATAAAAAAATTACTGCGACAGACAAACAGACAGGAATAAAAAACAAATGAATGATTTTATATGAGTCTAATTTTTCCTTTTAAAATAAAGTACAGAATACAAACATGTATTATACAACATTTTTCAGGAGACAACGTTTAGGCAATTACAAAGATTTACGCTTACAATATATGGATAGAAGTTTAACGTTAGATTGCTATACTCACAACAAAATAACAGTGAATAAAAGGCAACAAAATTGATTTATCTAAATCGTAATTGTGAAATTAATTACAAACAACAAATTTTAACTCAATCGCAGCACACCTGTTTACGGTGGGTTACATTACGTACAAGTTAATCCACGTTCAAACCGCGTTTAATCCGGGATTAGCAGCGTGTAGCGCTAAGCCTGGTGACATAATTTAACCAACATTACCGCTGGATATCGTTACAGTGTTACCGGGCTGTGACGATGATGGTCGTATTAATTAGAATACAATTGAATTAGATGTCGTAGAAATCTAT
This sequence comes from Zeuzera pyrina, assembly GCA_907165235.1. NCBI lineage: Eukaryota > Metazoa > Arthropoda > Insecta > Lepidoptera > Cossidae > Zeuzera > Zeuzera pyrina. Next base: position 20,448,288 of record OU015638.1, on the reverse strand, counting down.
AACGGAGTATAACAATAACAAATATGATAAGAGTAATATGATAACCACGCGAATGGCCATAAGTAGTAAGTCATCAAAAATACACTGTATCAAACTCTAAGTTTTATAACGTTATCATTGCCGGATACGTGTTAATTTAATTACCCTTAACAATCTAGAACGAATTAGATTTTAAATTAATAAAAAATTGATTCAAAATGAAACGCATTTTACATTAACGGGTCTATGTCGCGTTTATAATTTAAGGCTAAATACCTTTTTAAACCGGGAAGATGGATACCGCTTATCTACATCATGGAATGCTGTCATCAGTGAGTGTGTCCGGAACCGGAAAACCGGACGTCACCAGTGTGTAGACGTCGTTAGTGTAGCGTGTCAAAGTACAGACAATGACGATAATAAAAATTTAAAATGTGATGAATGAGTGTGGGTAGTTGCCAGAAACCGCACACTACGGAGACGACACTCATCCTGAAGAGTCTGCCCTGATGAGTCTTGTCGAAACATCGGGATATAAGGTATTGAGCCTTAAAGTATAAACGTGACATAGACCCGTTCAATAATTAATATTGCAGGATGTGTATAAGTCGCAAAAGTTTAAAAACATTAATGAAACTCATTATTAAATTTCTTTAGCATTTTAATTTTGGATATTGGTTACCAAATAAGTTGCTGCAGTAAATTTCCAGTAAAGACGGAAGAAATCAGCTGTTACATACCGGCACACAGACAAACGAGCAAACGGACACGACGAAACTATAAGGGTTCCCTTTTAAAACTATCGGAATGGTGTTGATTCACGGGTTCTGTATTATTTCATAAAATGATAAATTTATGAACATAATTACTTAAAATCTATAAGAGTGTAGAACACTCTTTATATTTTTCCCTTTTAAATTTCAGGACCTAATCTTTTTAATTTTCTTTGTACAACTTCAATTCTCTTCCGATAAATAAATCAAACTTTTGCTTTTTATTCTTGGTGGGAATTTTTCCATTAATACATTAGTAATAATAGCCTGGTTTTTAAAATCTTTGCTCATATTTTGTAATTATAAACGAATTGAATTAATTTATTAGGCCTTCGAAATTTCATGTCATTCATACCACCTTTAAAAAACAGACCTACATATTTCTTCATACCCATTACATTTTCAAAGATACTCGTACATAAGGACGGCAGGGTCCGTACATCCAATCTCTTTAAAAAGATCTGTTATTGATTATCGAGTATGTACTCTAATAAATAGCACATAAACGTATTTTCTTTGTAAGCTTTATTAATCAAAGACCGTAGGTAAAATAACCAATTAGATTTCGTTAAATTCACTACAATTTTAATACCGTTAATTAACCATCTGTGATAATTTTGTAACATTAAGCAGGTTTAAATAGATTACCTACATGTTCATAAAACTGTGTATAAATCTAACTTTAGTCTTTGTGTAATAGTTGTCAAATAACAACATGCGATCGCGTATAGTTTAATCGAATGGAGGTAGTCAGAGATACATACATATCATCACGCTGTATCCCTAACGGGGTAGTCTGAGAGGACGTGACGCCAAGCTTCGTGGTCCTTACATACCTCTTTCGCTTCCTCAAATCTCAGAGATAATTAATTACACTCGCCGCCATGTTGTTAAAGAGAAACGGTTTAGTCCAAACGGCATTAACTAACACTCTGGCTAATCGATGTCTTCATAAGTCAGCTTTGGTTTTCGTTGGCTACTGATACCTCTCAATTTTGTTCTGGAGATTTTCTTCATTATTCTTTCTGAGTGGCCAAACTATCTAACCATTCCTTTCAACCTATTGAAAGGAAAGCCAATATTACCTTTAAATGATTTATTCTTTACTTCAAACATCACACGATATAACATCTCAATTTTAACACCCTAATTTTATAAGTAATTAATTATTACAGAATAATCACATTTACCTTGGAAATCTTACAGCACCTCATTAATACTTTGTCTTACAGTACTTTGTGAACACTTTTCGTTAAGCTCTTGTCGTCGGGACTTGCTTTAATAGAATATCTCGTTGTGTGGACTCTTCTATAACGTTAACTCTGCAATTCCCACCAACGGGGAACCGGTGTTGCCATGTTAATGTAGCGATATATTAGTAGGTTAATTAGGTAGTGTTGCTATTTAAGACTTGCGAAATAGGAAAATAGTCTTTATTTGAGGGGTGACGCTAACACTATTGATAATTATTCTGTGCATCACGCAACCTCGTCACATTGCGTATATCTTCATTGCGTATCTATTTGCATGATACGACTTTTCCGATTTTTCTTTTTTTTAATCTTATTCGGACTATTACGAACATTTAAAAAAAACATTAGGCAAATCAGTCCAGCCGCTTTCAAGTTCACTTACAAACGGACAGCATTTAATTTTTATTATTCTATATTAATATTATACAGAGGTAATAGGAAACTCAATAACTACTTGACAGATTCTAAAAACTATTCCACCTATAGAAAGTTACATTATCAGCGAGTAACACGGGCTATATTTAGTTTTCAAAAAATTTCTACCCGTGCGAAGCCGGGGCTTCGCACGGGTAGAAATTTTATATATTGTATATTGTATTTTATTATATATTGTATATTGTATTGTATTTTATGTAATGTAATTTTATATATTATATATTGTAGTATATTCAAAATCGCCGACAATTACTTTAACGCTGTGGTCGTTTGCTATTTAAGTTATATTATAAGTATTGTATTATATAAGTTGGAAATTATTAATTAAATCCACAAAATTAGCAAATCAAATTTATTCATGCCGACAATAAATATGTGGGAACAACGCTATAATCGTTAACTATACAGGCATCGCCCTTTGCGAAGCCAAATATTTGAGCTTAAAGTTAATTTAAGCAGCACTCGCGTACAAACATATTTTACACGGTTTATAATGAATGGGGATTACTTAGATACTGTGTATGTGGCGTCAGCACACTGTTATCAATAAAGTCTCATGTTCCTATGAAGAATAGTCTAATGAACTAATTTATATATATTACAAGCGACGCGCCCGGCTTCGCACAAGTAGTAGACTTCGACCAGAAATAAAAAACTAGATACACAATCAACGCTCCAAAAATGTCCGAACCAAATGTGCGCTGAAATAAGTATTTGAGTGCACATTGAGCGAGTCACAGATTATGTGAATTATACTTTACGCACGAGACGTAAGATTGCATTTTAAACATTTTTTTAAAACATCGTTTCAATGTCATGCAAGAATCGTTTACAAGTTTTTATAACCTTATGATTTGGCAGTAATGTCTACTTTAGATTAACACAATGTTACCGATAATACTATACGGTATTAAAAAGATATACGTCAATTTGCACAATAATTTGGTTAGATTTTACAGGAGATTGTGCATCTAATAGTTCTTTATTTGTGATCGAAATAGAGCATACATACCAACGTTTTTTTAGATTAGATTTAAATGTAACATATTACCACACTACTTGCGAGTATTATGGAGCGCGAACGGGGATGGCTGCAACAAGCGAGTCCCGTCGTCGCGTCGCGTTGGTGCGAGACCGCTCGAATTTATTTTCTCACGCCTAATTTTTAAATTACGATAACTCCTAAGATATTCATTTAAATTGTATGGTGTGCAGAGCTATTATAATTTGTATGAAATAATTAAAGTACCTAACGAATTCAATTTGATAATGATTAATACCGTATCCCTCTAAATAGCTTTTCCAAATACCACATTATGTGTGATTATTTAATGTGACACAATACTATTTATTTCGTTATTTCATGCATGTAATTAAATCTCCATTAAATAGCTTATAAAAGCTATTTTTTTGTCAATTTACAATTATTCACAAAATAGTTTTTACATGAACGGTTTTGAAAGAAAAATGTATCATAAGTCCTGAAGAAATTTACACTTATTTAATAAAATTTCAGGAGTAAAAAAAAATTGGAAAAAAATACACATAATTTCGTCAAGTCTGTCTGTCTTCGTACTTCACGACTTATTTATTTCGTTATCTTTAACCTACTGAGTTAAAATTTGGTATGAGACGTAAACTGGCAACCAAGAAACAATAAATGATAAATAAAAAAATAAATAAACAGATTTTGGACAAACTTTTTTCTACGGAACACTAAGATAATGTATGTGTGAGACATTCCTGCATTTTCATTATCTTAGATTTTATGAATAATTATTCATAAAATCTTTGCAAAGATAGAGCAAAGATTTTATGAACAATTATTCATTAAATCTTTGCTCAATAAAGATCACAGTCTGGAAGGAGTTAAAGCAATAGTAAACATTGCGTCCTTTGTGTTACGTTAAACACTTATTAATTATAATAATATAATATATTAAGTGCTGAACAAAGTTTGCAATAGTTAATTAAGTTGAGCGGTTTAATAACTACTTCACGGAGATATACAATTGGTAATAAGTAATCAATAAAGTATTATATCTACACATATAAAAATTAAGCTTCCGTTGTGTCAACAAAACTCAAAAACTGACTGAGCTACAGCGAAGCGTGGCCGTGTTCAGGTAGTTATCTACATAAAAACGTTACATATTATTTTATAATTATTATTCACTTTAGATATCCAATAACCATTGTATTTATTCAATACTAACGTAGGCAGGTAATACTATTCGTAAGCGTCTATCGAGAGCCATCCTTATATTAAATTTAACGATTAATGATGTTTCTTATAATAGACCTTTTTTACATTAATTAAAACAAAAGTAATAAAAAAGTCTGTGACAGTAATTTTGCTTTAACTCGTTAATGCGAAAGGCTAGCAACCATTTGGTTTTGCTTTAACATCTGTAAGCGAGAATAATTAACTGTTGCTATAAGATATGATTTTATTTCGCTTTAGTATCCATCTTTAATCGCAAATAATGAGACAATATACAAAAATAACTATTTTGAGAGAACTATTTTGTATCATGCATGCAGTAGGGAAAATATTCGCTAAGTAATTTTATAAACGCGGGGCTTAAAAGGCCCGTCAGCAGTTAAGGTTTAATGCACGGTTGTTAAACACTTACTAAATATTGCCTTTGCTTCTGGATAAGAACTGGACGCTTACCTGTAACAAGAAAATATTTTTGTTAGAAAATACAACATATTATACTATGACTAACAAAAAAATATTTTTAAACATTACTGCTTCTCATTCCTAATATTTGATACTGCACCCAATATAATATTCTAGTTTATTCTAAGACACAAAATCGTATTGTAAATATTTACTATAGGATATACAATACGCAATTTTAATATATAAAAAAACTCAAGTTCAGAAATAACTTCATAAATAATCGTATTTGTATATACTCGTATACCTATTATAATTAAATCTGACAGTTACTGAAGTTACTGGTACCAAGACTACCAAACTAATACATTTTTTGTTGTTTTTTATTGATTTGGCTCCGACTTTTTTTTATTTCTACCATTTGAGTGACCTTGGCTTAAAGCCTAAATAAACACTTAGGGCAGGTCTACAATGAACTTCTTTGTAATTCTGGAGCACAATGACATACAAGAAAATTATCAATATAAATAAAGCGTATAAGTAGTTAGCGTCATTTGTATCTTTGTAGTCGCAGCTCCAATAACGGTAAAATTTAAATTGGACCACCTCTTTCAAACAAAAAAAATTTTTTGAAATCGGTCCACAATTGACGAAGTTATCGGTGAACATACGAAAAAAAACACATACAGACGAACAAAGAAACAAAGAACCTCGTCTTTTTTTTTGAAGTCGGTTAAGAAAACTGACTGGCTAATACATCAACGCACTGTTCAATCCACTGGGTCTAGAAACTTGGAATTTTGCAAAGAGGTTTCTTATAGTGTTCAAAGAAGCAATTTTTAGAAATTGCTTGCGTAAGGGTTAAAAATGGATGTCAAATTCAACATGAAATAAAATACGTTTAATAATTTAAAAATTTAAATAAGGAATATATTATATAAATAATTAAATACAATATATTTGAGCGATTTTGAATATGACATAAATCCAGAAAAAAACGGATATCAAAATTAATACAACAAAATACAAAACAATGTACTTTATTGCACCGTAAACATACAAAAATAATAGAGCAAAACCACAACAATGTACTACGAAATGCGGACTTCTTTCTGAACAGCAGTTTCTACAAGGCAACAATTGGGTTATGATATAATCTATGACTTTTGTTTTTGCATATTTATGGTGCAATAAAATCACCGGAAATTGGCCTGTTTGGGAATTATCGTAGATATTTTAACTACATGTACATAACATATATTATAAACATATGTATGTAACCTATAAACATAATACCAAAAATTTTAAAAAGATATTCCATCCGGATTTCCGGATTGCATCCGGATCAAGTTGCTCACAACGGCTTGCTATAAAGTACAGAAGAAATCATATTTCCATAAATATGCTGCAGTAAAATAAAATTGTATTGAACAGTAAGTGGGCTAGTTCTCACTATGACTGCTTACATGTGTGTGTGTGTGTGTCTAGACAGTGCCTGTCGACCTGTCTGCTACGCGTCTTGTTAGTGCATAGAAACAGACGGTAAGGCTGGGGTGAACCGCTTCGATAATACTTTATAACGGAACGAAATATAGTTATTAGTAAAAAGTACAGTCTTGCGTATTTAATATACTAAATATAATGTAAAATAAATATTTAAGTATTTTCTAAGGTTGCAATTAAAATATTTTCTCAATATTAAAATTGGAAAAACGGTACATTTCCGCATCATCTCGGTATTTGTTTAATATGTTCGTTTGCCACAGATGTTTTTCTCAGATCATCCGATGTAATTTTGTAACGGTTGAAGTAAATCACGGCCCAATGAGAGGCGCGAATTTCGGAAGTTTAAAAAGTCTGAAAAAAAAAATTATAAACATCGAAAATAAGGTATAAATTCAAAAAAATATCAGTGTAATATTGAGTTTGTTACATTTTAGAGTTACGTAGCAAGAATAGCTCAAACAGATCGCCTACACGCGTAATTTAATAAACAATCAAATTATTAATAAAGTAAAATATTTTTTTCTAGCCTATTAAGAAATGCCAATTATGATTTTTAAAGAAAAATTATTTCTTAACTAATTATTTAAACAATGGATATATAAAAAATCTATATCAAACAATAAAAAATTATTTTTAGGAAAAACTGCTTTTTTTTAAAAATCATCATTTTGTAATGACAAATAAATATATTTTTTTTATGTTAAACTTATCTATTTGTTCATTAACAATTTATCAACAAATCACGTAAAAAAAATTTTCTTAACATTACTTAATGTCATTGTTAGTTGTAAAAACAGCAATATCATAACATTCGAATAAAAAATTTTTTTAACAACATTTTGTCGATATTTAATTTTTTGTTAACTTTAAAAAATTATGATAAATAAAATATAAAACTTTTAAAAACTTTTTTTATCTCGTGGCCTTATTAAGTAAATATATATATATATATATATATATACATAAAACTTTAAATAATTATTGTATAAAATACAATAATTATTTAAACTTTTATGTCGCCTTTTGTGAACACGGAAGTCCGCGAAAAATTACTTAGTTAATAATTGTATAACTTTTTGAAAAATCAACGTAAAAGTTTTCTTTCAACGGGATTCATATTTTATATTGTTCTGATGACACCATAATTTTCTCAAATTTTAATATCGATATTAAATATTATAAAAAAATATTACGTGGTATACCTACTCTCTTCAGCGGTGGTGCGCCCGTTCTGTCTGTACCGGTCGCGCGGAGCTCTATTTTCAGCGTTAAATTAAAATTATAAATAATGGAGGTACAGTTTCGGGACGTGAAACTTTTTTTTAGTCATTTTTCTCTTTTTTAAGAATCTTTTCTTTAAGTTTCTTAAATGTTAATAGTTTTTGAATTATAGGCGAAAAACTAAATACCTTTTTTTTCATCTTAATTTGTTAATAACTTTTGCCATTTTTTTTGTGCTGTAAAGTCCTTAAAATACATTTTTTTAGACGTCATTCCAAACCCAATGAGCTATCCCACATATTTTTACGACTTTTATCAAGAATAAACACCATTCCGAACTTGTCGAACAGATTAAATAAACCACATGTAAATTTTAAGAACTTTGGACTTTCTTTTTTGTCTATAATTAATCTTGTAACAATACTATGTATGTACAATAAATATTTGAGAGAGAAATTAAACCACTCAATTTAATTAAGTATTGTTTAACATTTGCTCATCACTTTTCACGTAAGTACTTTGTCCAAAATTGCTGGAGAAACTTGACTCAATGGGTTTCCAACATCCTCATGTTCGGCTTTTCATAATAAAAAGACTAATGTTATGGCTATAAGTTTATTTCCAGTTCGTAACGAAACTAAGACTTTTTGTTGCTGCTATTTATACAATGGATTCGACAACTTTTAAGTGAGTTGTATAAAATGATCGTTAGTGTTATGGCGCACTCAGCGCGCTGGGCCGCGCCTCACAGCGCAACGTCGCTACTAAAAAGCACAGCTGCGAGAACAATTCGACGAGCGATAACTTGGAAATAGGTCACACCATTTAGTTAAAATATGCAAAAATTGTTTATAATTTATGCACACATACATATCTTAACGCTTTATCCCTAATAGGACAGTCAGAGAGGTCGGAGCGCCTAATAACGTGCCCCTTACAATACTTCTTTCGCCTCCTCAAATCTCATTCTCTTTACACACTTTCGCCTAGGTTTGCGAGTGCTTTTGACATTTTCGTCAGCTAACCCTCGGGCTATTTGAACTTTTTAAGTCAGGTTTGCTCTTCCTTGGCATCTGTTGCCACTCACTTTTACTTACCTACAATTATCACAAGAAACATTTAAAATTCCCAACGCTCGTTCCGCGTTTATCCTAAAGGTACCTTACGTGAAGCCCAAGCCTAGGGTCTTCCAATTTCATGAGGTCATAAGGAGCCGAAACCCGTGCCCATATATTTATTAACAAATTAAATTAATTAATTTAAAAAACCTTGAATTTTAAGTAAGTGTAAGTCTAAATCTTGAAAGAACAATCTTATCACTCATGTTTGTATACAAAGGTAATCATTATAATCAATCATTAAATAGAATCATGTCTCGATGATTTTCTCAATCCGTCCTACCAATAGGACATCGAAACTCTGTGTGCGAGTGCCCAACGATCTCTACTCAGCCCGGTCCTATTCCTGGGCCCGTATTAGACAAACAATTTAAACCAAATTAAACAAATTAAATCGCATGCCAAACAGTTCATCCGTTCAAGATTTACGATGATTCAGGCAAACATACAGTCAACGGGTTTAAAATGTTTTTCGTTACACAGTATTTAAAGTTTAAAAAATTGGTTAAATTGGGTATGTAAATTGCCGCAAATATTTCCAAATATCGGGAATTTTCTCGATATACTCCCTTTCTATTTTTAATTCTCATTTCATTTGGGAAATTTCCAAGAGATACAACCGTATTTCCAGGGAAAATATGAAAAAGTACTTTTAGTTGCTATCAAAATCGTAGCTAAATCTGGTTTCCCAGTCTGATATAATCCCGGCGTGATTAACAATCTCGGACAGATCCCGCGGGAATCCAATAAACAGTGTCCGAGAATCATTTGCGAGATTGGAGCATTTGGGGTTGAGTGTTAATTTTTGTAATTGCCCTAGGCTACTTCAGGTTATGAGACCACCGATGCTTAGCTATGTGATGTCCCGTATTATAGTTTGTTTCAATCCCATTTGCCAACAAGCTAAATAAATATTTCGTTTAATTGAACAAGACACTTAGGACTTGTTAAAAATTTTAATATGATTAACAGTTTTTGATGTAATTTACCATAAAGACATTATTCAACTTTAAGTCATGTTAAGTATTGCTTTATTTGAATATTTGGATATATCTAAAAATATTCAAAAATATTAATTTGTATAAATAACATATAAGTGAATGACATGTTATTTAAAATTATCTTTAATTCATACCTACCATTATTGGTATTACATGTACTTGAAATTTTTTATTTCATATTTAAATTTTTTTGTTTAGGAGTATTTACAGATATTTTAATGCTACGACTATACACATATCAATAAAATAATACTAATTAAGAACTTCCATCTGTAAATTAAAAGTGCTTACTGCATTGCTAGTATAATAAAAAGTAAAAAGATTAATAATAACAAAGGAAAGAAAAGATATTGATTTTATGATATTGTGTAGACCCAGGTATTAACTTTGCGGAAATTCATTTCATGTGATGAATTCCTAAAATCTTTAGTTATTTTCCGCTCAAACTCAGGTCAGCTAACCAGATTCGGTGCTGGTTAGCTGACCGAGTCCGATCTCTGGTATATCCTGAAGATGCTTCGTTGAGAGGTGAAATACGTGTCGATTGGTGGTTTTTGGAGTTTGAGCGGAAAATAAGTAAAGATTTTAGGAATTCATCACATGATATGGATTTCCGTAAAGTAACACCTGAGTCTATACAAAAAGGAAGTCACCCAAATCGGTAGAGCTGGTCTCTAGTGATGCTCCCTCATTCATATGGCAATTGATTTTTATTTATATTTTTCATTCGTATGTGTGTGTGTTTGTAAGTAATTTATTGCACATTTGTGTTTGAAATTTTAAATTATTTTAAAGTAATATATCCTTAAGCAATGACAGCTTTATAAGCGGCAACTTTGAGGAAGTCTATAATTGAAAATAATGTGTAGTTTTAAGTTTGTAATTATTAACGTAGGACTTTTAGGCGGGAACGGGAGAAGTGAGGTTGAAATTGTGTTTAAATTTTCTATTTTTTACATTTTTGGGAGTTTTAAAGTACAAAAGTGATAGTATATTGTGTATTAAAGTTCTGTTTAGGTGAAAAGAATGGAATAGGTCTAAATAAACATGTGTAGCTGAAGTTCTCGCGCTCTTCCAGGAAGTCCTTTATAACTTCAGTAAAGCCTACTATCACTTTACTGGAGGAGTTTTACGATAAGAAATAATTAACTTACTTGTCATTATAATTATTAATACGTGACATTGGCAAATGCCCTAAACTGTGTGTTATGCCATGAAGAAAGAAAAAAAAAATTAACTTATATATACTATTTTTTTTGTTATTAATAAAGGTTACCTGATGTATAAAATGTAACGATTTTAAGAATAGTATACGGGACTATTTTATTTAAGAAGTCCATACTCTCCGATTTCATAAAGAGTTTTCCCTTTTATTAATAAATGGACTTAAACTTATTAATTGGATTTTAGAAATTCATCACATATTGATTTATATTTTCTTGATATTTCTGTTTTGTATATACAAAAAAAAAGTTGTATACCTCAAGAAAATTTGCTCGATTTCACCCGGTACAGTGGAATTATTTTACCCTTCGAATGTGGGGCGAATATGTGTGCGAGTATGTCTAATTCGTTTCGTTACTATGATTACAGTTCATAAGTGATCTTATAAACTTTAATTTTTTCTTTTCATGATACGGAACCCTTAATATAAAAATGTAACAACAGTTCGAACATTCAATCACGCCATTAATAAGTGAAACTTAGTGAGGACGGTTAGGGTTGGGCCTGGGGCTGCCAACATTTCTTCGATTGATTATAGTATTTTTCAGAATAAGCTAAAAAATAATATAGAACGCTTCAAAGAAATATAGTATTTTATGGAATGAGTAAAAAATAGACATAGTTACATTATTTTTATAGAAACTTTTTTTTTGCACTTTTTGCATTTTTTAACAGTTTTTACGTAAATAAAAAGTGTTATATGCTTCATCGCATTCAATTTTTAAATTAATGTAGATCGAAAGCTCATTTCAAGACAGAGGCGCGTTCGAAACTGGTAAAGAAATATAAAACGCGTTCATAAATTTTAAAAAGTGAGAAATTTGTTCGTTATTAATTTCGGTGTTGCAAAATAAAGATTGATCACTGAAATGTATTACACTATATTTCTTCATATACTATATATTTCTTCAACAGTATATTATACGTAGATCCGAAATACTATATATTATAGCACGATTGGCAACCCTATTTAGGCTGTAACCGAGTGAAATGGCGGGTGAGGGCCGCTCAGATTGTACAGGCAGAGTAACGCCCTAATACACCCCACACCGTCTAATGTGGCCGCATTGAAGAAACGTGCCTTGCAGTTCAAATTGTAACCATAATGCTTCCACCGTTAGACATAACTAATAAAAAAATATTGTTATATTATTGCCGCGTTTCCTCATAAAAATTTTAAAGCAACGATAACTTATTTGAAAAACATTTTAAATTCTATATAGGTACTTATATCTTATACGTATGGGTATTTCCATTGGAATGAACATAGTAAGTAAAACTCAAATGCATTTATTTAAGTAAATCCAGTTATAAAGTATTTTTAAACGACTTCACCATTTATTGGGCAAAAACTTGCATTGACGAGAACCGCCAAGAAAGTTTGTCGGTTATATCTTTTTCAACATCATTTTACTATTAACAGCAATGTCAAAGCACTTGCGTACCTCGGTGACAGTGTATGGGATGGATGGTAAGATTTGAGGAAAAAGAAATATGCAAAGACCTCGATCAGCCTCGATGTTAAGCGCTCTGGCCTCTCCGACCATCCCGTCAGGGATACAGCGTGAGGATATCCATGTGTGTTTGTAATTTACAAAATTATCATATAAATTATGTGCAGAGAAGATTAATTCCAGACGTGTTGTCTCCAACGACATCGTTATGTATGATTTCCCAGTGTATGTTTTATAACAAGCACAGATCAGTAAGCCCTAGATGTTGCTTATGAGGCCACATGGAACTGTTCACAGTTTAGTATAATATAACTAAAACAGCGACCACGCCCAAAGATCTCGGTATATTCGCTCCCGATTATTCGAAGTCTTATCTCGATGCTATTAGATTACAGCACACCGTTTCACAGTACGTAACAATTTCATACGTTTATTCTCATTATAAAATTATAAAATATGTAGCTCAGTGTCGTGTCTACGAATTTATTGGTCTGTGATAATAAGTTTAAATCTCTATACGTTAATGGAGTAACTTCTTGAAGTTCCCTTATTATAAAAATAGAAACCACTTGGTTTTTTAATTTAAATGGAATGACTAATTTATCATAATAACATCGCCTCAAGTTTCCATACTATTAACATCGTCTTTCTTTGAAAGCGACCCATATTTTTCTAGTGTACATTACATTTAAAAAGATGTCTAAGGAGGGCAAGGTGAGTAGATGTACTCACCTAATGTAATTTATGTCTTTACGCAAACGATAACGCGACTGACTTTACTAATACTAAAAAACTGATGGGCTCCGCACACTTGCTAATTTTAACGTCGGCGATTGGCTGTTCAGAACATTGATACCACGATCCTCGACCGCAGTCAAGACGCGATCCAGCATCAATACAACTGTATATTCGCTGAAAGTAGCGGGAGCTTGAACATTGCATAGAAATACAAAACGAAATAATTAAAATTTACAAATATAAATGATCGGTTCTACGTCGTGCTTAAATTTTCCTTTAAACCTAATAAAATAAAAAAATAAAAAATAAAGGCATAATAAAAATAAAAAGGTGTATTTAGTCAAACTCAAGTCAATTTATTCAAGTAAACCCAGTTGCAAGGTGTTTATCAACGTCACTTCTGTATTCGGTTCGAAAAGACAAACCGCAAACTAAAAAGAACCGACAAGAAACTCAGGTATCATTTGCTCGACATCATTTTACAATAGATATTAGAAAATACAATATTCAGAAAACCAGTAAATGTATGATTTCAGACTATGGTTTTGTCTTGAATGAAATCGTTTATTTAAACAAATATTACCGCAATATAACTAGAGCCGGTTATTTATAGTTGTAGGATGTGTATCTAGAAGTTGCGACATATTAATGAATTACTGTCCGTAGAAAATAACAATTAAAATTGCTTTTTTTAATTATAAAAATTCGGATTATTCTGAATTAGGTGTAGACTACATTATGTGTTTAATGGTTTAACATAGAGGAAGGATATCTTACTTTATCTAATATTGTAGTACGTTTAGATAGAACTATTAAAACTCAAATATCTCAAAGGAACAGGTCACTTCTGTTTGAGGGCGCAATATTTCCTTTTCATTACATGGGTCAACGAACGATTTTACCATCATCGTATTTGGCTAATGTTTCATGTACAGAAAATTGCTCTTTAATTTTACCAGGCGTTTGTAAGTGTTACAAGTGTGACTGTACAAAAATTTAATTCGAATTTTGAACAGTTTTATAGAATAAAAACCTGGTAATAGTAATGTTACAGTAGAGAATTATTGGAGAATTCTCCGTTATTCAAATTTTGTAAATTATTGTAAAAATTAAGAAAAAAGAAACGCTCAGATGTTTCTGACCCATAGAAAAAAATTAGAACGAATTATTACCAACGATTTATATGTAGAGCAGAAGTTAGTGGTAACAGATAAGGAAAATGATGAAGAACAAACAGCCGAAGTATTAACTAAGGAGAATCTCAAAAGCGGTCGCGCAGTTTGGCGGAAGTGTACATGAGGAATTAAAATTTGAGGAAGCGAAAGATTAGAATATGTAAGGACGCCATTACTTGGCTCTTTGTACTTTTTGTCTATCCTGTTAGGGACGCAGCGCGAAGATGTGTGAAGAAGAAATGAAAAAAATAATGCTTAAATGGTATTTTACAGAGTAGCTAACAACGGAACCATCTATAAGTAACATAATTTACACATACTTTATAAATTATGTATAGCTTTCAATCGAATAAGAGCGTAAATCAATAAAATACGAAGAGCGTGCTTTGAAAAAATCCACATAAAAACCTGTGTCTTTTCGTCAACCTAAAAACACTCTTATTTCCCACAAATACAGTTTCGTTTTCAATAGTAATGTACAAGACTAGTTGTACACAGTGGAACGTTATGCAGATTTTCATATTCAATTTCCGATAAGAAAATTTATTGTACGTGTGATGCGACATCGATTCGGTACTATATGGCTAACATTTATTATGTATGAGCTATGAGTGTAAGTTTGTGTGTGTAGTTCTGTTACTCTGCGTTCTAAGAAAGTTTAAAGCCTCTCCGCTTGAGCCAAACTTCATGCCTTTGTCGTTATTATGATATTTTTTTTGTCCGGGCTTTCAGTTTTGAGATAGGGTGTTGAGAACCAATAATAATTTTAAAAAGAAAAACAATTTTTAAACTCCATTTTTATTTGTTGTACAGTGTATATATAGTTTTTTATTTACACAGCTGTTATATAACATGAGCGAGAACTAGCACTACAAGAAGGCAGTGTTTACGTGACATAAAATTGACTGAAAAATATCTATCTGCGTGGTATTTACATCAAAAAGTAATTTTTATCGTATTCAAATTAAATGAAACACTAAATATTATTTACTTATTTGGAAAATTTGGACTTTATATACCTACTAGCGACCCGTCCCGGCTTCGCACGGATGCAATGTAGATACTAATTCCTTGTATCCGTCTAAATAGCTTTCCAAACTCCACATAATTTGTATCATTTTTTTAAAATATGAAAACGCCATCCCTAACTTTTTTGTAGTCCTAATAAAGAGGAACAATTCCATTTTACATTGTTTTGTTATATTTCAAAAGAATAAGACAGCATTTTCGACGAAGCTCTCAGTCGGCTTGATTTTTTCCGACATCTTAAACTATTATCGTCATATTTCAACAAATTAACACAAAACAATATTAAACTATACGTATAAACTTTCCTATTGAATCACTCTATCCACTGATGGAAACCACATTATAATCCGTTGCGTAGTTTAAAAGATCTAAGCGTACATACAGAGGGACAGATGGCGGGAAGCGACTTTGTTTTAAACGATGTATAGATACAATTTGTTTCAATTGTAAATGCATATTTAATTTACACTTATCAATGTATCTGAAATGTTAAACTGATATCAATTCACTTAGACAATGGAAGACTACTGTCAGAGACATAACATGATGACGTGTAAAGTAAAATTGTTCTTGAGATAACATTATGCACCGTCTAATGATAGATTCTAAGTTACCGCACAACACACACGATAAGTTGGGTCAATATACATTCACGAAACCGAAGTTAACACATTCGCCGCCGTCTGCGTCAGTCCACGATAAGACGTTTCAAATTCTAAACTGTCACTATACAAGTCACCGTCTTTTCATGTCACTATGTCATAACTGTATCACCAAAGACACAAGGGCTATGTTAGTACGCTTGTGATATATGCCATGTCAAGTTGGCGGGTACATTCGGGGTATTTATCATTGTCTCAAATGAATGATTAGTGTGACAGACTCCCGCGGAATTTGCTTATGAATTCACAGTGCTAGGGTTATTGAGATAGATTTGATTAATGTTGGATTTTGGACGATTTATTGTCTAGCTTTACACCGTTACTGAAAATATCTGGTAATCCTTGCACGGGTGTTACGTATTACATAAATTGGTGTCGTTTTTAGGGTTCCGTATCGATATATCGTAATGTAATAACGGAACTCTCATAAAATCACTTTATACACTGAAACAATACTTTAGTTGGTTTTACAAAAGTTTTACTAATCTCACGGGTTCATTTTGGACTAACACACGGAAATTTTTGATTTCAGTAAACTTAAAATGTTGAAATATAAACATTGTTTTGTGTAATTAATAAATTAGTTAAATTAACTAACTATTAACTATTAATTATTAAGTACTTCTAACAAGTTAACTATTAACTAAATTCTTACTCGAATTGGAGTACTCCCTTCTTATCTTAGCAATTAACGGAGCTATAATTTTGAAATTTCAAAAAATATATACCCTTACCACAGATTAATTAGGCCTTCACTTCAAATTAACAGAAAAATGTAACTAACTAAAACTTTAGACCTTAAGAACCTTCAGAAATTCAATTTAAAAATGTATGATCTGGCCTTTCTGGATTTCTGGATCTGGATTTGACTGGAAACTCTCGACATTTCACGTATCTCTTGACTCTCGACAAAATAAAATAATCTCGTCAATAAGAATTACATAAAGTTACTCAGTTTCAATATTTAGTACAATTTTGATTACTGCTGATTTCAAGAAGTAATCGAACATCTGCCTTAAGATAAAACACAGATAAGTAAAACGCTCAATATGGCAAAATCAAATAAAAATTAATATTGTAGTAAATACTTAAGCACTGCAAATACGTAATGACATTTTTTAACGCTTACCATAATATGATTGCAATGCTACTTGTGTGTGCAGTACTTCGATATTATTAAATTTTTGTTAAAATCAATTCTTCTTTTATCGACCTCGTTGTACGATTACAGTCCGGCCGCTTAGACAGGTTTCTGACAGGTCGTGATCGAATGGACGACGTAACTTTGAAATGGCGTTTAATTTACAATAAAAATATTTTTATTGTTTATTTGCCCAACAACGAATAAGTATAATTAAAAACGATATTATTATGTGAACCAACAATAAATGTTACAATTTTGTGCTAAATTTAATGTTAAATAAAAATAAATAAGAAACAATATTTTTTTAAACCCATACTGCGCTGTTACAAGGCTTTGTGAACTATTTATTTTTGTAGTGATGTGCCATAAATAACAGGCAATTATAACGTTATCTGTCGTTATAAATTCAGTCAAGAAAGTATCGGGAATGGATATTTGTTTATGGTTCCAAATTCAATTTTTTGTTTTTTTTTGTTGTTGTTAGATTGGCACAACTGTTTTCCATTTTGGCGCGGAGCTTGAGTTGCATCTATTATTTAGATTAAATACAGTGCTGTTTTTAGTTATATCATTCTAGTGTATATATTGCGAATTTCCTAATCAAACCAGACAAACCAACCAGACAAAAACATCGAGCAAAGAGTTTGTCTTAAATTTTGCATCGCCAATGGAATTTCGTGTTCGGAGTCACTGAAAATGTTACAAAAGGCTTACGGTGAATCGACTTTATCAAAAACACGTGCTTATGAGCGGTACAAAGCGTTCAAAAGCGGTCGAGATGTAATGGAAGATTTGCCTCGCTCTGGTATGCAACTGAAGTTAAAATCGCAAAAATGAAGCAAAATAGTGACTGAAAATGCTCATTCAAGTTTGAGAGAGATAGCCGCCGAACTTTCTGTGTCTCAAGACCTGACCTTTCTTCGAAAAAGACCTGAATTTTCTTCAAAAACACAATCGCATAAGAGTCGCTGAGGACATGCTAGAACGAGTCAATTCAGACCTAACATTCATGAAACGCATTGTTACTGGTGACAAGACGTGGGTTTACGAGTTTGACATGCAAACTAGTCAATAAGCTTCGGAGTGGCGCCTTCCAACTGAACCGAAACCGAAAAAACCACGCCAAAGTCGATCAAAAGTCAAAGTCATGTTGACTGTTTTCTTTAACTATCGCGGTGTTGTGCACTCGGAATTCTTGCCGGAAGGTCAAACGGTAAATAAAGAATATTATTTGGGCGTTATGCGGCGTTTAAGAGAGCAAATTCGACAAAAAAGGCCTGATTTGTGGAGAGAAAATTCTTGGATTTTGCACCACGATAATGTGCCTTCGCACAAGGCCATCATTGTGAATGAATTTTTGAACAAAAACTCAACAAATACCATCGAGCAACCACCTTATTCACTAGATATGGCTCCAGCCGACTTCTTTCTTCTTCCTAAACTCAAATTACCACTTCGTGGCACCCGTTTCCATTCTGTAGAAGACATAAAGGAGAATTCGCGGCGAGCACTGAAGTCAATGCCGGAAAAAGCGTTTATAAAATGTTTTGATGATTGGATTATTAGTTAGTGTAAGTGTATCGTTTCTGAAGGAGCATACTTTGAAGTTGATAAAATAAATTTGGATGAATAACTAACATTTCGTGCATTATTGATCTTTTCCCGGTACTTTCTTGACAGAGTAGTACGATAAAATAACATTTTTTAAGATTATTTTATTATTTTATATTAAATATTTCTGAATATTATTAATCTTGCATTTTTATTTTCTTTACGCTAGTTACGTTCAGAAATTAGAAGAAATAGGTATTGAAACATATGTTACTCTTTTCTTGGGTCGGTTAAAGAAATAGCATAACAGTGTTACTTTTTGCCCATCACTAATCATGACCAACTGACAGACGTCAGGAACGCATTCTCTCAGGGGCCGGACAATAAAACCAAATCCAATGAAAATGAAATTATTTTTGTTAAAAACAATACTACCTAAACGAAATATAAAATAATCTACAACATTGAATTGAATTGATTTGATTGTGAAAAATAAAAGAAAAATTGCAAATGTTGATTAATTACATAATTTTTAATTAGTGGACAACATTGAGTCTTTTCTATATATTAACAGTTACAGGTTGTTGATTTTAAAATAAAAGTAAAGTTTTATTACAAACTCATATATGTAAGTACAATGTTTATTTTTTTCGACAGCAGTCCCTAAATTCCGACATTTTAAAATTTTATATATGTATTTTGGATTTTCCATCTGGCAACCCTATGTGGAACCTTCTGCGCGCGAGTTGATTTCACCATCGACTTATTTTTATTTACATTCCTGTTTACCGTATTGCAGACAGGACGTTCTGACGCGAACGAAACCTATAAATATTATTCCTACAGTTGTAGAATGTTCTTTACAATAAACATAGAAATTATGAGCGAAGGGAATCTATTTCACAATTAAATTTCCACCGAGGGCGCAGTCATCGGCGGTTTCATTATCAAAGGGAAGTGCTTCAGTGAGCGCTTTCTCATTATCCGCCGTTTGCCGACTCTGTAATCCGTCCGGTTTTACGGTTTCCTTTTCTTTGTTATGGGATTATTGTAGTAATCCATTAAGTTGTCATTTTGCTTATTTGAATAATAAGTGATATTATATTTTCGTGTAATATAAATCGTAATTCTAAGATAATCTGATTACAGTAAACTATGTAATATGAATAATGTAATAATGGACGCCATATTTTCATGCTTATTATGGGATTGATAATCGGAAAATTTGTATTTAGAATTGCATGATTGCTATGACAAACATCATTAAAAGTCGTACATTAGAAAAAAAGCTATTAAAGTTATCGAAAGCAAATACTTTAATTAAATTGAAATAAATAAATTGGTTAATTATTCTTCAATAGTATATTCTATAAACACAGGTGTTATTTTCATTAATTTCGTCACAGATATTACCATATATTCTATTTAAATATTTCGCATCCAAGGTTTCTTTATTGATCGACACATGTTTTACTTCTCAACGAAGACCATTCGTTCGTTTTTAAACTTCACATGTTAAAATGGTAAAGATGATGGGACTGTTTTACTTTCTAGAAATAAATAAATTTAATTAATAATAATAATACTCCAGACAATTACACAGATTGTGTCACCCCAAACTAAGCAGTAAGCTTGTACTATGGGTACCACACAACGAACTCTGGGGGAGTTCCCAGTAACACCCAGACTCCAAGCCAATTTAAAAAAGTTTGTTTCCTAAATTGACCTGACCAGGGATCGAACCCGGGACCCTAGCTTGGAAAGCAGATGCATATGCCACTGCGCCAACGGGCCAGTCAATTAATTAATTATTTTAATCGTACAACCATAGCACGAACCTAGTATCCATACACCTATAGCACAAACTCAGAGCTCAGTTCGCATCCACATGATCGATCGGTCTGGAGGTCTTATCTATTTTTGGAACCAAGTTCCTTAACGCGGCTTGCGGGAGATGTGAGTTGGTTGAAATCGTGACGTAACGAAAAAGCGTTATGCCCCCTCCATTGTATTTACACTGACTCTCTCTTTATCTTCTCTCAACACACTCTAGTTAATTGAGCAACATAGGGCGGATCCCGCGCGCCGCGCAGCATAGATACGTTAGCTCTATGCATACCATAGATTCACAGTGATCTTTCTGTCGTTTTCCATTACATACGAGTGTGTGTGTGTGCTTGCGAGTATCGAGATTCGAGCAGACGAGCAGCGTGCGCGACCGCCAATATCATTTCTATTTGTTTCATAGAAAGAATGAGTGATGTAAGACTGACGAAGAAAATATACAGAGCGAAAGTAAATGTGTAACAGAAGCCAAGGAAGATCGATCGATCGCGGATGGAAATGTCAAAAGCTCAAATAAAAAAAAATGTAATCAAATTTCTCATAATATTATGTTTTCGTTCGGATATCCAAATGTATATCCATAGGTATGTAACTACAGATACGTAATTTTTAATAGTATATTTGTATTACTTAATAGTTAAATATACTTAACTGTAATAGAACTGTGATAAATGAAGCCAAGGAAGACCAAGGCTGACTTACGTAGATCAAATAGCCAGAGTATTAGCTGACGGAAGTGTGAAAACCACCCGCAAATTAAGGCGATAATGTGTGAGGAGAATGATGAGATTCGAGGAAGCGAAAGAAGTATGTAAGAACCGCGGCTCTTGGCACTCCGTCCTCTCTGACTACCCCGTTAGGGATACAGCGTGAGGAAATGTATGTATGTATGTTTTTTTGCAGCTAGGGAACCTCGTTCTTGACGGAGGTCCCCCGACCGAACACGTTTTTTCTGCGTATGAAACGTTAACGGTTATTTAAGTAATGTTTTATTTACTTTCATAGAATAATAATACTCCTTACGTTTAAGGCGACGCATTAATAAACAATAATTTAATCTAAAATAGACCTGCTCTTTGCAAATGTGCGCGCACTAGCTTATGAAAAATAGGAAAAAACAGTTATTTTCGTTTATTTTGAAAACTAAAATTACTTTTAAAAAATCCAACTGTCATTTTGAAGAATATGTTTAGATTAAACTATGCAGAAAATTTAGAAACATAATTGGGTTCCTTTCCTCCGAAAAATGTAAATCTCAGTTTTAAAAGACGTTACTTTGATATTTTTTTTGTGTTACAAAAGTTAATCAATCGTATAAGCATCGCAACTGACAAAATAAAGTCAATGAAATGAAGAATTACGTTACCAAATATCACTTTCATACGTTTTGTAGTCGCTTAGAATAATTGAGATCTCTGTTGTCAAAATTTCCAATGGATCGTCTTAAGTGAAATAAAGAAGTTATGGCGCGTGCGCGTACGCAGCATTTAAATTAAAATGTATTGTTCATCGATGGAATGCAATATTACAAAATTTTTTTATGATTTTCAATTTGTTTTCATCCTCTTTACTGCGCAGATCTAATGTTTTTTCTTAACATTTCACCAAAAATACCGTTACATTTAAAAGCAAAACATAGCAGATGTTTCTACCGTCTTCCTAATATAGTAACTAGTGAAATAAAGATATTATTACTACCATCCGCATAACCTCCTTCACCATGTTGGGCATATCGATAAATCCCGTCGATCCACCACTGTCTGTCTGCGTCGTCTATAACGACGGATGCCTTGTCCATATCGAGAGAACAAAATTCCACATGTAGAATATTAACACATATGTATCAATATGTTGTTTAAACTGTAACGGTTATTATTTTTTGAGTTCCGTAGTCAAATTTCAAAAACGAACCCTAATGATTACGCCATATTTATCTGTATGTCTATGTATATATCTGTGCGTATGTCACAGCGTATTTATTTCGCTACATTTGCATGTACTGCGCTGAAATTTTGGAATACGTAAATTGAAAATTTTAATGAAATGAGAAACATCAAAATTGACAAGTTCCACTCTCGTAAAGGAGATTCCGTATTACAATTACTAAATGAGAAATTGCTGAACTCTATTTCTAGATACCTATAAGATTTAGAACTATAAGACCTTGAACTATTCTTCTTTTGAACATTAGGCAAGGTTTTATTTGTACTTACATACATACATTCATGTATATATCTTCACGCCGTATCTCTAATGGGGTAGTCAGAGAGGACAGAGCGCCAAGCGTCGCGGTCCTTACATACTTTTTTCGCTTCCTCAATTCTCATCATTCTCCTCACACATTCTCGCCTAGGTATGCGAGTGCTTTTGATATTTCTGTTGGCTAACACGCTAGCTATTTGATCTTCATAAGTCAGCCTTGGTCTTCCTTGGCTTCTTTTACCTCTCACTTTTGCTCTACAGATTTTCTTCGTCAGTTTTTCGGCACTCATTCTTTCCATGTGCCCGAACCATTTTAGCATTCCTTTCTTCATTTTTAAATTAACACTGTCGTGCAACCCTGTCATACTGCGTATCTTTTCATTGCTTATCCTATCCGCAAGGGTGACACCATAATTTATTACAATTCCTGAAATCTTTCAATTCGGGGTGCAGTAATTAACCGCTTACTATCGGGCAGATCGTATGCTTCTTTGCTACCTTTACGGTGTAAAAAAAACTTGAGCAATACTTATATAGTTGTATTCATAACCACTTACAAAGATCAAATAGCCAGTGTACACGCATACTTCGGCGAAAATGTGTGAGGAGAATGAATAGATTCGAAAAGGTAAAAGTAGTATCTAAGGACCGCGACGCTTGGCGCTCCGTCCTCTCTGACTTCCCCTTAGGGATACAGTGTGAAGACGTTGTTGTTTTCGCAATCAATATATCTCAATATTACATAATTAGTTTAAGAATAGACTTTAAGAAACTGACAAATATTGTAGATGCGTATGTAAGATGCCTGAAAACTATCATGTTCTTCGTGTTAAATATTATCAAACATTTAGAGCACCCAGCTCCAGTATCAACATTGGTTCAGTAAGTCGTTTAAATAAGGATTTATGTATGGGAAACTGTAACAATTTGTCAATATGTCTGCCAACACGCGGATACTAGGAGACAAAGATAGGTTGGGGCGGAGCGTGCTGCGTGTTATTTGGTTCATAAATTACATAGTACGTATATTACATCGACGTAGTTTAATAAAACGAACTCATATACAGTGTAGGGTAGTCTAACTGAATTTTCGATTCCGATTTATCGAAGTGTCAACGTAAAATTGCAGTTCCGGTTTGCCGGAAGAAACCTGCCGAAACCTCTTTCGTGAATTTTGCGCTACCTTCAGTGGCGATCGGTATAGTGGCAAGTCATCTGGTGCCCCAGCTTCCCGTCTTATTTTCTCAAAAATATTTCTTAGGCCAAAATTTTTCGGACAAAATTTTGTCATACAATTATTACTCTCAAAAAGTATTTCTCAGGCAAAAATTTGTCGAACAAAATTCTTATACAATTATTACTCAGTACAAATATTTCTCAGAGTAATATATTCTCACATATTTACCTAACGTAATCTACCCAAAGAGAGTGTTCTTGGAGCGAAATCTGTTCTGGCGCTTCGCCGGCCGCTGCCACGGCACGCTCACTTCGCTCGTTCAGCTCGCGCGTTGTGGTTTATACACTTACCTAACCTAACCTACTCAGAAAGAGTGTCCTTATAAAATGGATTCTATTCTGGCGCTTCGCCGGCCGCTACCGCGGCACATAAAGATATTAATACGAAAGTAAGAAATTATAGTCGGAGAAATTTTATGCATTAGAAATTATTGCTTTGAGAAATTATTACAGAGAATTTATGTACTGAGAAATTGTTCGAGAAAAAAAGATCGGTCACCGTGGTGCCCCATATACATATTTAAAAAGATAGGTAAGTTCAGTAACCATGAACAAAACTGCGAAAAAATTGCGAAGAATTCAAGTCGCAACAAATACTGCATTTGTTAATGAATCTAAAATTGGTTTTTTACAAGTGTATTCAAAATTTTATAATTATTTTAAAACATTGTTCACCAGGCGATTAGCCTCTTACGTAAATATGTGAACTTGGTTACGTTTTTATAAAGAAAGTACATATCTAAATATAATTTATCTAAAATGAGTACGGAGTTCCTATCCAGAGGGCGAATGTTATCATTTGCGATATGGGGTGTATCAATTACGAAAGTTTCCCTCTACTCCGGAAACATAAATATTTACGATGTCTCAGACCACCCAAAGCATCTAGTTTAGATATTGCGATAATATCTACATATCGCGACTACTTCACACATAAATTATTACTTGGCACATTTTATTTAAGATCTATGGACCCTGACACGCTTCGCTATAGCTATTTTTTTAAATTGAAAATTGCTCAAACGATTTTGTAAACCTTTACAATAATATGTTTATTTTGAGTTCCGTCACTCGAGCGGTATTCGAGTCTACAACTGATAGACACACTATTTTATTCTATCATGGATTTTATGTATAAAGACTTTGTGACTGTGCTAACTTGGTTACGCATTTCACCCATAATAAATGTAGAATTAGTTAATAATTGTACTACAGAGCCACCTATTGTATCCTAATATAACTATGAACCATCGTCTCGAGAAAATAAATATGTTGTGAGAATAAGACCCCAACCGGTCAAGTCTTCAGAATTTACACGATAACTAACAGACGCACAAACAATTATACATATAGATATATGTGAAGATATTGTGCTCATAACTTACAGGATTCTCTTGCAACCTAATGCTAAACACACACTAGATATTGATCGTTTTTAAACCCCACGTGGTATATGACTGACCCCTACTTACTTTTTAGGAATTTGGTAGGATTAGCGTGGTGACAGAAAATTTTCCTCTCAAGTTGAAACCTCGGGTTCGACATTTGATTAGGTTAATTAAGGAACGAACTGTTCTAAATTAGCTTGTAGTATGGGTGTTAGGAAGAGCTCCACAGTTCGTTGTATAGTGCCCATAATACAAGGCTAGTGCTTAATTTGGGATCAGACAATTGATGTAATAGCCTATAGTATTTTTATTGTTAAATAAAATTGGTCAACAAATTTCAAGTGTTTTTCGTAAAAATGTTAAAAAAGCAACATAAAGTAACACGTTATACATTATAGTGACATTTATTATGACCGTTTTAATTTCAGAAAACGTTTGTAATGCACAGATAGACACTGATTCAAAACATTTTTCAAATGAGAGTAAGTACGTTTTAGAATATTATGGAGATTTATACGGCAGAAAATGAACCTGAATTTCAATAAAATAGTATCCATTGAAAATTGAAATTCACGTTATCATATCACCGATCCTATTTAGGACTTTGATTAAAACATTGGATTTCCTGAGGGTTATAACAGAATCCAGTTTTCATTTTATCAAGAGCACATTGTAATGAAACTTGTTTTGATCAACCTTTTAAAACTTTTGTCAAAACCTGGAGTAAATTATAACGAACTAAATGTTTTAATATGTGTACATTGACATAGCTCTGCAATCTGCACGTATTAAATTCAATCGATATAGTCAAGACAGCGTATTAGCAAGGATCAACAAATAAAAGTAAAGATACGTACAAATCTACAAATACTGGATACTACAGATTTAGTGTCATGTGCTTTCATACTCCATACTTTTAACTGACATACTTTCTTGATGTCGAATGAAAGCACTTGATATTGAAAGAAAGTATTCGAATCAATTCAAAAGTACACCCGAACATATGATAAAGAACTCCAAAATAAGTACTAGTTATAAATACTTACATCTTGACGTCTTTAGTTATTTCATAATGACATCTGTTGTTGTTGAGTAGCTTATATCAATATATGAATATTTCAACCTACTGGTACCTGAATATTCTATGAGATGGCGCTATAATTAATGTTCCGGGAAAACATTTTTATTGAACACATATTAATTTTTTTAGGGTTTTTATTTTTACTATATAAATCAGGAAATATGACTTCATTTGAATACAAAATTTGACCCTTACCGTTAGAGCCGTTTCTGAGCAACTAATACATTTATATAAACCTTATCCTTATAACATTAAACGAGCAATTCTACTATTTTTCTATGTATATACTTACAAGAATTATTAATTTAAAGTAAAAAAAAATAATTGGTCGTTTAAACTAACATAATTTTACCATTTCCAGTTCTTTAAAAAGTCTTGTATGTAAAGAATCGATACTTATACTATATCGATTTGAAAGCATTCTTTTGCCACCAATTTCGGTTGGATTACAAATTCTCAAAGTATAGACTCATTTCTTACGATAACTATCAATAAAATTAACGAAAATTAACAAATATTGATAACTTTCGTGGTATCGGTTAATCGTTACATTCATGTTATTTACAATATTGTATTATGAAAGCAATCCTTTGGTTTCATCGACCCGATCGCATATGTCCAGGAAACGGTTAGCGGGTAAGCGGCGGTGGCGCATGCGGTGCGGGATCGATTCCCGCGGTGACTCATGTTACTGACCCAGTCTATTTGTGGAGTGCGTAATTGATACTTTGAGATTTGTTGGATCGTTTCCTAGTTCGATCGTAATGCAAATTTTACGCCATACATATAAGAACAAGTTTGTTTCACTTAAATAATTTGTGGCAGTGAAAAGGTAAGCGACCAGGAACCAGTATAATAACATAGCTCTAGGGAGCGTGATGCTGACTTTAAAGCACTGCCTTGAGAATGAAGATATAAAATAAATAATACGTAAGAAAGTAAAATAAATAAATTTATTCTTACTTTTTACGAAATAGAACAAAATAATACTTTGGGTCATTTATTTTATTTATGTAAATATTTATTGCACAAACATTGCACGCAAAAATTTTCTAGTAGATATAAGAGGACCCGTGCTGCTCCGCAGTTGTGTTGATAATATAATTCAAAAATAACGCTCTTATATGATGAGCGATAGTAACCAAACCTAAATTGAATACAAAAATTTAAAGTCATGTTAAATGTTCACACCTAGCTTCCCAACTCAACCAATATAAGTGAGAAAAAGCTCAAATGAAAGAGCTCGTTCCAGCGAGTGTTCTTAGACCAAAATGAACCGCGTATCTCAATTACAACCAGAGATAATAATATAGAAATAGAAAGCTGTGAAAACATAAACAATGTACAGGAGAAAATCACGTTTGAGTATAACTTAAGAAGGATGAAAGTTAGGTAATTTCCAATGATTGACGACGAATCTCTGGATTAATACATCTCATTAAAAAAAAATTAGGTAAATCGGTTAGATAGTACGGCCAGACGGACTCGTAACAGATTTCATAATTTTAAAAAGAATATTGATATAGATTATACGAAGACAGAAAAAAATTTTAATTTACAGTTTCGAATTCATTAAAAAATTTGAAAAAAAAAAACAAGTATTCGTTTCATTAATTTAATGTTCAATGAAATACAATGAGTTCGAAAATTTTATTTGTCATTATTGGTTTTGATTAAATAGCTCAGTAGGTGTGAAGGCGACGAAATATTATATCGACTATGACATTTGGGCAGGTAGACATAACGAAAGTATTAGGGTTCAGTTTTTGTAATTTTGCCTACTGAACCCTAAAATATGGCAAATAAGTACATGCAATACCGTAAATATTTAGCTAAACATGCGCCGGCGGCGCAGCGCATTTGGGTTAGGTATATTTGATTTTATGAGTGTAATGCGCCCAGACCGATGTGTGTCACTTGTAGACTTAGATCATGGAAGAGAATAAGGTAGCTGTATAAATAAACGATAAGAGGAAAAGGGGTTTGTTTATGATATATTGGATACGAACGCCTAAAGTCTCATTTAACAGAAAATAGATTTAGATTTGTTATAAAATGTACATTGATTAGACAATCACACTATAAAATAAACGATTTCGTTGAAAACAAACAATAGTCTGATCTTTTCTGCACATGGATTTACTGGCTTTCTGAATATTGTATTTGAATAAACCTTTTGTAAAATGATGTTGAAAAAATTATACCTGGGTTTGTTGTCGGTTCTTCTCAGCGTGAAGGTTATCTTTTCAAACCGAACGGAGGTAGATTTGTTGTCGGTTCTTCTCAGTGTGAAGGTTGTCTTTTCAAACCGAACGGAGGTAGATTTGTTGTCGGTTCTTCTCAGTGTGTAGGTTGTCTTTTCAAACCGAACGGAGGTAGATTTGACTTTCAAAAACACCTAGCAATTGGACTTACTTGAATAAATTGATTTCACTTTGACTTTGAAAAACGCAACATGATGTGTTTATGCCATTTTGGCTACGGAAGCCTAAAAAGTACCAAAGCGAAAATCATTACGTAATTAATGTTCTTTACTTAACAGATATTAAAAATCGTAGAACGATGTTTGTCGTAGAGTTGTCTTTTGATTTATATAAAAATTAACATTATGCAATATTTTTTTAATGTGTGCACTTCATTCTCAATGTTCATGTTTTTTTTTCAAATTTACTGAGCGATGTTTACGAGGTTTACTATTCAAACCTCTATAAGTCTCAAGTCTCCTAAGTCTAGGTTCATAACTTTAATAGTTATAAATAAGTTTAGTCTATACAGACTGAATAAGTATTGCTTACAAAATCTAAATTCGTTTATTTTTTAGTTTTTCTAGCAACATTTCTTGAAGCATCACCATTATAAAGACGCCACAAATTAATAATAATAAGTGTCATGGAGCCACTTAGAAAGAATGAGTGATGAAATACTGACGCAGAAAATCTACAGAGCGAAAGTGAGAGGTAAAAGAAGCCAAGGAAGACCAAGGCTGACTTATGAAGATCAAATAGCCAGAGTGTTAGCAGACGGAAATGCCAAAAGCACTCGCATACCTAGGCAAAAATGTGAGGAGAATGTTGAGATTTCAGGAGGCGAAAGAGGTGTGTAAGGACCGCGACGCTTGGCGCTCCGTCGTCTCTGACTACTCCATTGGGGATAAAGCGTATGTATATGTATGTATGTACTAGCTTTAAAGATGCGACGAGACTATCGCACGAATTTCAGTTAAAAATAAAGGACGCAAAAAATTTCATATGTAGAAGAAACCTGCATACTGATTTCCACCTGGATACGTCTTACTAGAAGACGATTGTTTGTTAGAAAGTATTCACCACGTTCAGGGATCTTATTAGTATTTTTTAAATACATACTATCTAACTACATAAACTCATTTACACTTTTTTCATTTTATCCATAATATGGCCCGTTGAAATCATTATTATGAATGTGTGACCCTAAAAAAGGGTTGAGTATGGCAGAAACATTGTTTGAAATTATATTTCCTAGGAATATAATTTCACAATTTAACTTCAAAGTTCGCATACACATAGATATTGTAACAAACTATCTCAATCAAAACATTTGGTTAAAATGATAAAATCAACTTTTCCAATCTCTACTGTTGGATTTGTGTTAGAAACTTTTCAACGTTCGCACTTGTAGTTAAAATTTGAAATGAAATCAGTTTTGTTTCTTGCTTCTTTTAAAGCAAGTATCACACGATGAGGTGACTGGCACGACTGCGGTGACCTTGACTTATAGGTTGCAGAACCAATCTATGTAAATTCATAGGTCATAAAATGAAACATATGTGAAAGTGGTAGTAGAAGACAAGGAAGACCAACGCGGACTTATGAAGAGCAAATAACGACCTCCGTGGCGCAACGGTTTAACGCGTCGGAAAGTAAACGGGGGTTGCGGGTTCGATTCCCGTCTCGAGTCTGGGTGTTAATGTATAATATGTATTTATTTACAAAAGAAAAAGTATATAAGTAGTATATCAGTTGTCTAGTACCCATAACACAAGTGCTGTGCTGCTTACTTTGGAACTAGATGACGCTGTGTGAAATGTCTGTGTTTATTATTATTATTATTATTAAATAAGCAGAGTATTAGCTAACGAAGATGTTAAAAACAACCGCATGCCTAGGGGAAAATGTGTGAACAGAATGATGATATTTAAGCAGGCGAAAGATGTAAGGACCGCGAAGCTTGACGCTTCGTCCTCTCTGACTACTCCGTTAGACATACAGCCTGAAGATATTTACACACTGGCACATTAGTTCGGTGACAGAGCATTTGATTTCAAGTGATCGATCACCAATCAGATTGATTTAGAAAATCAAATCATATAAATTGTCTTCTGGATGATACTGCATAACAGTTCTCAGTTCTTTTCTTATTCTTCTTTTCTTATAACAAGCACACGATCATATCTAATGGCAAGTAGACTGAAGCATGTGAACATTTACAATAGCAAGGCTAAGCACTTCAGGTTTCAAATTCATCGGCAACCCTGAAAACTAAGATGATGAAGACATTTCGTCGGCTCTCTTACTCTCCACACCAGACTTATACTGCCAATGTCAAAAAGATTCAATGTCAAACTAATAATAGTTTGTGAGATATGGTAACTCCTTGGATCAAACAGTCGCACAGAGTAGAGGTTGTCGCTCAAGAGTTTATATATGTCGGTGGAAATAGTAAAAGGCACTCATTTGACTAAACTAAGGCAAAGCACGACTTCCGGTTTGGAAGGGATGCTCGCTAACGGAACGTCGGGGCCGGCGCTGGCGGTCTGTTGGACTACGGCGGACGGTGCGATAGCATTTCTCCGACGGATCGTTTTCCATTATTAAATTTCCAACTACCTACGCAATAATTGTTACAAAGAGTTTTCTGTCGCTTGCACATTAACTTTGTCCTAACGTGGTATTTTATGGAGTAGTTCACCTCTTCTAAGATTAGGTACCTATTTCTCATAGCACGAATGGGCCTGTGCCTTTTCCAGCATATTATACATATATATATATATATAGTTGAACGTCAACCATCGGACGACCTCTAGTATCTACAAAACTCCTTGATAATTTTTATACATTAACATCATGACAAACAGTTGTGAATCTTATACAGCGCAAGTCACCTGTTCTAGTGACACTGGAGAATTGTGGTATTGTATTTCTCAGTCTCTTTGTCTGACAGATCTGTTTGTATTCTGGTCAGTCTCTTCTCGTATCTAATTACACTCCCACATAATGCGGAGAGACGTGTCACGCGACGGGACCCTTCTCTCTCAATATTTGAGTTGTCACTCCGTACTTTGTAAATATAGTCTGGCGACAACACAGTGATAGCGTACGTAAATATTCCATTGTCCGGCAATTTTCAGTGTTCTTTCGAAGTAAATGTGTAAAATTACATTTGCACACTTATTAAAGATAGCGTTGCCTTTGACTAGGTCTGCGTAGAATTAAAAAAGTAGCCTGTGCCCTTCTCCGGAGCTTAATCTGATTCCATTCTAAATTTCACCAAAATCAGTCAAGACGGTTAAAGTGCCTCCTCTTAAACCGACGATAACTTTTTCGCTGTCATCCGACTTCAATAAAACAAAGCCTAAATGTTGCTCCAAGCTAAGCTTAATCTGCTTGTGAATACCGCGAGAAAATCCCTTCAGTAGTTTCGGAGATTAGCGTGTACATACAGACAGATAGACAAAACATAAAGCATTTTTTATTATTTTTTGTGTTGTTACTCTTTTATTATCGTCCATGGTAATTTTGATAAATTTATATAATGTACAGACACATGGTTTCAACTGCTTTATTATACAGATAGACATGTTCACAATCTGTACATGTATATTAAATAAATAACTAAATTAAAAAATTATAAAAATTAAAATATAATGTCTTATACATATGAATTTAACAGCGCAGACACACGACGCGAAAACTTTCTTGCGGCCGGTTAACATTATCGTGTATTTATTAAAAGTGAATGTAAACTATTCTCTATTTATTAACTGACTTCAAAAAAAGGAGGAGGTTCTCAATTCGTCTGTTTTTTTTTTTATATGTTTGTTATCTCATAACTCCGTCATTTATAAACCGATTTCGAAAATTCTTTTTTTGTTTGGTAGGTAATACTTCAGAAATGGTCGCATTTAAATTTCACCGATATTGGAGCTTGGACTTCGAAGATACACTAGATAACGCGACCTGGTTATAACCTTTATTTATATTGACGATTCTCTTGTATATCGTTGCGCTCCGGAATTAGATTGAGGTTAATTGCAGATCTGCCCTAGATATTTATTTAGGTCAAGATCACTCAAAAGGGAGAAATAAAAATTTTATTAAAAAAAATTAAACCGCCTTCAAAAAAAAACACTGAAAAGTATAAAATAACTATCCTTTACTAATCAAAACTTAAGAACAATTAAAATAACTTTACACATACCTATATAATTAAATTTGACAGTTATTGAAGTCGGTGCCAAATCAATGTACAACAATAGAAAGTCTTTAGTTTGGTAGGCTTGGCACCGACTTCAGTACCTGTCAAATTTAATTATATAGGTATGTGTAAAGTTATTTTAATTGTACTTAAGTTTTGATTAGTAAAGGATAGTTATTTTATACTTTTCAATGTTTTTTTTTAAGGCGGTTTAATTTTTTTTAATAAAATTTTTATTAGCCAGAGTGTTAGCTGACGGATGTCAAAAGCCCTTGAAAACTTAAGTGAAAATGTGTGAGGAGAATGATGAGATTTCAAGACACTAAAGAAATGTGTAAGGACTGCGAAGCTTGGCGCTCCGTCCTCTCTGACTACCCCGTTAGGGATACAGCGTGAAAATAAGTATGTATGTACAAATATTCCAAATTTCAACTTGATACATAAATAAAATAATTCAAATGATCTGTAAGATAAAACATTGTAACATACAGAGATTAATCAACGTTATTCCATTTCTAATTTCGAAAACTATAAATTCATTCATTCAAAAACTGCGACGCGTCAGACACACAGACAAAATATGAAACCTATAACACCCCTCTTTTACATCGGAGTTACAAATTAGTTAAAACTGCGTTAGAAGTCATATTGGATTACATGTTCCACAAATTATTTGATATTAAGGAAAGTTTTCATAATCCGCATGCACATACATTTAGAAACTGAAATCTTATTTAAATTAACTTAAATCTTACTTATTAACTTAAATCTCCTGTCAGTTAATGAATTACTGGGTAAGTGCTGTTAACCACCACAACCGCTTAGGAAAGCTTGATGTAGAACTTTCCTTCACGTAAAAAAATCTGCCAACCGCAACAAAATTTATCTCCGAACTTTTATTTTAGTAAAAAGAACCGCCCAAGTGAGACTTGTAGTCGCGCATCGAGGGATCCGTACCACCATACAATGTATCGATAAATTACATGTCGAATTAAAAACAAACTTAACTGGAGTTGAAAGACACGTTGTCCCATATTCTAAAACTGCAAATGTAACTTTATAATGGCAAATACCTACAAATTAACGATTTTCAGATTTTTTCCTTTACTTGTGCTGTGAGACCTTGCTTCTTGCCAAATTTTATGACTCTAGTTCAACGGGAAGTCCCTTATCCTAGGTTTTGACTCCTTTGGGAGTGTTTTGAAGCTCGCAAGGGAATCAAAACTTAAAGGGTACAAAAGGCAAATAGTAAAATATGCGGCATAAACGACTGTATCTTTTGATTGCTTTGACTTAGAAGTTTGATTTTTTCACAGCTCCAAGGGATTGCAGACTTGAGTATTTGGTATTTATTTCAACTTGATATCTCCACACGTTCCTGAGAAAAAAGGTCTTGACAGACGGACAGACAGAAGGACAACGATGTGATCCTACAAGGGTTCCTTTTTCCTTTGAGGTACGGAACCATTATATTAAAACCAATGCAATTCTCTCAATTCATTCTTCTCTTGCTTTTGATCAATCTCATTCTCGTTGTTCTCATTTCAAAAACTTTTAAGTGGCACTAAAAAATAAGGTAAGAACACCAATTTAGACACTTCTAAATCTAAGTAATGTTATATATATTTTTAAATTCGTGATTTAAAGAGCTTTCAAACCTCAACTTAAACTGAACTTAAATTGAAGCACTTTAAATGATCCTAAAAAATGTGCTTTTTAATTTGGTGACTAAGCCTTCAAAAGGCGAAAACTTTACTTATAATATATTTGCAAACCCGGCCCGTTTTACTGGGCCTTAGCTGAAGTTAAAATGAATTAAACAGTTTAAAAAAAAAACAAAAAAAAATCTACTGATCCGATCGCTACCAAACTTTACAGGAACACCCGCTAGGCCAATTTGAAGATTCTCTGAAAATTTCATCGAAATCGGTCCAGCCGTTTCGGAGTCCATAAGGAAAATACATACATACATACATTGCCTTTTATATATATATAGGTCTATCTTAGGGCTACCTCTTACTACAACTGTTCCAAAATAAGGCTGCATACGTGGAATAATCTTCGAGAAATACACCTATTACAGACAGATAGACAGACGGAAATTATGAAATGATTTTTTAAATGGAAAGGAACTCAAGCATAATGTGAAAGTAAACGGTATTAGAAGCCAAGGAATACCAAGGCTGACTTACGAAGATAAATAGCCAAAGTGTTAGCTCACGGAAATGTCAAAAGCCTACATAACTAGGTGAAATTACGTGAAGAGAATGATGAGATTGGAGGAGGTAAAAGGCGTATGTAAGGACCACCAAGTTTGGCGCTTCGTCTTCTCTGACTATCCCGTCAGGGATACAGCGTGAGGATGCGTATGTATGTAACTCCAGCATATTACAATATATGATGGAGGCAAAGATTTGATTGTCATACAATTTCATCCCCTTGTGTTAGGTAATGGACACCACAATAACTTTGCACCTAAAAGTTTAGTTCGAGTTATAGGTGTGAGTTACAGAACTTTGAAATGTGGACCGTTTGTCACAAAAGTAACTGTCGCACGCCATTTAGCTGTTATCACGAAAGGATAATACCTACGAAAAGATGCTCTGCATTTTTCGATCTTCTTGGATAACCTGTAATGATATATGACCCGTCAGGAAACCGGTTGATGGCCATAAATTTTTATGCATTTTTTAGTTATTTGACGTCCAATTTATCAAAATTGTACGTTACGCCTCTCAACAAAGTACCGACGAAGCACTGAGGAAGAAATTACAAATCTCAGACTTAATAAATACAAGTACCGACTTCTGAATAAAAGAATGATTCAGCTGCAAGCCATGTATATTCTTATACCAATCCGCTCAGGTTGACTACATAATATATAGCAGAATATAGCTCATGTCTATCTGGAGTAATGTAATGTGTTCAAATAGTAATAGGATTTTTCAAGTAGCTGCAATAGTTCCGGAGATATAAACGAACTTACAAAATTCACTCTCTCTCTCTCTCTCTTTGTAATATTAAGTATAAATTATATGAAGGATCCGGAAGAGCTGATCAAGTCTTAGGTCTGAAATAGATAGTTAAACAAAATACATACACAGCAGTGTCAACATTTACAATTGTAGTTGTAAAATATAATTGTAAAACATTTTGTTAGGTAAAAAATTATAATTATAAAAAGCAATTGTAATTGGTTTTACATACACAGTAATATTAATCACAGAGATGAATTTCCGCAAAATAGCATCTGGGTCTCCATTAGGTAGTCGTAGATTAGTGACGTAGTAAATAGTGTCTGACCTAACTTTTGGTTTAGGTTTCTGCAACGCTTAGTTTCGGTTTCGGCAGCAAACCCGCCAAAGCTATGACTGACACAAAAACCATTCAGGAACTCAAAAAAACTCAACACAAGTTCTTGAATCTTCGCGCTGCCTTCGCGCTTCGCTTGCCTTGTCTTCATATAATTTGTGTTGATTACGCTTTTGGTCGGACATATTTACAAAAAGATTCCGAGCCGAATAATATTGGACAGGGCCACTGGAGTGGACTGGGGTCGACATACAATTAATGCAATTGGGTAATTGAAAAGTTTGAGATTGTGAACAGTGACGTCATACTTTTTCTCTATTATTCACGGATCTTATTTTACAAAATTTGTACGTTTGCTTATATAAGGAGAGTAATCTCCGAACTAATCTCCGATGGTATTATGTGGAACCTATTTGAATAATTCTTTCACTATTTGAAAGGTATATTATTCCAGATGGATATAGGCTATATATTATGTATTCAATCCGGGCGAAGTCGGAACGGGGCACTAGTTAAAATTAAAATAAGAAACTTTAATTTTTTTCCCTTTTACTCGGTTATTTTTCGCGTCCCTCTATTTCATGCTAAGCATTTTACAACTTATTAATTATAAATTCTGTCAAAAGCACTCGCATACCTAGGCTAATGAGATTTGAGGAAGCAAAAGAGGTATGTAAGGACCGCAACGCTTACCACTCCATCCTCTCTGACTACCCCGTTGGGGATACAGCGGGAGGATATGAATGTATGTATGAATTCTGTCAAATATCCAATTTCCAAAGTACTTATTTATTTATTTATTACAGATAAAAGCGTTCATTATATTAGAATTAATAATTGAGAATGTAATATAATTTGAAACCGCTTCTAAAATATGTGGTACCCGATAGGCTATTTCACTTATTACGACTGTATTCCAGTAACGTTTGAACTTGGGTCCATGTCGTGATTACTATCTTCAAACCGTATAATTTATTTTAAGACAAAGGAAAATTAATATGTTTTATGAGCATTCAGAATCCTTTAACTGTAGTAGATAGCGATAGCCTGACTGTCTCCGTTAAGTGGGTATTATATGCAAATGAAAGTGTTCTTTGTGGAACAAAATTAAATTTGTACCGAAGAGGACAGCCATTTGGAGAATGGGTACTGACTTACTTATATATTTCGTAATAGTAGTTAAAATAACATCTGTTTATTGGAAATGAAAATAAAATTATGAGCATGAGCAAGAGCATGTCTTCTAAGCTGAGGTCCCGAGTTCGATCCCCGCTCAGGTTAATTTAGGAAACGACTCCTCTAAGTAGGCTTTTAGTAGGTCTGAACAAACATGTGTAGCTGAAGTTCTCGCCCTCTTCAAAGAAGTCCTTTATAACTTCAGTAAAACTTACTATCACTTTACTGGAGAAGTTTTAGGATAAGAAAGAACTAACTTACTTGTGATTCTACTTACTAATACATGACATTGGCAAATGAGTTAAACTGTGCGCCATGCCATAAAGAAAGAGAAAAAAAAAAGTTAGGTGATTTCCAATGCTTGATGACAAATCTGGGCAACAATATCTTACATTAAAAAAAATTACGCAAATCGTTTGGATAGAATAGACTTCTTAAAGTTTTTTAATTATATAGATTGCTCTACCTCAAATTTTTGCTTCATACGATTGTATATTTTTGAAAACCCTTCTCAATGTAATTATTGAACACGGCTGTACTCACGTACAGTACACGTTCAATAATTAGATTGAGAAGTTGTGAGTACAGCCGTGTTCAATAATTATTCAGTGAACAATGCCTTCGCAATCTCTTGAATTAATATTAATCTAAAAATGAAATGAATTAAAATAAATATAAAATAAAATAAATAATGAATACCAATCGTGTGATAGGGTCCCATGAATTTTTGTTATCATTGACTTTTTATGTCATACTGTAGAACCTATTTCTTTTTTCAGAAAAATAATCTAGGTTATGTCACTTTTATTACTGAGGCGAATAAAATGAGACCTTATGCATAGTAATCAGTGAAATAGTTGCGACTCTGTGAGGGAGCAGACGTACATACATACACACATACTTACATACATATCTTAACGCTGTATCCCTACGGAGCAGTCAGAGAGTACGGAGCGCCAAGCTTCGCGCTCATTACATACTTCTTTCTCATCATTCTCCTCACATATTTTCGCCTAGGTATACGAATGCTTTTGACATATCCTCAGCTAATACGGGCTATTTGATCTTATAAGTCAGCCCTGGTCTTCCTTGGCTTCTGCTATCACTCCCTTTCGCTTTGTAGACACACACCATACGCTGCTAAAATTACAATTCTCCTGTTACTTCATTGTAATCAGGTAAAGATCAATAAAGTGAAAGTTTGTTTGCAAATTTGTCTCCCGTGTATATTTGTATATATATATACATACATATTTATATATTTGATATCGCTTTCTCGAAAACGCCTATAACGATTTCGATGAAATTTAAAATATAGGGGGTAAATGGGAAACATCGTTTTCTCCGTCTTTCACACACTTAAAACTTCTGAACTCTAAGCTTCTAAACTTTTTTAATTTCGCAGCAGTTTACCTTCTCAATAGCACAGTGGCTAAGTGTAGGTCTACCACGCTGAAGCGCGCGCGTTCGAATCCTGCAATGTGGTCGGACTTTTTTTCTTCGTAAGACAGCGAGTAAATCTCGGTCACCCAGATACTACAAAAACAAAATGAAATGAATATCTTCATGTCTAGGGTTCTATAAGACCTAGGATTCTTGTTGTATTTTTCATATGTACTTCAGGCACGAGAATATATTATCTTAAATAATAATAACTAATACTTTAGGTCTAGTAGTTGCGGTGATAAGAGTGGGAATATTCAAATTTAAATTATCCTATGAATTTTTAAAGTATAAATTATGTGGGTAAATGACCCTAATATATTACTATTGTTATATTTCACGTATAAATTTTTAAATGAGATTTGAGGAAGCGAAAGATGTATGTAAGGACCGTGACTCATGGCGCTCCGTCCTCTCTGACTACCCCGTTAGGGATACAGCGTGAAGATGTGTATGCAGGTATAAATTTTTAAAATTCTTGGACCATTCGTTTTGTTACTAGGATAGGAAGAAGACCCCTCTCCTTCCTACCATATAATCAAGCCGAGCTCGAGTACTTAATTTGCTTTATTTTAGACGTTGTAATGGTTGAAACTTAGCATGGTAACACCGAGACTCCATATCATTAGATCAATATATGTACGTATAAAATAAGCGCATTGCTTAAACATCAATTCCTTAGTAAGAATATAAACGGTGGACAATTATTCAAACTATTTTTCTTTCCAAGGCGATGCATTAATAAAAATGTAAAGTGGTATCCAGTAATAAATAAATAATACGATATTAACGGTGAACCGCGTCGTATGTCCCGCCAGAGTGGGGCCATCAGTTTTATGAGCTCACTGAAATATATCCTCCATATTTCATGAGATACAACATGAAGGAATAAAGGATTGGACACCATACATGCACGAGCTTTTCACTTTATTTCTTCCTACTTCTGTTGCAATTTTTGCTGGCAATATTATATTGAACAACCCTATACTTTAGGGATAATGTAACGCTTGTTAGAGATCAATTTAGTAAGCCTATTTGTTTGGTATTAACATACAACGGTGCGGTACTATATGGTCCGTTTCGAACCATTCTGCCAAAAGGTAACAAAAGGTTAACAATCTCTACGAGTCTTCTATATATGAACTAGTGTTACAGAAAGGTGAATTTTATTTGTATGTAATGGATAAACTCAAAAACTAAACTGATTTTAAAAATGTTTTCACCTGTAGAAAGCTTCATTATCAGCGAGTAACATGGGCTGTTTATTTAAAACTGTGCGAAGCCGGGGCGGATCACTAGTTTAATATAAAACGGGTGTTATATAAAATTAATCACTGCTTTAAGAGCCAAAATGTATTAAAAAACTGGCTGCTGCCCGCAAATTTGAAAGAAATTGAAAAGTAGCGCGTCCTTCTCCCAGTCGTAATCTATTTCCATTGTAAATTATCAAAAATCTATTCTAAAATCGGTCAAGCCGTTCAAGAGAACATTTAAATTACGATAACCGTTTTCACTGTCATCCGACTCCAATGAAACAAAATCTAAATGTTGCTCCAAGCCAAGTTTAATCTATCTGTGAAAACTATAAAAAATTCCGTTCAGAAGTTTTGGAGATTAGCGTGTACATGCAGACAGACAGATAAAAATTTCAAATAATGTTTTTTTGTGTTTTGTTACTCTTTTTATTGCCTACCAACAGTCATCTTTTGATAAATTTGTTCAATGTACAGAAACACGGATTCTACTGCTTTATAATGTAACAAAAATATTTTATACTGTACTTATTATAACATGACTTGTTAAATTAAACCAAATACTGAATCTTGCTTGTGTTAAATTTTTGAGTAAGATGTTTTCATGTGTACTAACGTCTGCGAAAACAATTTAATATTAACTTAATTAAGTTATTAAAAAATTCTAACACTTAATAAAATTAACAGTTGAAATGAATTCAGTTAACGATTCTGGACAAAGCAGAATCTGCTTTCTAGTTAATTCTGTTACGTGTTGAATAGAAAAGTGACTGTTGACTAAAAGCGAAATATAGCCGAACCGTTGCATACAGAAAATTGTAATTATAAATAAATTGTTGAACAAGCCTTTTTGAGCTCTTTAAACGTCTTTTTTATTTTTCTAAACTAATATTATAAAGAGGTAAAGTTTGTATGTAATGGATAAACTCAAAAACTACTGAACCGATTTCAAACATTCTTAAACCTATAGAAAGCCACATTACCGAGTAACATGAGCTGTATTTTATTTTCAATAAAAATTCTAGCCGTGCGAAGCCGGGGCGGTCCCTAGCATGTAATATTAGGCAAAATATGTCTAAAGCCGTCTTTTCTCTTTCTTACGCCGTCAGTCTTAGTCTTGTCAGTTGTTCTTCTAGTCTGTTCTACTCGTAAGTAGACCGTGCAAGCAGAGTCTGCAATATTCCCATCGCCAGTATTGTTGGACAATACTGAGAATTGAGAGCGGACATCCAGCTTGCACAGCCAGACCTATAGTTTTCGGTAGACTCGAAGCCTAGTCTTAACGTCAGCTGCTCGTATTATTCCGTCACGTCCCTCAAATGTCTCCGTTTTGCACAAACATAGACGTTTAGGGGTTGCTAATGTATCCTTAATCTGAAGCGTTTTCTTGGACTTGATAACTGTAAGCGTCCATTGAGCGCAGTCCACGCGTCGTCAGATATACTGTTCATTCGTTTATCTTTCCTAAAGTAAAACAAGACTAAATTATTTAAATAAAACAAAAACCCGACTGCATTTCACAATTTTTATTAGTTGTTATATATTTCGAATTGGCTGTTGTTATACTTTTCCCCCTCTTTCATTTCTTCGGGCGCCGTATTGAAATTTTGTACTATATGTCACACCCACAATTAAAACAAATCCAAGGACACCTCATATGTCAAAATCAGTCAAGCATTTTAGGCTACAGAGTGTGTCAAAGAAATGGACACACATACATACATACACTCGAAAGACATAACCCTCTTTGGCGTCGGGTAAAAAGTATCGATTACGATAAATCAACCTCTAAGGAGGTAAAGAACAAATTAATAAAAAAAAAGATTTCCACGCGAACGAAGTCGTGAGCATATCCATATAGTGATGATATAGTTCTAAAACCTGAAGTTTTGTACAAGGAGTTTTTTATACAGTCTGTAGTTACTACGAAGGGATTTTTGGATATTCAGTCCTTAAAAATTGATAAGTTGATAAGTAAATTAAAACCGCATGTAATGACCCAGAACTTTGCATAGTCAACATTGCAGAAAATGCTAATAATTTTATATAATATGACGTTTCGCCTACGACAGCACTCTTCATTGCTTCATGTTACACTATATTCAAACTTATGGCGCTATGAGACCGTAACAAGCGCCGTAGTGGGTATCTGTTACGTTCCTGTCACGTCATACTATTAATTTTTTTATATTCCACAGGTACGAGTAATTTTCCTGCAAGTTTCTTTATGGTAGCTAACAATATGTAATAGCTCAAGATAATATTGTTAGTAAAGAAGAAATACAAATTCTGATAAGCTGTTATGAGCCGTATTCGCACAGTCAGAAAGATTATAACAGGTCGGAACGTTTATATGACGTTAAGTCTTTTAAATGTTATATTATGTGAAATAAACTACAAGATATCTCGTTCGCGACTATTTTATACCCACATAATAAAAGGTTACACGCATAATAGTATTATTAAATACACTATAATATGCGAGTATTTCTAGACTACCGCTATGCTACTAAAATGTGTAAGCGAGATATAACATGTCTACTTCGCGACTGAAATACTATTTTATTCTAGGTTCTTCTCGAGTCATGTGGATATTGATATGACTTATATAACAACATCAATTATAAACTGTCAGTCATAATTTTGATGACAGGTTACTATTTGTATTGGGTCGTTACATATGAAATTAGCGTTTTGTCGTACTGACCACTTTGATCTGAAATATCTCCTCTTTGGTTAAGAATTCCAAATTCAAATTTATAAATTCATTTAGCTGGTACATTTGACTTTTAAAAACAGTCATTCATTTGTTTTTTTCCTCATTATTTTTTTCTTTGGCGTCGCTTATTACTGCACAATGGAAAACATGAAATATCGGTATATTTACGAGTACGAGCTCTATCGTGGCACCAGTGCTGCAGAAACAGCTAGAAGGATTAATGATGTGTACGGCGCTGGTGTCGCAAAAGAAAGCACGGTACGTTTTTGGTTTCAACGTTTTCGTTCTGGAAATTTCGACCTTCAGAACCAACCCCGTGGACGGCCGGAGACCAAAGTGGAAAATGAAGAATTAAAGGCTACTGTGGAAGCGGATCCATCACAAAGCACTTCAGAGATAGCTGTAGGTTTCGGGGTAAGTGACAAAACTGTATTAATCCACTTGAAGCAAATCGGGGAAGTAAAAAAACTTGAACGATGGGTACCTCATGAATTGAGTGAATCGAACTTGCAAACACGCGTCGACTGCTGTGTTACTTTGCTCAACCGACACAATAATGAAGGAATTTTAAATCGAATCACTACTTGTGATGAAAAGTGGATACTGTACGATAATCGGAAGCGTTCGTCGCAATGGCTGAACCCTGGAGACCCAGCCAAATCCTGCCCTAAACGAAAATTGACTCAGAAAAAGTTACTTGTGAGTGTTTGGTGGACTAGCGCCGGTGTCGCCTATTGTCAGCAACTGCAAACCATGAAGGAAGAACTAGCTGCTAAACAACTGAGATTGGTCAATCGCTCTAGGCCACTGCTGCTTCACGACAACGCAAGACCACACACTGCACAACAAACAACCACTAAGTTAGATCAGCTACAGTTGGAATGTCTGCGACATCCACCGTACTCCCCGGACCTTGCTCCAACAGATTACCATTTTTTCCGGAATTTGGACAACTTCTTACAAGGAAAAAAATTCAACTCCGATGCGGCAGTCCAAACCGCCTTCAAAGAGTTTATTGATTGACGCCCCCATGGTTTTTTTAGTAAAGGGATCAATGAACTACCTATGAGATGGCAAAAGTGCATAGATAACAACGGTGCATACTTTGATTAATTAAATATATTTTACAAAAAAAAAATTGACTTTATATTCCTCCCGTACAAAACGCCAATTTCATATGTAAAGACTCAATATTAATAATATATGAACGAAGTACACCTTCTCACTAGTTTGGAAGAAGTATTAAAATACAGAATAAATGCAAACATATCAGCTGTTTAATAAAAATATACAAATTTAATAGTAATAAACAATGCTGTCCATTTTCGCATTTAAACAACAAACAAAAACCTCGCAATGCCAGTCGAAAAATGACTCGTTCGGCAGCTGTCAGTTCAAGGTCACACGCAATACAAACGGAGTTGAATGAATTATATAAGAATGTTGAAATCCGTATCCGTATCCGCGGATCTAGACACTAATAAACCGGCACGCTTATTACGTAACTTGCAGACAGCATGCGACAGCCAATATCGCGCGATATCTGCTGTCGAAACGAGAATTCGTGTAATGTAATTTGTATAGCAGCGCTAAATCTACCGCGAAAAGTGCATTTTACGGTCATAGAATAATAGATACGCAATCGTCATACGTGATTCTAATTTTTTATTACAATTAACTACCGGTCGCGCAGCGATCGCGTGGCTGTCGCTGTCTGCAAACAAACTTTTAGGTAATAATCTGCCGATTAACATTACAGACACATATCAAGAAATGAGAAATTCCAGCTACCATTTATAGAAGCATTATCCTCAGAAATTCATTCTCACATCAAACACAAAGACATGAACTACAAATCTTATATAACTATAGTATCAAAATTAATAACTTGTATAGAAAACTTTTCCTGCGGAGCAGATGCGTTGCAACTAATTCAAATAA
The DNA here is from genome assembly GCA_907165235.1 of Zeuzera pyrina. Classification (NCBI taxonomy): domain Eukaryota; kingdom Metazoa; phylum Arthropoda; class Insecta; order Lepidoptera; family Cossidae; genus Zeuzera; species Zeuzera pyrina. Next base: position 20,403,350 of record OU015638.1, on the reverse strand, counting down.
ACCTAGCGGAGTATTTAAGAGACTGTGTGCAGAGTTGTGTAAAAATGCTAAGGTAATTCTTATTTTACTATTACATGTCTTTGAGATATGAAGCTTGATCAATTATTTTAACGCAGCGGCGCCCAAACTAAAGCCTTCTTACTTGAAAAGGGAAATATTTAGGATAATTTAGGTTAGCGGATCAGTGTCCGTATTCGCAGATATATACATTCTTAACGATTCGGCTTCTTGTTAAGGTTAGTTTAAGTCGAATCTTCCAAAATTTTACTGAACTGAACTTTTTATATTCATAAAAAATAATTCAAGATAGGCAACGTAAAAATATGTATTAAATATGCAGCTATTAACGAACTTGTTTTCTGTACGACTGTTTAATCTGCGTTAGAATTCCCTGTGATAATATATATAATATGTAGAGGTACTTACATTCTATAACGATCACATTTAATGTAACAGGTACTATTCTAATTTCATATTTATATACTGATCTATAATATTATAAAGAGGTAAATTTTGTTTGTTTGTATGTAATGAATAAACTCCAAAACTATTCAACAGAATTCAAAAATTCTGTCACCTATAGAAAGCTACATTATCAGCAAGTAACATGGGCTGTTTTTATTGTCGTTAATCGTTATTATCGTTAGTAAGTAATAAATATCTAATATAATGCATGCTTACGTGTGATAGTATGTCTGCACATGCATGCGATGGATATTATATGTATGCGTTAAATGTGAGTATGTAAGTAAATCAAATGCATTAAAAATATCATAAAATGACAAGTCCAATATGAACGAAGACACATTGCCTGTACGTGCATCGAGATGGAAACCGAAAACTATTGATATAGGTACCGACGTCTATAAAATCTTTATTTGCATTAATATATTTTGTTTTTATACAAGTGAATTTATTATTATTATGCTTATATTTCTAGTGTATTTTTTTTTTACTTTTAATACATTTATTTATTAACAAAAAGTACATACATATGTTAATATTTACAAACTTAAAACTACACATTATCTTAAATAATAAACTTCCTCAAAGTTGCCGCTTAGAAAGCTGTCATTGCTCAAGGTACCTAGCAGACTGGCAGCATTGCCTCTTTGAATAGCCAAACTGATTCGTTGGCGGAAGAAGCTGCCAGCCCGGCGGTCTCCCGAAGCCTCGACCAGTCTCTTACAAATATCAGAAACCAGTCGATGGGCTTCGGGGCCCCAGGGACCCAAAGTTTCGACTGCAAAGGGCGTAAATATGAAACTCTCAGAGAGAGTCGCATACTTACGCCGCTTCAAGTTCTCGGCAGTGCTGGCCGCGGCACCTGCTGACTTGGAAGTCGCCGGCACATGGGAAACAGCAAGTGTATCGACACAAGTGGCATCCCACACCAGCGATCGTCCAAGTTTCCAAGGAATGAGCGTCAAACCATCCGGTCTCCTGCCGTCGCTGCGCACAATACCTACAGGCTCTAAGACTGCAGGAACGCCAGCGGCGACAAGAGCCCGCCGAATGACGTCATTCAAGGCAGCATGTCGTGACATGCGGCCCGCACTACGTAAACAGGATAAACCGTGGTGACCTAGTACATCGACGAGATCACCACAGCGGCAACGGTGAAGAAGGTTAGTCCTGGCCCCCAGACGAAGGGATACTATGAGAGAAAGCGTGGTATTTCTAGTGTATTATTATTGGAGAACCTGTAATTAACTAAGCATCATTATATTTTATTTTCTTGAAATGAAATGTGAAAATATTAAGTTAAAATATTCCGAGAAATTTGCCACACAAAATACGGAACCTAGGTTTAAAAACCAATAGCGCTCACCGGGCGGTCCTTCGTTGCCGACCTTCTGGTAGATGTTTCGTTGATAAAGCGATAAGCATTTTTTTTTATATTTCCTAAGGCATTGGCAACAAGGCCATCAGCCTAATCACAAAACTTCTGTAAAAACAAATTAAGACCATAATACTCCTCCAGTAAAGTGATAGTAAGTTTTACTGAAGTTAAAAATGACTTTTTGGAAGAACGCGAAAACTTCAGCTACACATGTTTATTTAGATTTCCCCATTCTTTTCACTTACACAGAACTTTAAAACACAATATACTATCACTGTTGCACTTTAAAATTCCTAAAAATGTAAAAAATTGAGAAACTAAATAAAATGACAACTTCACTTCTCCTGTTCCCGCCAAAAAGTCATAGCGATGAGCACCTCCAGCCATATGCACGCGTAATGACAGCGTATTATTATTTTCATTTTTTATTTTCTTGGGTGCCAGTAGGATTACAAAGAGGTTTTAAGTGCATAATGTTAAGCCCAGCTATCAGGACCGGCTCATAATTCACGCACAGGAGCTGCTAGCGGAAGTCTTCCCTTAACCCATAATTTGTATTGCGAAGGAAAAACTATAACGAAAGGAGTCCGACCAATTACTTTACATTTTATTTTTAATTGTTTTTGTGTAATATCCTGATGTCATAATGTTATCGTACGTTAGATGAAAGCGCTATTCTAGGAAGAAGTATTTAATAACAAACTACCGCACGCAATACAAATAAAAACGGCATTATAAAGGGCTAAATGGAACGCACGTGCGACCATCACGCGAGGCCAAATACGGCCATCATTTGAAGGCAAGATTCCTTAGTCCCTCCTACCTCTTTTGGAAGTTATTGGCATCGAATTATAAACCACTTTATTATTAAAATCATATAGTTTTTAATATACCTAATGTTTTCATTTGTGGTATAGTTTTTTCTTATCTGAATTCGTCATTAATTAATATTATAAAGAGAGAGAGAGCGGATATTGTAAGTTTGTTTATATGTGGGAGGGTAATCTCCGGAACTACTGAATCTATTTGAAAATTATTTCTCCATTTGAAAAGTACATTATTCCAGACAGACATAGGCTACATATTATGTATTCAATCCGGGCGTAATTGGGAGGGGCCGCTAGTAGGTTATAATGGGTGAGTTGATTCAAAGAAATGGTTAAATCAACTTTATTTTGAGGCCTTTAACTTCTTTATTTCGACATTTCGATCGGGAAGATGGATACTTATCAACATAATGGAATCCCGTCATAAATAAGTGTAACCGGTGCAGGAAAACTGGGATTTCGCCAATGTGCAAACATAGCGTTTAGTTTAGCGTTAGGAAATATAGATACTGAAGGTAAAAAAAATGATAAGTTGAATTAGAAAATAAATTTTTCGAGAAAAAGCAAGCGCGTTCAAAATTTCAGTTCAATCGATAAGTGACAACTAGTTCAAAATTAATTCGCTAAATTCGATATCATATTAACAAATCGAGTTGAATAAAAGATTCTAATAACTTGTACCTTTTAATGGATATTTTGTTACATACACTGAATGCATATATGATTGTCTATTAGTTTAACTGTTGACGCATTCTTTCGCGACGAGACGAAGGCTGCTGCTAGAACTATATTAAATATATCATAAATGCATTAGCAAGTGTATTTTTTAATTTATTGACAATAACTAGAAGATCAACGCTAACTTATACAGATTAAATAACCAGTGTTAACTGACGGAAAATTAAAAAGCGCTCGCATGCCTAGGGGAAAATGTGTGAGGGAATGATAATATTTAAGGAGACGAAAGAAGTATGATATATGTATATTAAGATTAACGCAAAAACATGCACATGCATTGCATGCATGCATTGCACAACATATGTCTTTTTTCTGTGTGTAATAAGAAATTATTTGTACCTAAAAATTTTTTGAATATTGACATGTAAAGAATAAATAAAATGGAAATCACAAGAACCTAGTAAGTATGTACATACATACATACATATCTTCACTCTGTATCCCTAACGGAGTAGTCAGAGGACGGAGCGCCAAGCGTCGCAGTTCTTACATATATCTTTCGCTTCCTCAAATCTCATCATTCTCCTCAATCATTCTCGCCTAAATATGCAAGAGCTTTAAGTGTATGTAACTGATAATAATTAACTATTATATTATGCAACAACTGCAGTTAAGCGCTTTACGGTGTAATAACTTATACCCGGCACATTCTTGGTTGGTTTTTAAAAACCAATCAATAAGCTCTAACTGGCTCTTGTCATTTGGACCATAACAAAAAGTGGTATTAAAATGGTATTTTTACGATGTCACTGCGGTGCGTGACCCAGTTGTTTGTGTACTCACTTAGCGTTATCGCGTGCGTACGCGCAGCTTGATTCATCGCTACTATTATGTGCACTTATTGTACTCTTTTATAGGAAAATTTACCGGTTCACAGAACTTGAAATCGTTATACGGTTATACTAACATTTTTTATACATACATAACTCTACGTTCAACATCGAAGATTGCACACAAGTTGCAAGAAAATTATAGATGGCAAATGTACCAAATAATAACAGGTTTCTAACCTACGGTTATATTTCGACTTCAAATTATTTTACTATTGTAGATGCATAATAATATGAATTTAGGAATAAATACGTACATATATTTAGAATTAATTACAAAATTTAAACAAAAAATAAATAAAATAAAAATTAAATGATGGTATTTATTCGTAAGAGAAGTCAAAAGAGAAACTTGCAAATTATATTGGCGGAATTGATGTTCCGTACTGTTAGAAACGTTTACCTCATCTTTGCAGTAGAAATTTCTTTTAAAGTAATAAAATATCTGACATAAAACAATCTTGATATCTTTCTTCGATGTACGTTTCATTCTCACTGTTTGTGATTTTTGCAAAAAATTTCAGTGATGTTTTTGAATGTGGATGGAGATGTTGAGGGTAACAATTTTATTACGTATTTTCAATAAAATTTATTTTAAAACTAACTCAAACTTTATATTTCGTGTTGTATATTTTCGAATTGGTGGTTTAAAGAATTTTTATTCGTGACCTTATACCTACAATACGTCTGTCTTTGGGCCATCACTTAGATAGACAGATAGATAGATAAATAGTTTATTCGGAGCATAGTACACAATACAGGAAATGTAAAAGCAATAAAAAAAATACAAAAAACAATAATAAAGAAAAAGAAAAAAAGAGAAAAAAAACTTAATTATAACTTTTCAAAATTTCCTGTATAAGGTCCCCAAAACTTAGGACTTTGTATGAAACTCTTATACGGAACAGAATACAGCTTCAAAATTAAATAGAAATATTGCTCATAAGAAATAATGAGACATGTATGGTCACATTTTTGTAAAATTCCACCTGCAAAAGGGGAGAGGGGTGAACTTTGTACATGGCTAAAACGCCGACCAATTTTGATGTAAAATAGGGAGAGAATAAGCTCGGAGAAGGACAAAAGCTACTTTTTTATTGTGAAGAAAGTCCTCGTCAAGTCACAATAAAAACATAAGTATCTAAGTCCTAGTGAAAAAGTAGTCTCCATTTCCCCATTTTAGAACGGCACACTAAAAATTAAGTGCAAATGATATTATATATTTTTATAACATTCATGAATTAGTGTGGTTTCTATCGGTATCACATAATACGATTAACAGGACGTAACCTACTAATCGCGCAAATATAAACAACTACGAGTCAATATATACTGTAGTGAAAATTACTAATTCGTTAGTAACACTTAGCGCAATGTAATGGTTAACTGCAGTTAGCGGTGGAACCATGTTGTAACCGAAACAGTTTGCGCTCGAGCGGTGGCTTGGCGTTGATCCAACACCAATCACTGGACCAGTGTTTTGCAGCTAAACTCGTGCAGCTAAACATGCAGAAAAATTACGGAAGAATGTAAAAGAAAAAAGAAATAAAGACGGCTGTAATAGAAACCATTGTTACTCACAGGTTAACTAAAATACTTTGACAAAATTGTGAGTAGGTACATACATACATATATATCTTCGCGCCGTATCCCTAACGGGGTAGTCAGAGAGGACGGAGCGCTAATCATCACAGTCCTTACATACTTCTTTCGCTTCTTCAAATCTCATCAATCTCCTCACACATTTTCGCCTAGGTATGCGACTGTTTTTGACATTTCCGTCAGCGAACACCTTGGCTATTTGATCTTTATAAGTCAGCCTTGGTCTTCCTTGGCTTCTTGTACCACTCACTTTCGCTCTATAGATTTTCTTCGTCATTCTTTCATCACTCATTCTTTCCATGTGTCCGAACCATCTTAGCATTCAATTATACGTAGATACCCTTAAATATATTGTGTCTACTAACTTGAGTAAAAAGTTTCATTTTATACTTGAAATTTGTTTCGAAAATCGAACTTTACGGACCCCGGTGCGAAATGACTCACAGGTCAGTACGAAATATTGTATAAAATTTCATTTCATACAATATAGTAGTTAATAATAGTTTCGTTATATTTGTCAAAATGATACAGGCCACTTCGCGTCGCGCCGCGGGACAGTCATGAGGACCTCGTAGACGGGGGTTGCGGGTTCGATTTCCGCACCAAGTCTGGGTGTTTATGTATAATATGCATTTATTTACAAAAGAAAAGTTTATAAGTAATATATCAGTTGTCTAGTACCCCTAACACAAGCGCTGTGCTGCTTACTTTGGGACTAGATGGCGCTGTGTGAAATGTCTGATTATATTATTATTATTCCGAACTCGGTTAGGTTTTCTTTTTTTAAGCTTGTCCAGACACTCGAAATTATCTCGCTGTTCCGTAGTTGGCGGAATGATAATGTTGTAAGAATGATACTGGCCATTTCGCGCCGCGCCGCGGGGCAGTCATTATTAAAAACTTATAATTTGACAGGAATAGGTACACGGAAAACGTGGCCATTTTTCTGAAAGTGAATCTAATGATGAATTAATGTATCGGATATTCAGGTAGTAGAAAAAATATCGTACCCTCGGAATGAAGGCGAACGTCGAAAGTTCGCCTTCGGCTTACGTCGAAACTAGCTTCTTTCCTCGGATAAGAAAAAGCGTAATTTTGTACTTGGTACGAGATATTACTATCACCTATTATCATTTGCTCTCTGAAAGGCTCATACTTTAACTATGAAATAAATAAAATTTATGAATCCGTCGGTGTCGCTAAGATTTCTTATACCTATTTATTGTTTTATAGCGGTCGCCAATGTATTGATTGATTTGCTAATTCTTCTGTTAAGGAAATTGCTAAGATTTGTTATACCTATTAATGTTTTAAAATGGTCACCAAGGCATAGATTATTTGCTAATTTTGTTGTTAAATTATGAGTTTCCTAGAGCACAGATAAATAGTGTCATGTTAAAAATGGTCCTAAACCTTGATCTGCCTCTTAAGGAAATATTATAGAAAGTTTGATCTAAAATGTTACTTGATAATTATTAGCAGTGTAAATTAGAGACAATAATTTTTTATTATAAATAACAATAATAATAATTCAAGTAAACAACAATAAATCGGTACAGCTATAAATATAGTGATAATGAAATGAGTTTCCGAAGAGGATAAAGGTGATAAAATCGCATTTCAAACAACCGTTAAAACACACTATACGATGTTCGTAGCAATTAAAACACAATCCAAACATGCAGTAGTTGATCTGATCGTTAAAACACCTTCAATCGTTAACGTACCGTAAGCGTATCGTAAACACTACCATACGTCGTAACGCTGTCATAAACGGTGTTATCGAAGTTTGATGAGTGATCAAGTATAATTGTAATATCAGACGTTTATGAGTCAATATTGGAAATGGTGGAGGCGCGCGTCAAAGGTAAGTTTGTTTTTGAATATCACATAACTTTTGGGAAACAAATATTGGAATATTTCTTAAAAAAATAAATTGTATGGTGGTACTTACTGCATGTGTGGTACAGAACCCTCAAAACACAATTCCGACTGGCACTTTGCCGGTTTTTATAACTTTTTATATCTTCACGCTGTGTCTCTAACGGGGTAATTAGAGAGGACGGAGCGCCAAGCGTCGCGGTCGTTACATATTTCTTTCGCTTCCTCAAATCTCATCATTCTCCACACACATTTTCGCCTAGGTATGCGAGGGTTTGACATTTCCGTCTGCTAACAACTCTGACTATTAAATCTTCATGTCAGTCTTGGTCATTCTATAACTATAACTACAAACAATTCAAACGATATATTTTACAAATCTAACCAACTAGGACAAGATTTAGATTAATGAATAAATAATACTTGTTCCTCTTTTAATGGAGTCATTAATCTCATTTTAATGTATAACTATAGACATCACGAAAAATGAAGATAAATGATAAGTGAACCCTACAGTATTTTTATCCCCCTACTCAAACATTCCGTCACCGAAAAACATAGGTAACAATATCACACAATGAAAACACTGTATTTTTGGGTTCTTAATTGTACGACAGATGTGGCTGTGGAATTGTGGAACAACTTTTTTGAATTATGTATTACAATGAAATCGCGCTAGAAGAAATTCTAAGTGTATGGAATTTTTTTATTATTTTAACCCCCGACGCACAAACAGGGTTGTTATAAAGTTTAACGTGTGTATCTGTGTGCCTGTCTGTGGCATCGTAGTTCTTAAATGGACGAAATGATTTTGATTTAGTTTCTTTTGTGTTCTAAAATTTAAAATTCAATTTTAGTGTCTCAAACGCTGTCTATCTTTCTCTAATATCGCTCCACGTAACTATGACACAAGTAAATTCGTCATTCAATTAAATTTGTCAGTAAATTTGTCATGATCAAGAATCTCTTCTTGATCGCGACAGTAATGAACATAGTAACGAACATGGGATGAATATGGTGTTCCTTTTGGTTTAATTTGTTATTTGTGTTTTGGTAATTGTGTTTTGATTAGAGGATCGATTCAAGTATATATGTATATTAACATGTGATGAGAAAACATTGTACCCTTTTACTGTCAATACCAGACACAATAGTTTGCGATTAAACCTCTGATCAAGAATAGATAGACGGAGCCGTAATGAGCTTCCGCTCATATCGCCGTGTGACAAATATTTGTGTGTTTCTTTCTATCTCTATAGTATAGCAACCTCGCACTGTCGTAATTCATGTCGGCTCATGACCGACTTCACGTGCGTTACTGAAATAACTATTTGCAAAATACTTGTAAATCTTAAGTGCTTTGGCTACAACAATTTTAACAATTGTAACAAAAAATGTAACATCATTTAAATACAATAAAGACAAAATTAATATGTATTATTAAAACCTTCAAGATTGTCTTGTCTTGTATCTTTCAACAATTCACAAATACAAAAATATGTCATGGTCAGCTGTGTATCGTACTGTGACCCTTCCCTAGTTACGCATATTAGTAAAAGTCTACAAACTCGAGCAACAAAAAATGGATACGCTCTTAGTACAAATGCTGCATCCATTGAAACTTGGTCCGAGTACTTAACCCTTTTGATTGATGACACAATGAATAAAAATATATCTCTCGTTGTTCTTCGGGTTTTTAGAGGTAAAGTTAATAAATTACACAAGCTAAATATTTAAGCCCCAGAACAATGCTAGTATTACTGATATTCTACTATTCACTAACGTTGCAGAATGGCTTTTTCAAGTGAAGTTAATATAACAGTGTATTTAGTCAGAGGCTCATAACTCAGCCTTGTACGAGCTAAGTGTTCGACCAATTAGGATGCCACGCGGTGTTAGAATACTGCGGGGCACTTAGCCTCTTATAGTTAGACTAATGGTTAGACAAGTTTCCTTTAGAAATATCTCAACTTTGTATTATAACTTTTGATCATCCTTGTTATACGTTGAGTCTATACAAGAGGAAATTACAGTTACTTCTACAGCATCATACTTCATAAGTAATTTGTAAATGGATTACAAAAAACCTACAGAATCGCTACGAACATTAACGATTCGTAACTCATTGCCAATTGTGTTTCTCCAAATTATAATTTATGTAACATCATTTAAATACAATAAAGACAAAATTAATATGTATTACTAAAACCTTCAAGATTGTCTTGTCTTGTATCTTTCAAGTCTATTTATCATTGTGTGCATGCCATATTAAAATTTAGGAATATTTAGAATGAAATTGTAATTATAGAAAAAAGGCAAACCAAGTAGATTTATCTTTCTTTCATTCGACGAACGAACGACGAACTGAGAACCTCCTTTGTAGTTAGAAGCTTCATGTAGTCGGACATTATTCGACATTATTGGCGATACGTTTCTACTTATTATTACTGAAGTATGTATTCGTAAAAAATATAGGCAAACATTTCTTAATAACCTGATTCATATTCGAAGGCTTCCCATACAACTGTACATGACTAATAATGTGATACAGGAAACCATAATTCATTACGAGATTTTGTATGACGAATACGATACAAAAACCATGAAACGTTCAAATCGAGATCTTTGATTAGTATGACTAATGAATGGAGATTCACTAACCGACTAATGAACTTGTGTTACAGCTTCAATGGAACGAATGGTGTTACTAGCAAATTAAACATGTTTCGTACCCGTTGAGGAAATGTAAATTAAACAACCCTGCTTCCTGGTCTCAAGAACTGTGACGAGTAAACATTTAGAAACGGATCAAGAGCGTTAAAGAAGTAAAATGCTAATATAAGTAACATATAATTTTTTTAATTTTATGTTTTAACATATTATTAAAATTTTTCTTTAACTTCAATCGTTCTGTAATAGAAGTAATTTCGATTTAAGAATTTTGAATGTCTTAAATCAGTACATATATACATACATTTCTTCACGTTGTATCCCTAACGGAGTAGTCAGAGAGGACGGAGCGCCAAGCGTCGCGATCCTGACATACTTCTTTCGCTTCCTCAAATCTCATCATTCTCCTCACACATTTTCGCCTAGGTATGCGAGTGCTTTTAACATTTCCGTCGGCTAACACTCTAGCTATTTGATCTTCAAGTCAGCCTTGTTCTTCCTTGGCTTCTTTTACCACTCACTTTCGCTCTATAGATTTTCTTCGTCAGTCTTTCATCACTCATTCTTTCCATGTGCCATGATTTCTGATATTTTAAGAGACTGGTCGAGGCTTCGGGAGACCGCCGGGTTGGCAGTTTCTTCCGCCAACAAATCAATTTGGCTATTCAGGTTTTGTTTTCCTTTTCAATCCTCTTTGTCCAAAATGCCATACCCGGTTTTTAAAATAGGTATAGAAAAAAAGCAGGTCGCGATCATTATGGTTTATCTATTTGAAATTGTTTGAGAGTAATAAAAGTAACTATTGTAAAGCTATAAAAGTCATCGATTGGTTTAAAGTAATTTCACGAGTCATCTGACGCGTGGGTGATAATTGTCCGGCGATACTGGTTGAGATCACGACCGATGTTGCAAGATCCGATTAGATACAGATTTGATCGGAGCATAGACACAGTACGATACATTATTATAATAATTAAATAAACGGTTTGTTACTGCGATATTAATATATATTTGAGTTTCCCGATATTTTGATGCTATTGCAAGCACCATGATTACAAACCGGTTGTTATCATTATGGACATAAACTGTGAAAAGTCTAAGATGTAGTATACATGTGTGGCTGACTTGGAACACCGGGGAGATGAGTGGTTCGCACGTTCTATGTTTTCTTTCTCCCTTAGATTAGCGTGCTAAATACTGGAGAAACGGACATTTAATGTTGAACAATTACAGAAAAAAAAAACATACAAACAAACAGTGATGTACTATACATTTACACTTTATTTATTATGAATTTATTATCCAAAAAATATGTCAGATTCAAAAACGAACTTAACTTTGCAATTAAAAGGCGCTTTTACTCAACCCTTTTAACCCCTTACCTACAAATTTATAATTACAAGAAGTGCGATTTTTAGATTTTTCCCTCTCATTGTGCTGCGAGAGCAAGCTTTTTGTCAAATATGAGTTAGTTAACGGGAACTATCCTAAACATTTTTGTTTCAGTATGTAAATAACCGTATCCGTTGATTACGTTGACTTAATCTAATCTAATCTTGAATTTTTATACCTCTGACATACCACAGCCCTCAGTGTTGGATATAAACGACTTCATACCTCTACACGTTCTTGAAATACAGGGTCGTGACTGGTCGGACGAACACACGGAGAGGCAACGAAGTGATCCTATGAGGTGTCTGTTGTTTGTTTTTGAGGTACTGAGTTATAATAATATACATTTGCAAATAGACCACTTAGAACCGATAACCATTGAGACAAATGAGTTCTAGAGTAGAGCATTTAGACATACGAAGTGTAGGACATCCTCCAGCGAGATGGATCGACGAACTGCGCAAGGCGACTGGCATTCGTCATATGAGAAAACCCGAAGATCTGACTCAGTGACGTGCTGTTGTAGAGGTCTGTGTTCGGTAGACAATTTAGGATTGAAGGCAATGACTTTCTCTAACTCTGTTTTTTGGTTACAAGTGAAGTAAGCGATTTTCTTGCGTCTTGTCCATGCAAATGCGAAATGATGCAAATTTTTACATTTCATTTACTCAAGATCCGCATACTTCAAATACAATTAATTCATCTAAAATTCTAATTCAATGACATTGAATACCTCTTTAATAAATTGCCTGATTTGTTAGAAAATGCTCTGTTAGATGGCGTAGCAGTCCGGTAACTGTCACGTACTTACACGTACTTGAAGAAGTAATGTAATTAGAGCATATATGCGACTGAATAACATTTTTATTTCAATTCGAAATGTTTACTTTGTATCCAGACAAACTTTACCATTTTAATTTTCATTGCCTTTTCCCACCGACCTACATGACTGGCAATGTAGAACTAAAAATTTGTCATCTAAAGAGTAGTTAATTGGTTACAACTCATTAAGTGGACCACATACAACTATGGGAAGTGAGTGGTAGAGCCATGCTGCATTGCAGCACGAATTGGGCCAGCTCGCCCGGTGAAATACCACCCTCTCACAGAATATTGGCGTGAAATAACAGCATCTATTGCTTTTGTGTTTCTCGTTCGGTGAGTGAGAGTGCCGGTTACACATCACCTCCTCACCCTCCTTGCCCTATTTCCCTAAAGGCCGGCAACGCGTCTGTGACTCTACGGACTACGGACATTGCGGGTGTCCATGGGCGGTGCTGGTCCTCTCCATCAAATAACCCACTTGCTCATTTAACCCCTCTTTTAAAAATGTCTGATTTGTGAGCTAAATATTTGAACACTTCATTAAAAACGCGTTTATCATCAAATTGCTTATTGAAGTTATATCGCGCAATATTTATGTACTTTATTTAAAGTATGATAATTAACTTGTGATGTCTGTCTGATGTGTAACAAATTTTTCGTTTGCAATGGCTTGTCTCGTAGGTGTCTATTATGGATGATCTCGTAGAATGTCTTTCCCATTTTTTTTCAGAGCAAAATCTTTAGGAAGAACAATTAGGAGTCTATAAACTCTTAAATAAACACAATAGTACCGTTATTTATGAAAACTGTAATATTACTAATACGTACATATCCTCAAACTGTATCTCAACGGTGTTGTCGGAGATTACTAATAAAAAATAATATTATAAATATTTAGTAAAACAATAAAATGGTGTCAATGTTAATAATAATAATAATTATTATTTCGGACATAATCCATAGATGTTAGTAACAGTTGACTTAAATTAATGACAGTTTGTTTACTCATTAACGGATCATATACATACACACACATATGTAAATATTTTGCACTTGAATTATACTGAGCTGTTAAAAAATTACTATATAAACAACATCGCGTTAAATACCCACTACGCCACAATTATGTGGTTAAGCTAACACATAGGGAGTACGTTGACAAGTAAACATAGTTACCGTTGATCTATGATGAATATTAAGCACGAGATAAGCTTGTATGCTCTACCTGATTCGACGTACCTACTCACACATCTTAAATATCGTATTTTCATATGCGTTACAAAATGTATCATGAAGTAAATAGGGTCATTATTTTAAATGGGAGAACACTGGCAAATTTCGAATTACACAAAAGACTTAGAACTCTGCGGCTTTAAAAGACATTCCTCATTTTTCAATTCTAAGTGAAACTGTGAGAAATTTGTCAAGCGTGAACTTTTCCCAAAAATAGCGAATGTTTAAAAATCTTGTTATTCACCAATATCGATCCAGTTTCATGTCTAGATCAATTTACTGTATGACGCACAATTGTGTACACATAATATTTGCTAACTTGCCTTGAAGCGAGTAATATTTGTTATTTATGATGCTCCATTTTCAAAAAATGACAAGGAAATAGAAACTTTTTCTACAGCATTTATTACATTTGAAAAGAAAATGCATGAAATATTTTTTTCAAAATTTCACGAGATTCTTTTGATGTCGTACAATAATTTTGTCTAGACATAAAAATGGATGGAATTATGGTTTAAAAAAAATATAAATACTTTCTAATTTCACGGGAAAAGTTTACGCTTGACAAAAACATTTTTTTCAATTTCACTTAGAATTAAAAAATAAGGATTGTTTTTAAAATAAAGTTTCGTAAACATCTGTTTAGCAGTTTTTGCGTGAAAAAATAACAAACATCCATACATTCATCCTCACAAAGTTTCGCATTTATAATATTAGTAGAATATATGTTTTACAGACATTACAAGGTGTCAATCCGTAACACGGATACTATTGCATTAAACCGAAAAATCGAAAAAAATAAATCGAAAAAGACCACTGTGATTATCTGTGTATCGTTGTTTAATTTTTTCTAGTACTATTGTTTTCAGTATTCGCCATTGAAGTTCATACATTTTATTCAAATGTGTTTTACAAGTTAAACCGTATCAAGCCATAACCTATAATTGATTTACCAAGAGAGTTGTATAGTGTTAGTAATGTTTTGTAAGGTATTTTTTATTTTATCAAATACAATTTGGCAAAAATTGCTCTTAGCTTACATACTATTTCAATCAAATTCGTCGAACCATTTCGAAATCATCTAAAAATGGAATAAATTAAATATCTTTTAAAATTATTATAAATTCTTAAAATCAATCACAAGATCACTTATCTAAAATTACATAGCTGTGGGAGAAATTTTATTACTTACTAATTAATAATCGGTTTCGTAAGACGGGATCAGTACAAAAACAATTGAGGCGGCGAGAAAAAAAAGATTGATAGACAAGCCGACAGGCGACGAGTCGCTCATTATACACCCACGTGTCAACCGGCGTTGCACCAAGGAATGTAATAATGATATTAAAGAGTAATCCATAGGTGCCAGTGATATTTTCGTAGTTATCAAAGAAATTCCATTAGACTGCAGCAAAGAACAAAAAATACGGTGTAATTACGAAACAGAAGGAAATTAATACAATTGTGGATTTAAGTAGGTATTTTTGTGAGCGATTAACAAAGATCGTCTAACTACTTGTCGGATCACGTGCAGTATACACAATCATACCCGGGGGCCTAGACGAGCTCAGTTGTCGTAAACGCTAGTAGAATAGAAATACCACGTGATCTGGCATAACGAATTTTAAATTGGCAATCAAAACTCATTAACTTTTTATTAAATCAAACGAAAAGTATTCGTGTGTAAACTGCCGTATAGAACATAGCCAAATGGCACTTTAGTGGAGCAATGACACCAGCAAGGGACTTTTTGGCGGGAACGGGAGAAGTGAGGTTATCATTTTATTTAGATTTTCTATTTTTTACATTTTTGAGAGTTTTAAAGTACAAAAGTGATAGTATATTGTGTGTTAAAGTTCTGTGTAAGTGAAAAAAATTGAGTAGGTTTAAATAAACATATGTAGCTGAAGTTCTTGCGCTCTTCCAAGAAGTCCTATAAAACTTCAGTAAAGTCTACTATCACTTTACTGGAGGAGATTTACGATAACAAATTAAGGATTCGACTTCTTATTTTAATACAATACGTGACATTGGCAAATGCGCTAATCATGCCATGAAGAAAGAAAAAAGAAAACACCAGCAAGGGTTTCGAGTTTACCAAGCGTTTGCAATTTGTCTAGCCGCTCTTTATATACAATCCATCGAATACATAATATTCATTTCATCGGCAGTAAAAATGTGTTTGTAATTCATAATATTTCTCGAAGAAATCTTCAAGAAAGTTATTTTTGCGATTACTGAACTCCAAATTGCGTACAACCGAAAATATCCCATATTTCAAAAAACTCTACAACATATCTTACTCAAACCAATTATCCTTGAAAGCTATTGTATAAACTCAGGTGTTACTTTGCGGAAATCCATCTCATGTGATAAATTCCTAAAATCTTTAGCAATTTTTCGCTCAAACTCCAAAAACCAATCGACACGTGTTTCGCCTCTCAACGGTTCGGTTTCAATTCAATTCAAATGATTCGGTGCTGGTTAGCTGACCGAATCCTATCTCTGATATACCCTGAGGATGCTTCGTTGAGAGGCGAAACACGTGTCGATTGGTGGTTTTTGCTGTTTGAGCGGAAAATAGCTAAAGATTTTAGGAATTTATCACATCATTGAAAGCGTTTTTGAAATTCTACTACTATCATTATTTTCAGAATTTTCAACCACATACTTGAAAAGTTAGAGGGAACACATTTTTAAAACGTTTTCACCAAAAGTTACATAATAAATAGTCATTTTGAAATCTCTATATCGTATTCGAATATGATACGTTTGTGTGCACTGGATTTTTTTCTCATTCTTTGGTTACATACCTATAGCATTTAAAAAAAAATTATTATGCCTTTATATAGCGATATAGCGGTTCATAGTATACACCTACCTTCCAAACATCTCTACAGTACCGATAGTCTGAAAAAAGGCAGACAGGTGGTCAGGTCCACTTTAAGAGGGTACCGTAAGTAAAACCGGGTAGGTGCAAGTCGTGCCCGCGCAGTTAAATAAAGTTACGTACAGTCAGTCAGTCACTTGTGAGTTGTGACAAATCGCATACTATACGAAAATATAGAGATATACACGTCAAAACTGCTGTCTGGGGATCTTATCTTCAAAAGCATCAAACGTAGAAATTTGAAAATAAGCATTAAGAATAAGATGTTCATTATAAGAATTAATTTTCTTTTTGTAAAAGTAAATTTATAAAATAAGATATGTTTTGTGAGGGGACAAAGCTTTACAAAAAACTTTGCCTGGCGTTTGACGGTTCGAACAATATGGAATACGCATTGCGCCAATTAACGCGATTTGTACTTAGCCGGTTATTTGTATCGTTATCAACAAAAGCGCTATTTTATCTACAAGCCATATCAAAAAATTATTATTGTCATATCTATTTACCTATTTTTTATTGCAAATTTAAATCCAATGTTTTTGGATAAAATTGAACTGAATTTTAATTTGTTGTTATGTAATTATATATTGCTTCAATGGTAAAGAAATACTATAGTGCAACTAGGTGTTGCCAAGGTAAAAGATGTGAATAGTCGGAGTGAATGAATTAAGTGGTCTCATAGAGTGGTCCGCTATAGCAGGATGCCGTGCGTTCCAACAATATAATATGCGCGGATGTTGACATTACTCTGTTGACAAGCTGACGGATTGAACTGATAAATTAATTTATTACAGTACTCAGTAACAATCTTCATGTCGCAAGGCTGTGATATAATTTGATCCGTTTGATCGGAAACCTCGGATGTGATCAAAACTCAGGCTTTGACAGAATGGTAACTCAACTTTATAACAAAAATCTAGTATCTCGCTCAAAACTCTGAACTACGTTAATAATATGATGAAATGAATTAAATGTTTTTTTTTTTAATTATTTTATATAAATAATATTTATTAATAACAAAAAATTACATACATACGTTAATATTTACAAACATAAAACTACACATTATCTTAAATAATAGACTTCCTCAAAGTTGCCGCTTAGCAAGCTGTCATTGCTTAAGATACGTAAGTAAGGTAGGTACGACTGGCAGCAGTGCCAGTCTGCATTTTATTATTTTATGAAATACATAATGGAGGAATGGAACTCAATTTAATTAAAATAATGTAAATTGAACATCATTTAAACCTTAGGATTTTGAACAAAACACTGGATTTCCTTAGAGTGATAAAATCTAGTTTCTGTTTTGTAAAAACTAAAGCTTTCATTAAACACTTAAATTTTAAAAATAACATAATTTTTACTTCAACGAATAATGGACGAATTCCAGATCTACCTTTACCGTTACAGACTTCCCACAGGATTCATCGCACAGTCGTTATTCAGTCGTTACAGTGTTTAAAGAAGTCTCATGCGATTTTCGAATTGGAGTAGAGTACCTATTACATAGGTATTAAATAAATAAAATACATGTATATGTAATACTTTTTAGCACGCTTTTATTTGCTTCAGCTGTATGTATGTATGTTTGTATCTGACGGAATCTTTGAACGAGATTTCCACCCACTTCAAAACGTCGGACTAAACTGAAACTTTGCACACTTATCAAGGATCGATGACAATACAATAATTTGATACTCAATTGAAAAATTTTGAAAAAAATTTTTTGATTTGATTCGATTAATTGAAAAAAAATCCTATCCTGTGCAAGCTTCCTATTGTATTCAGTCTCACAATATGGATTTTGGTAAACTTTTATTTAACGAAATAACAAAAATTATAGATTAAAAAAACTAAAAAAACTAGCTTTAAAGGGAAAGGGGACTAAAAAGTAAAAAAGAATGTTCATCTAATAAGATTTTGTTTAATAGTGATAAAAATTCCACTAACTCAATATAATTAAACGCTTTTTACAAAGTTTAAAATAAGAATAAAATGATTGACAGAAAAATGATTTTATTGTAAGAAGCGTGGGGAGCATGATATCTATTGATAAAAATATTGTATTGGTGGCTGTCGATAAAAGTGGAGTTTTAAAAAAATATAGTAAAAAGCACCCCACGCTTTTTACAATAAAATCATTTTTTTGTCAATCACTTTATTCTTATTTTCTCTCTCTTTGGAGTCGGTCTCTCATGTCTGAGGATCATGGTCAACATCGGGGTTGCATCTGGAGTGTATAATTTGCCTCCACCGGTTTCTGTCCATTGCGTCTCTTACAACTGCGTAAAATTTTGAGGACGACGAGTCTTTTATTTGATCAATCCATCTTGTTGCCTTTAAGCCTTCAGTGTTGCAAACCACTATCAGTTTTTTAAGATTTTCATTGATTTCATTTCATTTACAAAATTAAAACTATACATTATCTTAAATAATAAACTTCCTCAAAGTTGCCGCTTAGAAAGCTGTCATTGCTCAAGGTACCTAGCAGACTGGCAGCATTGCCTCTTTGAATAGCCAAACTGATTCGTTGGCGGAAGAAGCTGCCAGCCCGGCGGTCTCCCGAAGCCTCGACCAGTCTCTTACAAATATCAGAAACCAGTCGATGGGCTTCGGGGCCCCAGGGACCCAAAGTTTCGACTGCAAAGGGCGTAAATATGAAACTCTCAGAGAGAGTCGCATACTTACGCCGCTTCAAGTTCTCGGCAGTGCTGGCCGCGGCACCTGCTGACTTGGATGTCGCCGGCACATGGGAAACAGCAAGTGTATCGACACAAGTGGCATCCCACACCAGCGATCTTCCAAGTTTCCAAGGAATGAGCGTCAAACCATCCGGTCTCCTGCCGTCGCTGCGCACAATACCTACAGGTTCTAAGACAGCAGGAACGCCAGCGGCGACAAGAGCCCGTCGAATGACGTCATTCAAGGCAACATGTCGTGACATGCGGCCCGCACTACGTAAACAGGATAAACCGTGGTGACCTAGTACATCGACGAGATCACCACAGCGGCAACGGTGAAGAAGGTTAGTCCTGGCCCCCAGACGAAGGGATACTATGAGAGAAAGCGTGGTATTGTCGATTAAGGTTCCTAAGTTTTTTGAAGGTATTACCTTCAACCAGTGTCCTGACTCCTTCTCAGAAACAGCTAGGAGGCGAGACCGATCTTTTTCGGTACTACAAGAATCTAAAAGTTGTAAATGAACATTTTTGCATAGAGGCTCATCCCAGTGTTTTTGAGAAAAGGTCGAGGTAGGCAGGTTAGTACTCGGACAAACACTTAACCAAGCATTTCGAGCATCGGTCAAGCACGGCACCTCAACCGATCCTAAGGAAGGGCGAATAACAAATAGGAAAAGGTTTTCCGTGCTGTAGGCTGACGAAAGAAAAGCTGGCAGTGACACACTCGAGATTTTGCGTATGCCCAGGCCTCCATAACAGATGGGAAGCGAGGCTTGATTCCAGACCCTGTCATCAACAAAGGAGCAATTTAATATTTTAGATAATGTATTTTTTAGAATATTGTCTACAGATTTTAAAAGCGTTTGAAATTTAAAAAGCTGAGAACAGCGAAGAGCATATGTAAGTTTTGGAACGAAAAGGCAAAAGCGGACGATGAGGAGAGCCATGTGGGAATTAATTTTGAAAAGTTTGTCTGAAGACTGGCTAAATTTTTGTATTTGATCCTTGATAAAGCAGGGTATGGAGTCATCTAAGACGGGAGCACATAGGAGGTACAGCGATTCTTTTGACAAGACTTTAATACCTGGTGCCAGATTGTTAAATTTATTAATTATTTCATTTTTTGTAATAGTTGGAACAGAATCGGAAACAAAGAGTTCACATTTAGAAAAATTTAATTCTAAGCCAATATCTTTAAACCTTTGAATGAGGGTTTTAAGGTCTTCTAAAACAGTAATTGCTTTACCTCCTATTGTTCCGTCGTCAAGGTACCAAATATTAAATTTGGAATTTAAATTACAAATCGCAGGATGGATAGCCAGACTAAAAATAGCTGGTCCGAGAGGATCACCTTGTTGACAGCCAACTTCGGAATGTAATAAATTATCTTTATATATTAATTTTGAAGGACTGCTGTAAGATTGCCAGAGGTAGGGATATATGTCCGGAACATGCTGCTTTATCTGTGTCAAAAAGGTGGATCTATCAACAGAATTAAATGCATTTTTTATGTCTACTTTGAGGAGTACCTCACCTCCATCATGTGTCAAGAAAGCACGCGCCGCATGCACTGCCGCTTCACATCCTCTCTTTGAGCCAAAACCTACTTGTGTAGGACAAAAATGGTTTGATACGGTAGAGAGAATGTGACGGCAACAAATTTTGGAGGCAATGCGGCGTATAGTTGCACCTACGGCAATTGGCCTAACGCCACCGTCTTTTTTTTTCAGGGCACATAAATTGGCACCATACAGGATGTCGGTTATCTCCGGGGGCACCTTACCAGCCAGCATAACGTTTATTAGAGCTGTTAAACTAGATAAGAGTGTCTTACCGGTATTACCGACAGAGCCTGTAATCAGATCTTTATAATGTTGTGGCGTTAAGCCATCGAGACCTCCCGCGGAACCGCTTTTAAAAGATTGCGGCAAGCACATCTTCCTCCGTAGCTCGAGTCGACATCATTTGGATGTGGGGGATCTGGCAGACAACAAGCCACAGAGGAAGAGGGATGCTTTGATCTGAGAACAAAAAGAGTCTCGGCCGTATTCGGTGCCAAAACATCGCTGGAAAATAGCAAGTGAGCGGCACCTCTTAGATCGCCGTCGCTAATTTTTGTTTCTATTTTTGGAATACTGTCAGAATTGAAAGATTTATAAATGGGCCGAACATGAATGCTCGGAACTGAAATTTATTTAAATTTAAATTTAAAATACATTTTTTTTAATAAATACGTATGATGTAAATAAATAAATAACGCAATTAAAATTATTTTAAATTTAGATAAATTATTGTCATTGAATTGGCTGAATGGATAGAAACCGTTGCCCTGCCATGTCCTGTAAAAAAAAAGAAACTTACTACTGCGAAATTACATTTCAGCATTTTTTTTCTTTATTAATATTTTTTTCGCAAATTAATGTATAAAAAAACGTCGTTCGATGCACGTGCGTTAAATTGTCATTTCCACTCGTCCCTATTGTTGACCCGTGCCTTCGGCTTGGGTCAACAAACCGGGACTCGTGAAGAAATGACATACTTTTCGCACTTGTATCGAAATGTACTATTTTACTTTTTAGTTCGGTTTTCCTTTAAAGCGTGTTTTTTAGTTCATTTTAAACTATAATTTTTTAAAGCTTCGTATCTACAGATTTTTTTGTATTAACAGAAGTCCATTTTTAAATTTCATTTTTAAATTTCGTCTTAACTGTCTTCAAATTAGGGCGTCGTTGGGAGCTTTCTCAGTAGGTTGTATAATACCTATAGTTATAAGCCTAGTGTTTAGTTTGCGGTCACGAAATTGGTGTAATTGTCCTAATTATGTTTTTATAGTATCCTGCCGATCCGCCCCGGCTTTGCACAGGTAGAAATTATTTTGAAAACAAAATACAAGCCAAAGGCCATGTTACTAGCTGATGATAATGTAGCTTTCTTTAGGTGAAAGAATTTTTTAAATTCGGTTGAGTAGCTTTTTAGTTTATCCATTACAAACAAAAATTGATTTCTTTTGTTTATAATATTATTAGCATTAATATAGAAGTATAGATAAGGGACTTTTTGGCGGGAACGAGAGAAGTGAGGCTGCCATTTTCTTTAGATTTTTTACTTTTTACATTTTTGGAAGTTTTAAAGTACAAAAGTGACAGTATATTGTGTTTTAATGTTCTGTCTAAATAAACATGTGTAGCTGAGGTTCTCGCGCTCTTCCAAGAAGTCCTTTATAACTTCAGTAAATCACCTACTATCACTTTACTAAAGGAGTTTTACGAAAAGAAAGAACTAATTTACTTGTGATTCTACTTATTAATACGTGACATTGGCAAATGCGCTAATCTGTGCGCCATGCCGTAAAGAAAGAAAGAAAGATAAATCTACTTGGTTTGCCTTTTTTTTCTATAATTGCACTTTGATATTAAATATTCTTAAACTTTAATATGGCATATAGTTGTATTAGATAATTCTAAATAAATTTGAAAAATCAAAAAAATCTTGAAGATTTTGATAATGTTACTTTTGTCTTGATTGTATTTAAATGATGTTACATAAATTACAATTTGGAGAAACACAATTGGCAATGAGTTACGAACCGTTAATATTCGTAGCGATTCTGTAGATTTTTTGTAATACATTAACAAATTACTTATGAAGTATGATGCTGTAGAAGTAACTGTAATTTCCTCTTGTATAGACTCAACGTATAACAAGGATGATCAAAAGTTATAATACAAAGTTGAGATATTTCTAAAGGAAACTTGTCTAACCATTAGTCTAACTATAAGAGGCTAAGTGCCCCGCAGTATTCTAACACCGCGTGGCATCCTAATTGGTCGAAAACTAAGCTCCAACAAGGCTGAGTTATGAACCTCTGACTAATGGCACTAGCAATGGCAATTGGCAAATGCGTTAATCTGTGCGCCATGCCACAAAAAATAAAAAAAAGTATAGATAAATTCTATGTTCAATCGCTTACCACAATGTTATTAAATGTTTCGTTGGTAAAATTCTACATAGATGGTGCAATACAGTTTTGCATCACGCTATTAAGATTGGTTCTTAATAAGTGACCTGTGTTGAATATTTATTGTTCAAAAAAACTTTTATAAAAAAAAACTTATAAAAAAAACTTATAAAAAACTTATGAAAAAAACTTATGAAAAAAACTTATGAAAAAAACTTATGAAAAAAACTTATGAAAAAAACTTATGAAAAAAACTTATGAAAAAAACTTATGAAAAAAACTTATGAAAAAAACTTATGAAAAAAACTTATGAAAAAAACTTATGAAAAAAACTTATGAAAAAAACTTATGAAAAAAACTTATGAAAAAAACTTATGAAAAAAACTTATGAAAAAAACTTATGAAAAAAACTTATGAAAAAAACTTATGAAAAAAACTTATAAAAAAACTTATAAAAAAAACTTATAAAAAACTTATAAAAAAAACAAAAAAAACATAAAAAAAACTTATAAAAAAACTTTTATAAAAAAAACTTTTATAAAAAAACACTAAAAATGTTATGAAAAGTGCTAGCACATTTTCATTGTTGCCAGCACTATTTATAACATTTTTAACTCATTTTATTATTAGTTATAATAGCCATAATTTCGCTTTCCCTCTTCTTCATCTCAGGCATATCTATTTCTTGGTCTAATGTTGTCCGTCTTTTTTCCACTTGCTTAAGCTCGTTCGTGTCAGTGTTCTCGTTAAGCCCCTTTGCGTCTAAGCAAGTCGCTATGATCTTTGAAAGGAGCAAGGTTCTTTTTTCAGTGTCTATTAAGGGATTGGAGAGTTGACTATGATATGATCCTATTTGGACATAATAAGATCACATCATAGTCAACTCATCAATATACTCCAGGTCGAACTTCATTTGGTGATGGAATGACGCGATCGGCGACCACTTGTTCTGCAGTGTCCAGAACAACTCGAGCAGCTCCGTGCATTTTAGTATGAAACCACCTTCTGGCACAGTATCAATAGAGAGAGTATTTTAAGATATACCTATTTATGTGAGTTGTACTGGGAGTCACTGGTAGAAATAAAGATGTAAATTTAGATAGTTCCGTACAATTTTATCGTCCCAACTGAACCCCAATTTAGGTCGCGTTCGTTCAGATCGGGCAGTGCGCAGTAACTGCCGTCGACGGTCGCATACATCACGCTTCCACACAAAACCACTGATTCGTCTTTTCTAACACACTTACAATGTCCCTACAGTATCTTCAAATTTCTTCATCAACATGTTACGACTTCGGACGCGAGGTCCTCCGCCGATTGGTTTTGATCTAATAAAAGCACTCGTCCCATCACTGGTCAGAGTTTTGATTGCATGTATTGCTTATTCTTTCTTCTTCTTGCTTGGAGTATTAACAAACAAAAAAAATATACCAAACAAGTTAACTTGTGTAAAATGCACATGCAAATTTTTTAAAATAAGTTAGAATAAATTAGAAATATGAATTATTATTACTGCCATATATACTTCAATTCATAAAATATATTGAAACTGACATGAAAAGAAAATACATGAACGAATACATCCGCTTCAAAGCGGCGTACACTTTTCAAAAGGACAGAATGAATATCGGAACTAATGATCATGTGAGGAAACTGCACCCTATGGGGCACTCGCGATGAGCCAGTCAAAGAGAAATTTAAAATACATATTTTAAAGCATTACATAATGCCTTCACGGTAATTTCCATTCTTGGTGGACAGGACATCGAGATGTAACAAAATCATACGTTCACGCTTAGGGTTGCCACTTTTTTTGTTGTTAATAAATTATATTTACTTTTCTAAGTTAAATAAATAAAGCCCAACATGTCAAAATAAAGCATGTTTATTGGACTAACTATTTTCTTTCCATAAGTATGTATTTTTGTTGCTACTTTGAAAACATTTTTGCTAATTTAGTGATGTGATTTGGAATTATAGTTTTAGCTAGCGTTCAAAAACGAAATCAGTGCTCATCATCATTTATCGATGCAATCCGTACCGTTACACAAAAATCGCTTAATACTTTAGTTTCTTTCAGTGACCAATGAATATAACATTAAAAAATCAAAATAAGAGAAATAAAGTACTTTTTCCCACTTTATTGCTCTTCTAAAGTATAAATTACGTTTGTCCAAAATAACGTACAATATTTTATTATAAAGTAAGGGTGGCGACCCTATTTTATATTTACAGTGACGAATTCCTAGTTATAGCCTAGAGATAAGTGTTCGTTCTCATTATACGAATGATTTGCCAATCATAATTTATAATTCGCGACGCTTAGGGACGCGAGTTAGGGATAGAGCATGAGGATATGTATGTATGTGTATGTATTTGCCAATCATTTAATTTAATAATTTTGCAAATAGTAGGGCTTCGGCCGGGATCCGTGCAGATAACTACCAGTAGTAAAGTTAAATGTCTTTGGCTACCGCCACCTTACTTGCCAATCCTGGTGGCAAACAGCAATACCTGCTATTGTTGTGTTACAGTTTAGAAGTAACATAGCCGGTGAAATGCTTGGCATAATAAATACCTTCACCATTTTAGTATTCAGGGTTGCTAATGCGCAAGGGCAGGCCCGTTCATATAGGCGAACTAGGCGACGACCTAGGGCGGGGATATTAGGGGAATGGCAATCAGCGTCATCGAAATTGATAAGTAATAAGGAACATTTTATTTATTTACAACTTGAAAATTCAATGTTTTACCCATTTTTCTGCCAAAATGTTTTTCATTGATTTGGCACCACTGCTCGACAGTGCCACCAGGCCGCTCGGCCCGCGCTCGTCGTAAATAATAATTGGCAAAATTAAGGCAAGAAAATTAAATCTTACCTAACCTAACGTTCTTTTATACAGCGACAAAGGTGTATACACTTTTCATTATGTAATAAATAAACTGTAATTTTTTGATTAAAAATGACACACTTAATCTGTTTACATTATTGTTTCATTTTGCCACGAATTTTCTTAAAAGGGCGCCGTGCCAGACTATCGCCTAGGGCGCCAGAATTTTTTGATCGGCGCTGCCAATGCGTTTGCAATATAAAACTGGACTTTTTGGCGGGAACGGGAGAAGTGAGGTTGTCATTTTATTTAGATTTTCTATTTTTTACATTTTTAAGAGTTTTAAAGTACAACTGTGATAGTATATTGTGTTTTAAAGTTCTGTGTAAGTGACAAGAATGGAGGAGATCTAAATAAACGTGTAGCTGAAGTTTTCGCGCTCTTCCAAGAAGTCCTTTATAAGTTCAGTAAAGCCTACTATCACTTTACTGGAGGAGTTTGACGATAAGAAAGAACTAATTTACTTGTGATTCTACATGGATTCTGTGTCTGTATACTAGTTTGTGTTAATGCGTGACAGTGGCAAATGCGCTAATTATCTACTGAATTGTTTTCTCGCTTTACTTTACGTTGGCAATGTACTTACGTACGGTGCCATTTAAAAATATATAAAAAAAAAATAAAAAAAAAATATAAAAAATATAAATGTAAAACTGTTTGTTCGTTTGTTTGTTGTCTTACTTACGCACACACGATTACGATACGATTATTTTCCTCGGAATTATATGAATGGACCATTATTAAAGCCGAATAATTCGAATGATCATCTATATTCGCACATCTCTATCAGACATATAAAATTTTGTTTTAATAAGTTCTAAATCCTTTAACCAACTTTTAGAATCTGCGCAGGAAGGTAAGCCAGCTAGCGCTCAAGCTGGCTATACCATATTATTTTCCAGTGAAATAGTGTGGGAATATTTATGTGAGTACATATTTAACTTCTAACAATATCATCATAGTTTACAATTTGGTATAACGTACGATAAAAGACCAATTACGTACAATACCGCATTTTGCTATTGAATTTCGTAACTGTTTTCTTCAGATATAAAATAAAAAAGTGCAATTTCAACTTTATTTCCTAACCGTTAGAGATTAAATTTATCTGTATAATTACACCGAATATTACTGGAACACTGCAAATAATACAATACAAGTGTATCGTATTTTCGTCTTATACGTAATCCAATATGGTTCATTGTACCATTAAAAATACAAGCCGGTGAAATTCATAGTAAACTAAGATCGGTGTCATAGATCATAAACCGTATATTTGATTTACCTAATCTTATGTATCTTGTCGTGCTATCTTATTAGATTATCAGTAGAAAAACCTGTAGTTGGTAACATAAAGCTAAGCGTACAGGAAGATGAAAAAACGCAGCGTTTATTTGTTAAAAAGCATAATGTGCTTACCTAAGTAAATTTTTCGACGTTTTTGTCAGTATATTGTATAGATTCAGGTGTTGTGTTTAAAATTTTTAGCTATCTCTCGCGCAAAATGTCAAATCTATTAAACAACGCGCGCTTCGGTTCTTAACGAAGTATTCCGAGGACATTTTGACATTTTGACAAGATTGACGTTATGAAAATCAAATACCCAAAGTGTTAGCTGACGTTATGTCGTAAGTGTTCACATAGCTTGGCGAAAGTATGTGGAGAACGATGAGGTTCGAGAAGGCGAAAGAAGTATGTAAGGACGGTGAGACTTGGCATTAGTACTCCGTTCTCTCTGTCAAGCCTACCCTGTCAAGGACTCTGATTGAAGATGTATGGTATACATACATATCTTCACGCTGTATCACTAACAGGGTAGTCAGAGAGGTCGGAGCGCCAGGAGTCGCGGTCCTTACACGCCTCTTTCGCTTTTTCGAATCTAATGATTCTCCTCACACATTTTCGCCTAGGTATGCGAGTGCTTTTGACATTTCCGTCTGCTAACACTCTGGCTATTTGATCTTTATAAGTCAGCCTTGGTCTTCCTTGGCTTCTTTTACCTCTCACTTTCGCTCTGTAGATTTTCTTCGTCAGTCTTTCATCACTCATTCTTTCCAAGTGCCCGAACCATCTAAGCATTCCTTTCTTCATTTTACAAGAACACTGTTGTGCAACCCTGTCATACTGCGTATCTCTTAATTATTTATCCTGTCCGCAAGCGTGACACCACACATATTTCTGAGAGACCGCATCTCCACAGCATTTATCATACTTTCACTCGATTTCGGACATATCCAGGCCTCACTACCGTACGACAAAAACGTACGTTAAATTATAAATTCATTATTTCATAAAAAATATCGTATGGAACCATTATTTTGTGCACTTGTCGAGCTTGAGCAATTTTTAACTGATTTCAAAAAAGTAGGTTTTATTTTCGTCTGCATGTATTTTTTTTATGTATGTTCACCGACAACTTCGTCGATTGTGGACTGATTTCGTAATTTTTTTTATTTGAAAGGGTATATTTCCGAGATGGTCTCAATTAAATTTCACTGGTGTTGGAGCTTGGACTTTGAAATACACCAAATAACGCTAACTGCTATTAAGTTTCATTCACATTGATGATTCTCTTGTATGTAATTACGCTCCAGAATTAGAAAAAAAGTTTATTGTAGACCTACCCTAGATATTTATTTAGACAAAGGCCAAAAGGAAAAAATTACAAAATTTTAAGAAAAAATGTAACCGATTTCAAAAAAACACTGAAAAGTACAAACCAATAAATAAAATAGTTATTTTGTACATTTCCGTGGCTTTTTAAGTTGGTTTAATTTTTTTATACACCACAGTTCACTGTAACATTGAATTGAGTTCACCACAGTTTTATATAAAAGATGAACATAATACTGTTAAGCCAAAGACTGTTTTAAGATGAAGGAGACTATAGGCTGCATAAATCAAGTTAACTTGCTTTATTGGTTTAGTCGAGAGGCGTCACTCGACCGATCTGAATTAATGACTTAATGAAATATGCAACCATACTCCCGGGCATTGTGCGAGGCCATATCTAAGGCCTCGGATGCACTCCGCGGTGAAAACGGCTGTTTTGTACAGGGATATTATATAAACGAGCAACAGTATTAGTAATTCAAACTACAACCTATCAACATTTATAATTCATAGTTTTCACTAAGAATTTACTATTTCTGATTTAAATCACATTTTATAATTAATAGTTTCCGCAATAGATTTGATACTTTAAGCCAGTGTTTTTCAATCTTTTTCATGACATGACCCCTTTAGGATTTAGGATGGATAAATATTTTGCGACCCTCCGCTATTTCTATCAATCAAATTTTATTTTACAAATATATAATCCGTACAACATTTTAATTTAACTTATTTTCTCTAAAAAAGACTTAGAAAAGTCTTAACAATAGCGATAATAGTAAGCACGCGTGCGTACTTAAGTATTTGTTAACTTGTTTTAACCTACTACGAACTAATTAGTTTACAGTAGGTTAAAACGAGTTAACAACTACCTTTTCTTAATAAATACTTCTTATGAACTACATTGGTTTTATTTTTAAACTTAAGACATCCTTAAAAACCCATTTAAGAGAGTCACACTTACTTTAAATTTTAAAGTAACCGCAACCCCCTGAAGCCAATGAGGCTTTGAAAACCCACACTTTGAAAAACACTGCTTTAAGCTATCGTTCTTTAAATATGGTAAACATTAACGTTGGCGCTCCGTCCTCTCTGACTACCATGTCAGTGTGTGATATGTCATGTGCGTATGTATGTATTAACGTTAACAGTTTTCACAATATTTTGTTTGTTTTAGTCACTTTTAACGAGTGACACGCGAAAGTTTTAACTTGGCTGCCGCACTTGTAGATAGGAAAAATATTCGACCTAAAAATAGCTCCTGGGGGTTAGGTTAGAAAGAAGCGACAAAAGGGGTCTAGGGGTTAAAGTCTTAGGGGGCTTCGGTCATTGATCTATGCGACCCCGATAGCAGCGCATGTAGTCCACGCTGTCGTGGCACTGCGAGAGCGCTGGGGGCTCTGTAATATTTTGTTTGTTTTAGTCACTTTTAACGAGCGACACGCGAAAGTTCTAACTTGGCTGCCGCACTTGTAGATAGGAAAAATATTCGACCTAAAATAGCTCCTGGGGGTTAGGTTAGAAAGAAGCGACAAAAGGGGTCTAGGGGTTAAAGTCTTAGGGGGCTTCGGTCATTGATCTATGCGACCCCGAGGAGTACAGCAGCGCATGTAGTCCGCGCTGTCGTGGCACTGCGAGAGCGCATGGGGGTCTGTAACTGTCCCTCGAGAAGTGCTTCGGCGCAGTGTGAGAGAGGGTCCGGCGCGTTCTGTAGGAGACCCCGGAGCCCCTCGACAAGGTGCCGAGGTCGCCTACCGCAGGAGAATTTATGGGTTAAAGCCCCGGATAACACAGTCTCGCCCTCAGGGGGGAGTGTGCTATGTGTGGATTTCTCCTGCATAACCAAAAAAAGAAGCAGAGCGATTACATTAGAGTTCATTGTTAAGTTTTTTAACTGTTTCAGTCTTCCATAAAAAAGATAAAAAATTACCAACGGTAGTTAAGATCGAGCTGACCGAAACGCTCGTCAAGCTTCTGGCAGGTGTCATTGTCAGGATGACAGCTTGACAGTTTGTCGAGTTCATTCATTTATTTTACAGAAAACTTTATTAGTTTTATATTGCAATTGCAGTAACTAATATTTTAAATTGTGCACATGCTCGTATTGGCCGTGATTATTTTATAGCAGCCATACATTTTTTAAAGATGATTAAAATTTTTAAATGCATTTTTAAAGCATTATGTAATGTATTTTATAATAGTAATGACTAATAATTTTGTGGATATTTTTACCAATTTTGAAGTGCCTTTAAATTTATCCCTTTTGTACATAAGTTAGTGCTTTTATACATTATTAGTACATATATTATTTGCAAATCGAAAAAAAGAAACAACTTCAGTGTCTATCTGTCTGTCACAACCATTTTTCTTGATGACTCTAACTAAATTTTGGAAATATGGAATTCAGTTACAAATTATTTTTATTCAAGTGAATATCAATATAAAAAAACTGGCAATCAACGTGAAATAATTGTAATTCCTTGAAAAATATAATTGTTCTCCCACTCTGGCAATGAATTCAAAGAATTAAAATTACATCAATTTATTTGCAAGTTTTTGTTATTTACGTGTTTGACATTTAGTTTTTAATATTTTATTTTATTAACACGCAATGTCAGTTAATAATAAATAATCTATTGGAACTGATACCTGTTCAGAGTGCCACCAGTTATGTTTAAGTATATCAGTAGTTCTTTTATACCAAGTTAAAAAGGGGCGCTGCGATTTGTCGCCGAGTTGCACCGCCCGTTGACGGTGCAGCGACCTCGATTGTTCCGAGTTTTTACCGTAGAACGGGACGAGCCACCCGCGGGAACCGACCGTAGGGCTGTCACTTGTGATTTATTATTAAATATAAGAAAAACTGACATACATAACAGTAATTTAATATTTAATTTGAAACTTATATGCCTCATTTCATTAAAAAAACTATGAAATAACTATAACATAGTTTATGGTTGTAGCCGTTTCGCGACTTTGCATGGAATGAATGGCATTTCATTTGTCTATATGCTATTCCAGGACTTAAGCTTTCTCCATACCTAATCTAATAATCATGGTTAAGCAGTTTGCCGTAAAAACGTAAGAAATAGACATATTTTGGCATTTGTAATATTAATATGTAAGAATAGACAGGATTGAAATATATATTATTTCGTAGTACATTATGATTAACGCAATAGTTTCTCAATATTTGTTACTACGAAGGTAATATTTATTAATTAGTACAACAGTTGAGACACTCCTAAATACGTGTAATTCCTTCATGTGTTAATTACGATATACCTACACAATATAAAATACAGGCACATACATATTCTCACATTGTATCCCTAACGTGTCAAAGGATGGAGTCTAAGGATCGCGATCTTTCCATGCTTCTTTGGCCTCCTCAAATCTGATCATTCTGCCTGTACGCTTTCGCCTAGGTATGTGAGCGCGTTTGACATTTTTGTCAGCTGGCACTCCGATTATTTGAAAGTGAGCCTTGGTGTTCCGTGACATCTGTTACCCATCACTTTCGCTCCGTAGATTTTCTTCATCAGTCTTTCATTACTCATTCTTTCTGTGTCTGAAACATAAATTATTTCCTTCCTCGTTATTACAATAACGCTGTCGTCCAACCATGTCATATTGCATATCTCCTCATTGCTTATTTTGTCCGCGAGGGTGACACCGCTCATGTTCAATATAATAAAATATAACATAAAACATTCCTGTTTAAAGTTTTTAACATTTCGATTACAGAGAAACACATCAATAAATGTCGATGTCGCTTTTAAGGGTGGTCAAATAGCAGAAATGGAACCCACACAGTTTAGTTATGTCTGTCTGTCCGTCTATCCGTATGTCACAGTTGATTTAATCTGTCATTTTTACACCTACTGAGCTGAATTTTGCCACAGAGACGTAAATCGACAATCCAAAGTCAGTAATGTAAAGCAAAGAACTAAATAATGCGTATTTTGGCCCGTTTAAAAAAAATACGTCGGTATATGAAAAAACATTCGTTTATTATAAAAACACTGACTAATTTTTAAAAATCCAAGTACTATTTTGAAGTGTGTTTAAACTAATCTACACATAGAATTTGGAGGGTTAAATCGGTCCCATTAGTCCGTAAGATGTAAATCTCTGTTTTAAAAGAAGTTCTTCAAATTTTTTTTCTGTTTAAAAATTAATCAATCGTGTAACGCAAATGGCAAAATAAAATAAATGAAATGAAGAATCAGGTTAACGAACATCACTTAAATACGTTTTGTAATCACTTAGAAAAATCGATATTCCTGCCGTCAACATTTTCAATTCGTCACGTTAAAGCGTATTTGACGCGCATTTAGCAAGTTTTTGTATGATGTAATTTACGACAGGTGTCCACTGTCATGCAAAACACATCCTTAAACTTTTAAATCAATTTATTGAAAACTAAAATGATAAAAAATAGCAGAGTGAGCGGAAGTCTCTAAAAACTTGAAGTTATAAAGGTACTTCTAAAATATAACTTATTCAATAGGCCATGTCAACTTGTTACAAAAAATTGTTTGACATCGGCCACGCCTCTCAATTTATTACAGACAAAAAACAACAAAGGTTACTCTTTAGACACACCGCCGGAAAAAAATCGATTGCTTTGTTACAGCCTTGTACTTTGTGTGTTATTATGATAATAATTTTAGTTATTAATATCAATAACTTTATTGATTACTATTATTCACGTAATAAGTATCAATTTAGTTTTTTTTTGTATTTTTCGTAACTTTATTAAAGCTATTACCATGATACTGTTATAAACCAATTTTATAGTGCGTTGATGCCAAGGCTAAATGCCTGGGTTCATCCTCAATCAAATCTACTTTCATTTGAGCTTGAATGCTGACCACAAACCCGAATTGAACACTTGATATGCACACATCATTTTGTGTTTTCAGCTGATAATATCTCTGGCCAGTTATAACCATTTTGGAACTAGCTTATACTCATATTCACCGCAAGTAGGTGCAGTTTTCCTGATGACAATTTGAGTCGAGGTTTCATTTTTTGTTCCAGGTACTTCCTTAACAAAGGAGCCCTTAGATTTTGTCTCCAGAGTCGGTTATTTTAATTGGTTCTAGCTAGGTCCTATTTGGCTGGTTCTCACGTACTCGTGAGGAGTTGTACCTGTTGGGTGTTCGTAAGAAACTTTTTTTCTTTATCAGAAACAATAAAGCGTAGACGAAATTTTTATCGATACATAAGTATTTAATATTACACTGCTTCAATAATTCTGTACCATACAAGTTCTTGAATGCTACGATATGTTAACAAATAATACATATATCTAAATCAGCCATTCCCAAAGTGGGCGATAACGCCACCTTGTGGGCGCTGCAGGCCTAAAGGGGGGCGGTAAGAGACCCAGAAAAAAAATGGGGGCGTTGTTTAGAGGCCTGGGGGGTGATTTGTAATTTCATTTAACTAGGAGGCATCTTAGACAATGACTGCATAAGCTCTCGACTCAGTAGACAAAATAAGTTTGGGAACCAGTGATCTAAATAATACAAAGTTACGATTTGGGTTTGTCATTGTAACGTGAAGAATTCTAATTGGACTTCAATGCAGTTTTTACCATAATTTAGGACATTTAACGAGGAAGGTCGTAATGAATAACACGTACACATTTAGTCTCTAGAAGTAATGACGGTATCTATTGCAGTAAGAATAAGAATAATAATGATAAAATATACGTTTCAGTATTGCGAGAATAATTTCAAATTATTTTTTACATTACCTTTTTGTTAACGCGAAATAGCTTATGTACTGAAATAATGTAAAAATCTTAATCACACCCAAATATTTAATATTGATTGAATTTTTTAACTGCTGTAACAGAATAATGAAAGTGAGACAGAACTATGAATAGATAATTCTTTTTTGAAAGTCAAAAAACATTGTACTGCGACGTTAAAAACGTAGCAGTGACAACCCTAGTTAAAGTCAGCAAAATTCTTTGCGTACCGACGTATGCCGACAACTTTCCATCACATCAAGCTGAGTGTTTAATTATACTTCAGGTCAGGGACTTGACATAGATTAAACTAAATATTCTCATCTAGTGTTAAGTGTGGGTACAACTATGCGACAATTATGAATAGTAATCTGTTAAAAGGAAAAAATAGTTCAGTTTTTTTAACGGGTTATATAAAGTAATATATTAATGAATACATATTATTTATGTAAAAGCAGAGCTATTTCGCTGCATCAACATTCAGAGCCAGTGAATTGTGATTGTTTAACCCTTGACGTGCATAGCGAATAGAAATCACGCTACATGATATATTATAAAATCATTGGCTACATGCCTGGGGATCTGCCGGACTAGTAACTGAATATTATGTTTTATTTTGTGTCATGTAGGAGTTCATGTATCCATATTTTATACTCTTTTAAGTTTATTAGTACTAGTAATACTCTTAGTAATACTCTTTTAAGTTATCTAGTATTTATGAAAACTTAAATAAAAAACTTTTAAGTAGCTTTCGGTTTTTATTAAGTAAATGTCTTTGAATACGCAGATTCTGTGAAAATAACTCTCCATTCATTCTACATTCTGCGATTACTTGCTCAATAATAACAATAATAACATGTTTTTGGTAACAAGGAGATAAAAAACAGTCCAGCTCAAATACATATTTCGCTTGACGTAATGACATTATATAAGTTCCTAAATACCAAATAGCTTTGTAACTAAAAATTAACTTAGCGATAGAAGATAACATCGCACGTGGTTCTTTCAAACTGTCATACCTTTTATGAACGGAATATGAACGAAACGGCATATGAACGGAAATATTGCATATTCCGCACGCTTATTAATTAACTTGCGATCTGCATGCAACAGACAAATATTGCGCGATATCTGCTGTCAATATGAGAACTCGTATAATGTAATTTGTGTAGTGGTGCTATATCTAACGCGAAAAGTGCAATTTACGGTCATGGCAATCGACATACATGATACCAATTTTCTTATTACAATTAGAAACCGGTCGCGCAATGATCGCTTGACTGTCGCTGTCTGCAAATTATTAGGTAATAAAATGACCCCGCCCGAATCAGTGACGTCCTCAGAGTCTCAGAGTAGGGCAAGCCTGACATAATAATTTTGTTTTTAACGCATATGTCTCAATTCAATATTTACCTAAATTACTGAAAGAAATCACTGCGTTCGTGTTGTTGTGAATTCATGCGTTTTCTGGAGCCAGGTAAATAACAAAATAGGTTCCAAATGATTTGTCGTTAGAATAAAATATATACCGCAGCTCTAATTGGTAGAAGAATAGCTAACGATCCAATGAGTTTTATATCTGGGGGCCTAGACAAGTGGCTCATTGTCGTAAACGCTAGTAGAATAGAATGACAAATACCGCGTGATTTAGTGTAACGAATATTAAATTGGTTGTCAAACGTTTTAACTTTTTATTAAATCAAATGAAAAGTAAAGTCGCGTGAAAAGCGACGAATAAAACGTAGCCAAATGACACTTTCGACGAGAAATAACGCCAACGAGCTCTTCGATTTTACGAAACGTATGCTACTGGTCGAGACGCTCACATCTATGTAATTATCTGGCCCGATGGCGCAGTGGCATATGCATCTGCTTTCCAAGCTAGGGTCCCGGGTTCGATCCCCGGTCAGGTCAATTTAGGAAACGAACTTTTCTAAATTGGCTTGGAGTCTGGGTGTTACTGGGAACTCCCCCAGAGTTCGTTGTCTGGTACCCATAGTACAAACTTAGCGCTTAGTTTGGGGTCACACAATCGGTGTAATTGTCTGGAGTATTATTATTATTATATTCTATATATTTACTAGTGCGAGAAATACACAAATCAGGCGTAGGTTTCGGAGAAGTTCAGAACTTTAACTTTTTGCTGGTTGATATAAACTCGTTCACATTTTAAGTCCACCAAAGACAGTTTTATCCATTTATTCTTTATCACAAATTAGATTAAATCATAAAAAACCACTTAACAACTGTTGATTCGCTCAAACAAATATTATAAACTCTGTGTAAATAAATAAAAAAGAAGTTGAATCTTCAGTACGGAAGCCGGGCTTTTTACTTCATACTAATTGCTATATCAACAAACTCCTCCTTGCTATATGACGGCCTCCGTGGCGCAACGGCTAAGCGCGTCGGGAAGTAAATGAAAGGTTACGGGTTCGATTCCCGTCCCGAGTCTGGGTGTTTATGTATAATATGTATTTATTTACAAAAGTAAAATATATAAGAAGTATATCAGTTGTCTAATACCCATAACACAAGCGTTGTGCTGCTTCCTCTGGGACTAGATGGCGCTGTGTGAAATGTCTGAGTATATAATATTATTATTATTAAACTATAACTATATCTCATTATCGGACACTTTTTCACAGGAGAAAAAGAAAGATTTTGCTGGATTACGAAGTCCGATTGCAAGCCAGCGCTCGAGAATGAGAAGACTAATTGCATCTCAAGTGAATTCATGTCACTTTTTTAAACCTTCGCTTTGCCCAAAATAGCTGTGGCGCCCTTTCTGTTTTTCTTTTTTGGTTACGCAGGAGAAATTTGCACACAGATACCCAGACCGCTGGGGGAAGAGGCTGGGTTATGTGGGGCTTTTACCCACCAAAATACCTGCGGTGGTCGTCCTCGGCGCTCTATCGAAGGGCTCCGGGAACTCCTACGGAACGCGCCGGAGCCCCTCTCGCGCTGTGCCGAAGCACTTCTCGGGGGGCAACTACAGAGCCCCCCGGCACTTTCGCATTGTCACGACAACGCGGACCACACGCACTATCGTCCGCCTCGGGGTCGCATGGACAGACGACCGGAGCCCCCACTCCGATCGGCCGCGACCCGGAAGGTCCCTTTAGTCGCCTCTTACGACAGGCGGGAAACACCGTAACCTTATTCTTTGGCCCGGCCTATAGGGCTATGCTATGGCGCCTTAGATCCTAAAATAAGTGAGCGGTCGACATGTGACCAACAGGTTTTTAAATGTTTTTTTTTTAAATACACACAGACAAAGTTGCGGACAAAAGCTAATAATCATAAATAATATACATGTACTGAGATTCTCATTTTTTATAATACTACAAAACACAAAGGCTTTCACAAGTAATTTTCTCTCAAATTACAATATAAATAACGTCTACGGAGTCATTATTTGTAACAAACGAATTGTATACATTCAATCATCTGTACAAATAGTGCTATTGTTTCAATGTCGGTCGAAGACAAAATACATCGTGGGAAACAGAAAATAGCCTAATACATACTTCAGGTGGATACACACTACGACAATAGACCAGACACTTATGTACGCTGATGTGTTTTATAACTTTCTTATTCTGCAGTTTTTGTGTAAAAAAACTGTCATCAAACATCAAACAAGACTAAATTATTGAAAAAAATAAAAAACCCGACTGCATTTTACAATTTTTATTAGTTATTATATATTTGAAATTGGCTATTATTTATTACCTTTTATTTGATACCCACATTGCTACACTTTTTCCCCTCTACTTCCCTTTTCTCGAGCGCCATATTGAAATTTTATACCCTATGTCACTCCCACAATTAAAACGAATCTAATGACACCTCATATCTTAAAATTCGTTAAGCCCTTTAGGTTACAGAGCGTGCCAAAGAAACGGACACTCTCACACATATATTATTATTATTCACACATATATTATATATTATTCGAAAAACATAACCTTCTTCTTCGCAGTCGGGTAAAGAATTATTTGTTTTCTTATATACAATAATAATACATCTTTATTTCATGACCTTACGAAGTCTTATGTCATATATATAGGTAACAATTATTTTTATTGTTAGAAACAATTATAATATAATACATATTGTATAAAATAATATTATAAAGAGAAATAATTTGTTTGTATGTAATGGACAAACTCAAAAACTACTAAACCGATTCCAAAAATTCTTTCACCTATAGAAAGTTACATTATCAGCAAGTAACTTAGCTGTATTTTGTTTTCAAAAAAATTTCTACTCGCACGAGTAGAAATATAGAGTTAGTTATAGTATAAAATATATAGAAGTTGTAGGTTTAAATAGCAAGTTTTTCATTTATTTGTAATATTTAATATTTCTCTATTTAAACTCCATACATAACGTTTAATTTTCATCATTGCACGCAAGTGCACAGTATCGCGTTCAATACTATCTGACTATCTCTGACCAACAGAACCCAACCCACACAAAACGAGAGTCATAATAACCCCATAACGACCGCGGGTCATTTAGACCCCATGCGTGTTTACGGATAATTGAAATTGTGTAGGGTTTTTTGCTTGAAACATAGGGTTACTTAACTTTTTTGGGCATTAGCTTCTTGAATTATAATTTATTAAAGAGGTGCGTGTGGGCCTCTCATTAAATACTATAAAAAAAATTCATCGGGCAACATTAGGTTAAGATTCATTAATTTCGGACAAAATAAATATAAATTTAAAAAAAAACAAAATTGTGTTAAAAACATTGATTATTTAATATTTCGTTTATCTTTACCAATTTTAATAGTAGGTTGGTAAGTATAATGACTGTGATTTGGCTTTGAAATATGTACATACACATAGACATGACAAAAATATGTGTTACTTTTTTGACATTATAGCTACGGAACGCTCAAAATATCCACGCTACGGAAGACTCAAAAAATAAGACTTATCTTATGAGGCAAAATACTGTGATGTTTCTAACTTATTATTATAAAAAGTTGAAGACCATTTTTAGGGTTTCGTACCTCAAAGGAGTAAAGGAACGCCTATAGGATCACTTCGTCTGTTATCTGTCAAGACCCTTTTTCTCAGAAACGCGTAAAAGTATCAAGTTGAAATTAATATCAAATACTTAGGTCTGCAATCCCTTTGAGCTGTGAGAAAACCAAACCTCTAAGACAAAGCAATCAAAAGATGTGGCCGTTTATGTCGCATATTTTGACACTTGCAAGGAAGTCAAAACCTATAGGGCACTTCCCGTTAACCTAGAGTCATAAAATTTGGCAAGCAGGAATATCTCATTATTTTCCATTACAAACTTACATTTACAGTTGGTGAGTATGGGAGAACGTGTCTTTCAACTGCAAAGTTAAGTTTGTTTTTGAATTCGACTTATATTTTCACAATATGAATACATCGTAAGGTGAAACGGAACCCTCGGTGCGCGAGTGCGACTCGGCCGGTTTTCGTTGAATGAATATAGAGTAAAAACTACAAAAGTATGTTATTTATTTGCATGACGAATGTTTGGAATACTTTAGATTAGTCTTCTCGTAGGCTCTCGTAGGAATATAGGTGTTTTAGTGGAATCACTAAAATATGATATCAATTTTAATGCCATTTAATAACCAAACTTTGGCAAATATAAAATGTTATTGATTTAAACATAAAAATAACTCGTATAGCGCGTGTGGTCTTTTAAAAAGAAGTATATGAAATTAGTAGCAATAATAATATACGAATCAAAAACTCATACTGACGTTATTAGTAATAACAAATCGATTTGTGATTACCAACACATGAATTACGAAATAGCGATGTTGTGTACATTAAAATGTATTTAAAATTAGTTGTGCTCCGCGGCTT
Source organism: Zeuzera pyrina (assembly GCA_907165235.1). NCBI lineage: Eukaryota > Metazoa > Arthropoda > Insecta > Lepidoptera > Cossidae > Zeuzera > Zeuzera pyrina. Next base: position 20,362,845 of record OU015638.1, on the reverse strand, counting down.
CACCCGCGTTAAATCAGATATTTTTCCGGTATAAATTTAACTAAGGCTATTCTCGAAAAAGACCTCTACCAGTTAATAAAATTCTCGTCAAAATCGGTTCAGCTGTTTCCGAGATTAACCCGGACAAACGAAAAAACAGACAAAAATTTTGAAATACGTTTTCGTATCTTAGTTACCTACCATATAAGTATAAGCTTTTATTTATAAATCACAGACAAACACTAATTTTTTATAGGTATATATAAATATAGACGTTGATAAAAGTACGCTAAAATTTGTTACTGAGCTCCAATTCTTCGCCGAATCTTGTCGTAACCGTAAAGTTCAGTCGGATATTTTTAACTGACACTTAGCGCTAGTTTTGTTATCGCCAACATTAAAAGGATACCAAAGTATGAAAAAAATCAGGTAGGGATACCTTAAAATAACAATCTTTTACAGTGACAGTTTAAAGTTGTAGTAGAGATGTGTACAAGGTTGACATTTGTAGATCAGATAGCCCGAGTATTACATAATGGGAACATCCGAGGCATTCGCATTCCTTCGCGTACACGCGCAAAGAGAATAATAAGTACTAGCTTAGAACAAGTGCAAAGATCATGACAATAAGCACAGAATTGTATGTCTTTTCTATTAGATATATAGCGGAAATATCGTATCTTTCTTCATCGAATATTACTGTTACTGTTATCTACAAGCGATTTTCTATTCACAGAATACACTAAATCGAAGCGTAACAAGTGACAGAATGAAATCAGATAGTTAGTGGTAGGTTATTTAGTTTATCGTCTATATAAGTCCCTTATAAGAAGCCTTATTAAAGGATTTCTGTGCACAAGTTCAATTTATTCCACCCATTTTTATAATGTGTCACAAAATGTGTTTCCATATAAAGTCTGCAATAGCTCGATACAAAGTTGACACCCCCTGTTTCAGTTATACAAGGGAACGAACTTTACTTTTCTTTGAGGTTCTCGAAGTTATACTTCATTTAGTGCGTTGGGAGGAAAAGATCAGAGTATAATTTCAGCAGGTAACGGAAGTTACGTCATTAATGTAACACACCATGAAGTTAACAATGACAGTTACGCGGGTTGATCTGACATACAAGAAGCATTTTTTTTCTTTCTTTTTGGCATGGCGTACAGTTTAGCGCATTTGCCAATGTCACGTATTAATAAGTAGAATCACAAGTAAATTAGTTTTTTCTTATCGCAAAACTCCTCTAGTAAAGTGATAGTAGGCTTTACTGAAGTTATAAAGGACTTCTTGAAAGAGCGCGAGAATTACAGTTACACATGTTTATTTAGACCTACTCCATTCTTTTCACTTATACAGAACTTTAAAACATAATATACTATCACGTTTGTACTTTAAAACTCCCAAAAATGTAAAAAATAGAAAATCAACCTCACCTCCCGTTCCCGCCAAAACGTCCCAAACATGAAGTTTACAACGAAGAGAGTTGATTTTCTTTATTTGTCGCCAGTTTTAATTTTTAGTACATTCACTTCAAGTTTTGTTTTTTAAAATGTTTTTCTTTTTGATTCTATAATAATTCATCAATATTCAATCTATACCTCATTCTCAATTATAAGCGATAAAAGCATTAAAAAGCAACAGAAAATAAAGTGTTCTTCCCTTTAAAGATACTAGCTTCTCGTATAATATACGAATTCTGCCAATGTCAAGTTATTCATGAGAGATACACGTAGGTGAGTATATATGAAAAATTACTAGTAAAAATACATATACGTGTGTTCCGCCATGCATAACATTGGAAAGTAACGAGTTATAACATTCTAGTATTTGTGTTGAAAGAGTTTTTATTTGACACGAGTAATAAATATATAAATAACATTCTATTTACATTCGAAATTCAACTATTGAAGTTCATGTTTGTCTTTGGGTCAGTATTTGTTATATTACTATACAGTACAATACAATAAACTTTATTGTACCCGTAAAGAACATACAGAGACAAGAGAAACAGTGAGAGAAGTATAATTTAGGCGGTCTTGTTGTTAAAACGACCTCTTTCAGGAAGTTTTTGAGAACAGGAGAAAAAGCATAAGTAAATTAAATTTCAATTGTCTGTGACAAATAATCTCAGAAAATGGATTGTGACAGACAATCGTAGTGATTCCTAGCGTTCGATTATTCTAATTTTGGAAAGAAATTTTAAGAAGGTACATAAAAAATTCTAAAATTATTTCATCGCAGCTATTAATTGAATGTACGGAGTTGTATATCTGTATTATTTGTACGAAAACGAATGTCAATGCTGTACGCAGTGTACGAGACGGTTACACGAATCACGGCGACTTCCAAGACAATGACCTCAGCCACTGACATTGAGATCAGATTTAGATGATTTTTTTCCAAATTATATCCCTGTTTTTTTATTAATCCGTTAATCTTTATGAAGCAACTGGGTATTTAAAAACAATAATGTAAATCTCAGTTTCGTTGAATTACAAAAAATGTCAGAATGCAAATATCATCCCACCAAAACATCTTTTTACAAACAAAACCGAAATAGAACTTAAATTTCCTCAGTTTCGGCTTTCGGCCGAAAATCTGACCTTTCTTATATGGTAATTATTTTACAGATTTAAAAACTTCTTTACCTTTTAGCTAATTGCAAACGCAAAGATATGTTTATATTCATAGACGCGATTAATTAATGGATTAATATCGCTCGCGGATTAATGTCTTTTCAGAGTTTCATGATATTTTGATGCTGTTACAAACACCATGATCAGGGTTTGCTGGCGATACTGCGGATGTCGCCAGATAAGGTAATAAGAACCCGTCCATAAATATTATGTTATCAATAGTCTGGTAGCTTTAAAAGATACTGCCTAGCGCGTATATGATGTAGGATGATGACTTACCACTACGCCGATCGCTACCGAAGAGTGCGTAATTTCAGAATGTATTTCCCGTTTCGGATATTGTAGCTCTCATATCGTTATTTGCATGTTATGAAAACCCAAACAAGCATTACTAGAACTTTAGCCAGTCTGTCTGTCGTCAGAAATTACTAAGAAACTCTAATATTGGCGTTCCATCCTCTCTGACTACCCCGTTAGGAAAACAGCGTGGAGATATGTTATGCTACACAACATGCTTTATGGGTCCCACACAATAAACCGAAAGAATACTCAGACTCCAAAGCGAAAGCCATTACATAAATATTTACTTATCCCCTTCACTTATTCATTAATTTATTTTCATTTTCATGTAAGTTCAACGCCTTTGGAGAGTCACGAAAGATTAATATACGAGTGACTTTTTTACTATAACTACAAAATTTTATTTATTTTAGTTGAATGGTATAAAATTAGTGTTACTACAATGGTATAAAACAGTGTTATTGTAAAAATGCTAAGATGGTTCGGGCACATGGAAAGAATGAGTGTTGACAGACTGACGAAAAAATCTACAGAGCGAAAGTGAGTTGTAAAAGAAGCCAAGGAAGACCAATGCTGACCTATGAAGATCAAATAGCTAGAGTGTTAGCCGACGGAAATGTCAAAAGCACTCGCATACCTAGGCGAAAATGTGTGAGGAGAATGATGAGATTCGAGGAAGAGAGAGAAGTATGTAAGGACCGCGACGCTTGGCGCTCCGTCCTCTCTGACTACCCCGTTAGGGATACAGCGTGAGGATGTGTATGTATGATATAAAATTAGAATTAAGTATGGTAGTATCTGTTTGTAATAAATATTTATCGACATTTCTTATCTGATTTACATAAACACTCCTTTAACTCCACATAATTTGTCAATCAGGATGGATAGAGCATCAAAAAACAGCAATATTACACCTTGACTCCAATTTTAGCAATGAGTAATTAGAGTTACAGAACACAAAGACGAACATTAGTTATAAGCAGGCCCTGTATACATTTCATATATTATTATTAACTTTATTTACAGTTCAATAATTACAGCTCTGAGTTTAAGTCATGTTACTTCGGTAATAAACCAATGGGGTTGCAATAAAAAACCATTAAACCATAGTTAAATTATGAGCACGTAAATACACAAACAATCATCAGTTGCCACATTCACTTAACATAGACACGATAACTAAAAATGAACTTCCTTATACGCCACGCTGTTAACGCTATAAGTAATTAACAGCTGACTCCTCGCTATAAATCGTCACTGAAAAAACTCACCTAACAAAGCGTATACGAATGAATGGAAAACGCTACATGCCATGCGCGCACGCAAGCGCGCGTAAAACCATTGACACATCTCTATGAATGACGCTCAAAAACGGGGCACAGATTTATTACAGCTGCACTCTCACTGATCCAGATAACACATGAAAACACACGAAAAACCAAATATATTACACACAAAAAAAATAGGTAATACCGCACGGTTAACTGTCAAACAGTACAGACGCGTTCGTAAACGTAAATATATTTTAAATACGTATAGCGCGGTGCTGTGCGTTGCAGACAACTACATTGACTGAGTAACGGCTCGGCTGTCCGTCCGTGCGCCTCGTTCTAGCGTTGCGTAATGCTAACGGAGCAAAGAGTAGGTAATTGTACAGAACTGTAACGTCGCCCGCTCGATGGGATTAAAAAATAAAAAGGTAAGCAGTAAAAGTTCAATGTCTGTGGAGAATCACAAAAGAATAATAAAATAGGAGAGGCTTTTTTACCACAAATTCAAATTGGCTTACTTAATATAATTCCGATGGATTATATTCGGTTAATAATGAAGTAGAATTTATTATATTAAAAAGTTTAATTTACTTTTGTTGTGCTGATAAAAATTTGATTTTTTTCTTTTAATGGAGACAAAAAGATATTAAGGAAGTGACGATTATAGGAATAAACTATTCGCTCTGTTACATATTCCTAAAATAATGTCAGTTTTCTTTTTTAAAATAATATGTTAGATTTGACATTTAATGAGATTTATACTCAAATAAAAACATAACGTAACTTTAATGAAATATGTTAGATTTCTCATATCTAATGGGATTTAAAAATAATCTTAAATGTACATTAATAGAAAAAATATTTTCATCAACATTTTTGGAATTTTTAAAAATAGATTAGTTTCATAAAGTAGTTGTAGGTATAGGAATTGATCTATGTAATATTAAGAAGGCTATGCTCTATCGCCCACGTGGGGCAGTCACTGAGACTGCGACGTCACATCCTATACATTACTAAAGCATTCATGTTGTTTACTGCTTTTTATTAAATTAGAGTGATAGGTAACGTTTTTGTATATGGCATTTATTTGGATGTGGGTGTTTAAGAATGCACGATGCATATGAGTAAATTGTGTGTAAGTTAATAAAATACCGTTTTTATTAATGCCATTAATTTTAATGATATCGTTTGATGTAGGAAAACTTTCTGGGTAACTTAATGATTTTGAAATTGAGAAAATTTTATTGGTGGATTGACTTGCAAATTAATGTAGCGAACAGACTGATGGTTATTTTCAAAATGTGGTACATTATTTTCAAGTGATTTGTGAGATATTCAATACATCGGACTTTTTGGCAGGAACGGGAGAAGTGAGGTTGTCATGTTATTTAGATTTTCTATTTTTTACATTTTTGGGAGTTTTAAAGTATAAAATTGATAGTATATTGTGTTTTAAAGTTTTGTGTAAGTGAAAGGAATGGAGTATGTCTAAATAAACATGTGCAGCTGAAGTTCTCGCGCTCTTCCAAGAAGTACTATAAAACTTCAGTAAAGTTTACTGGAGACATCATTTTACTGGAGAGAGTTTTACGATAACGATTCTACTTACGAATAATACAATACGTGACATTAACAAATGCGCTAATCTGTATGAAGAAAGAAAAAATAATTCAATACATCAAGCGCGGTATTGGAGTGACTCTATCTCTTTCCTAGTTTTTCAGTTGTCATAGGCGACGGTGGTAATAAATAAAACTCTAATTACACGTGATAAATTTGTGATTTTTAGTTTGAGCGGAAGATAGCTAAAGATTTTAGGAATTTATCACGTGCGATGGATTTCCGCAGGGTAACACCTGAATCTATACAAAACTCTAATTAGTTTTTAGAACGAATTTCTATAACGCAGCTTGTGGGAAAGTTTGAGTTGGTAGAACTCGTCACGTAAGAAAAAATTGTTACGTGGCGTGGTACCCGCGCGTCGCGCGGCGCTGGGTTCGTTAGCTCTATGCATAGGTTCACAGTGATACTTTTGTCTCTTTCTATTATATACGAGTATATGTGTGCATACAAGTATTAAAATTTTTCTTATTTGTTTTTATTTTAAATCATATGTCAGTTTTATGGGTCTCATTATTGCAATTAAGTTTTGAGAAATGGAAATTGCAGCTAAGGGACTTCGTTCTTGACGGTTGTCCTCAGATCGAATATAATTACTATTTATTAATTAAAATTAATAAAAATAGTTAACCGTGAATTCGACTTGTACGCAGAGAAATTACTACAATTATTATCTGGAAAGTTAAGAAACCTAGGGCTATAAACTTTTCAGCTTTCACGTTGAATTATAAAATATCTAATACACTGGAAATTAATGCGATTACTTGGCTTGCTTGACGTTTCGGCCGCATGGAGCACTCAACCTATAGAGACGAAATATCGGACCGTCTTATTCGCCACTGTTCAGTTTATTTACACTAACAAATATCAACTCTTGCTCGCATTAAGCAGTACACAGTGGCGTGCACAGAGATTTCAGACAGGGTAGGCACGGCTAAAAACTTATCAATTACAGCATTGTTCAGATGGCCCGACGCCAGTAGGTGGGTACCTGACTGCCTCCTACTTACCGCACGGCAACGACACGGCGATATAAGCCCAAACATTATTTTTATCTTGGGTCGAAAATAATATGCAAGGAAGGCAATATAATTTGTTTGTGTGTACACAACCTGTTAGCCAGTTAAAATTATTATAAAACTTTTTATGAAAAGAACGAGTAGTATTACCTTTTTTTTTGAGTTAAATCTAACTCGGGTACACACCTTCCCTTCGCAATCAATTTAACTTTATCCTCAAAAGATAACGTCGAAAAAGCGACAGATTTTAATTTATTTAAACACACTTCACCAGCACAGGTCTCACAGGTATATTTTTCCATTTTTTGCAGTAAATTAACTAAATAATTCATTAATAACAGCCAAACACTTGCGCCAAGAAAAGAAATCAAAAGAAAATGGCAACAAAACTTTGCAATTAGTAAGAACAAATAAAACAGTACATCATTTCAATCCGACTAAAACAAGTCGACCCTCTGCAATCAACAACTATGCAATGCTTTGACCGTTTCTCAATTCGGACGGGTTGCATTTGGATATTGCATTAAAAGCACTGCCTCCTAAAGGTAAACACGCGCATACATTTTCACGCACACACACACATTTTTGCTGTGTAGTACACGGGTCTACACGAGATGTATTGTATGAAAAATAAGCTCGGCGTAGTACTGCCTCTACGCACGGGAACCGCGGAGCGCTGCGGTCAATCAAATTGACGCTCTTGTTCGTCGCTCGCCGCTAAACATGTTACAAAAAGCACATAAGAGATGCCGCGCACGTATATCGCGTAGTAAACTCGGAAATCCAAAGCGCTGTGCGGTGAGATGGCGCGCAAGTAAATCGCGTAATAAACACGGGAAGCCAAAGCGCTGTGCGGTGAGATGGCGAACAAGTTAGATTAATTAATACCATGATTTTTAACGAATTATAGTTATAATTTAGGGGCATGTATGTATGGGACTACAGGGTATGCAGAGCTTATTTGCATATATGAAGTGTACGCCACTGGCAGTACATAACCAATACTGGACCTGTGTGTACATCACTGTGTATTCCGACAGTTATTTAAATATATATGTAACGGCTTATTGTTCTATTCAGTGGTGTGGCTAAAACAGCAAAAAATCAAACTACAAAACAAAAGGTAGTAGTGTTCAGACCTAAATTGTTTTCATACAAAATAAATGACATTGCCACTCTATAGATTGAGTGCTCCGTGTTCGACCGAGTTGCATCGACCGTGGTCTCGAGTAAACTGTCGCAGCCAGCTTCGCTTTGCGTTTGGGGCAGATTTTTTATCATCCACCATACCACCACCGATAGTTGTATATAATTTTTAGGTCTCCTAAACGCTACACTTATGCGACAGTCTGCTTGACAGAGAAAGAGGAACGGTCAAGTCCGAGTTTTCTCTCTCTCTCAGTGTCCAGGTTTTCTTTTCTCTTCTCTTTGAACTGAACCAAAGTAGATTTGACGTTCAAAAATACCTTGTAATTGTGTTTACTTGAATAAATTGATTTGACTTTGAGTTTGAGTATCCAATTTACTTCTTCTGAATCTTTAAATCTACTATGAATAAATTAACTGGTGTAAAATATATGGGTTAACGACACCATGCCTTTCAAATTTGTTGCTTACTTACTCGAACTTCGAAGAAATCGACCGCGACGTACACACGGACGGACGTTTGTTTAGTTTTATAAGCGTTCCCTTTTTTTATAAATTTGGAACCCTGTAAATGTTTTGACTTTGACAAGGAACAATCTCTGTAAATATTTATTTCACAGGAAAATATGCACAAAGTTGTAATGGCAATACGTTTAAATCTCGGCAATATCGCCTACTTTGCTCAAAACTCAGATTAAGCTCGCCGCAATTCAGTCGAGGTCGCTTGAGACCGTCAATAGGTTGTCATTAGCAAAAACTCCGTGACCTTTACACGTCAAGGTTGACAAGTAGCGATGGTGCTTGAATAGTTTTAACATAATGCTCGCAGCCAAATATTTATACATAACGTGGTTAGATGGATGATATGAACAGAGGCTGTAAATTTGACCTCTACTGTTTTGTTGACTATACTGTTTTGGGTTCGAATCCAGGTCATATTTATTATTTTAACAATTGATTCTTTAAAACCATTTACGGAATAGAAATTGATTCTTTTTCATAAACATGATAATATATTCCCGATGTACACACATACATATCTTCACGCCGTATCCCCAACGAGGTAGTCAGAGAGGACGGAGCACCAAGCGTCGCGATCCTTACATATCTCTTTCGCTTGCTCAAATCTCATCATTCTCCTCACACATTTAAGCCTATTTAAGCTACGAAAATTCATTTTACAGCATAGCAAAGTGATACCAAATTAAGACATCGCCGCGCGACTGTGACGCGGCTATCACTGTTTACGTGATGAGCCGGCGCTCCGTCCTTCCTGACTACCCCGTTAGGGATACAGCGTGAAGATATGTATGTATGTATGTAAATAGGGTCGCTAGCAATAGTTTTTAGTTCACTAATTAATGGACAGAGCCAGCAATAGCGATCCGCGACACTATATCGTGCTCGATTTAATTTCAATCACTAACATTTGGTTCGTTTATAGCCCTAGAAGGTCGCTAGAATTTTTAACTTGTAAAGGGGTCGTGCACTCAAAAAGATTGAAAATACTGGTCTAGTTGATACTTAAACATTCGTGTAAAAACTAAAGGACTTTGCCCACTACACTGTACAGTAGTGTGACCGTAATCGTACCGATACAAGCAAAAAATATCCTTTATATGAATTACTATCAACTAACGCTCACTAGACCGTTCCGTCACCGGCCAATACTGTAGCGTGCCATGACCGGACCAGCAGCGAATTTACGGCAAGAATAATTTGCAGATACCGATACGTGAACGGGCGCTCGCAGCTCGAACTTTAAAAATGCTTTGTCTCAAAACAAGTTTTTCATAGTTTTAAATGTCCGATAAAAAAATATTTGTCAGTTTTTGAATATTTTTTTAATCTTTATTATCAATTGACTATTCTAAATTCCGAATCTAGCCTTAACTCAATACTCCACAACTGGACCCTTTTTGCTTGGACGCCTGCATTTATGTACTGAAACAAAAACCTACAGGTATTTTCCGTTGACCTTGAATAACGAAACTTGGCAAGAAGCAAGATCTAAAAGGGAAAAATAAAAAAAAATGCGAATTTATAACTTCAACATCACACTTGTTTGCCATTACAAACTAAGATTAGAGAGTATGGAAGAACATTTTTTAACTGCAAAGTTAAATTTGTTTTTGAGTCGGACATATTTTTTGGTGGTACGGAACCCTTTGTAATCGAATACGACTTGCTCTTGGCTGGTTTTCACACATTGAGCAAAAATTTGGCACAAAGATGGAAATTTGTAATACAAAATCAGAGAAACATCAAATTAACAATTACTTTGGAACCATTATTTTTTAAAATTTAACTTTTACATTAACCAAAACTATGAAATCGCAACTTAATGCGTGCCAGACACGCTCTTGGTCGGTTTTTGTATTTAACAACCAAGTTATTGAAGCGCAATGAACAAGCATTACAGTTAATTGTAATTGGTAATTGCAACACTTTTGTTGCTAATTGTACCATTATGGCAGATTAGCCAACAAAATAATAACAGGAATGTTTGAAATATAATAAACACGTGTAATTCGACCGTAAATATAAATTTAAACTTACAATATAAACTGTTTGGCGACAATCTACTCTGTGGTTTGTTTCATTCAAGGAAGTTACATATATATTATTATGATCACGAACGTCGTGAACTATTATGAGTTTGACATTGACAGTCTTTTTGACATTGGCAGTATGAACGTAAAACTATGCCAAAACTCACAATCGTCCGTGCGCGCAATATTCTTAAAAAGGGATCCGAAGTTTCGCTTCACGTATTAATATGTTTCCAAAATTTTTTATAACACGAACAATAACACTACCGGCGCAGATAAACAATGCGTAAATTGTCTTTCGGCCGCCGCGGGGTGCCCGTGCGTTTGACATTCTCATGTATCTATTAATGGTGAATGTAAACTCTATTCATTAGACAACAACTTTAAAAATTTATGGGAACTACCTAAGCGTGCGGCGAATGCGCGGCCGCCGCGCGGTTGCAGCGTGGTCTGCGCAAGGTCTCTGCGCGGCCGACGCGACATCTCCGCGCGGTCGTTCGTGGTCACCGCGCGTTCTAAAACTATCCCATCCTTGCATTTCATTGCTCTCTGGCCACTCCAGAATGAAGTTACTTGCGCATAACCTGAGCTTTGATATGTAAATATATAGTGTATTATGCTCTATTTTGCGGCATCTGCTCTATTTGCGTTACATATGCTCTATTTAGCGACAGCGCGGCGGCCGCGCGGCGACCTTCGACACGACAGCTAATGATAGCCTTCCAAGCTACGAGTCCGGAGTCCGATTCCGACGAGCTAGTTTTACCTTATCGCACAGATCGTTAAAAGTTTAATAACTTACTACAAGTTGCTTATATAGGGAACAGGGTAGCAACCTTTGATTATTTAAGCTTCTTCTTCTTCTTCGTCGTCACACTCTTGGCAGAGTGGTCGTGGTAGTCACATCAAAGGCGGTAGCAAGCTTAACATTTAAGCTAGCAACATTTAATTATACTTTACACTGGAATAGTACATCAAAACAACGATGGTGGCGCTACGCGCTTGTAGAGTAGGCCGCGGGCACTGCCGCTTTGCCGTAAGTAAGAACGAAACAGTGATATCGTGTCGTCACTCTGAATGTACACTAAGAACTGCTCACGACTAAACTTTATGTACAAAAACTTTATTTTATTAATAATCCATCTATCAGGTATTTAGTTATACCGCACCTGACAATTATACTGATTTAATTAATAATTATACTACATATTAACAGTAGTATCTGAAAACCCAAGTACTGATTTTAAACAGTGTTTAACAGTCAAGGAGTAATTCTATAGCATCCTGACCTTCTATCGACCATACGAGAGAAATGCGTGGATGTATCTGCATAAATCTTTTCCCCGTATTTCAGGCGTGGTAGTGCCATGCTGCATTGCAGCTCGAATTGGTCCGACTCGCCTAGTTAAATACCACCTTCTCACAGAATCTCGGCGTGAAATAACAGCATCTACTGCTGTTGTGTTTCGTTCTGTGAGTGAGAGTGTCGGTGACCCATCTCCCCTTTCTCCTCCCTTGCCTTAAAGGCCGGCAACGCACCTGTGACTCTCCGGACTATGCGGGTGTCCATGGGCAGCGGTGATCACTTTCCGTCAGGTGACTCGCTTGCTCATTTTGTCCTCTCTTTTATAAAAAAGAGACAAAATCTATAAAAAAATTGAAAAATATATATCTATATATTATCTACATGCCATTTTTGTTTCGGGGTAGATAGAACGTCAGAATGCAATAACATTACTCCTCGACAATACACTATCAGCAGTATATGTATATAGTATATATATACATATAATATATGTACATGCCATTTGTCTTTCGGGGTGGCTTGTTTGTGTTTCAAGCGAGCGATCCCACATACATAGATATGTATTTACAATCACTCGCTTAAAACATACACACAAACACGTGATTCGCACGCGCACACGTAATAAAACTAAGTAATATTCTATGTTCAGTACTTACAAAGTAATAAATAAACAGAGAACGCGAATCAAAAGTAGCTTACCTGAAACAAAATTACATTGCATTATAATACAATTCACTTCATATCACATATAGTATATAAAAATGGGAGATATGCAACAATAATCTGATCACGTAACAACGACAACAACAAATATTCACGCTGTATCCCTAACGGAGTAGTCAGAGATGACGGAACAAGCACTGTTGACCTTACATACGTCTTTTGTCTTTCCGAATCTCATCATTCTCCTCACACATTTTCGCTTAAGTATGCGAGTGCTTTGACATTTCCGTCAGCTAATACTCTAGACTATTTGATCTTCATAAGTCAGCCCTGGTTTTACTTGACTACTGCCACTCACCTTTGCTTCGAAACTTTTCTTCGAATGTCTTTCGTCTCTCATTCACGGTAGGTGACACCACATATTTCTAATATTCTTGACACATATTTCCAAGAGATCGCATTTCCACTACATTTATCTTACTTTCACCTGATTTCGGGCATTTCCAGCCCTCATTACCGTCCAATAAAGTTGACACTGCATTGTAGATGACCGTTTTGGCTGTTAGATATATTCACACTGCCTACTAATGCGGCCAACGCACCTACTGCACCCATCTCTCCACATTCAACTCATATCTTCCATCTCTAGAAAATGCACTTCCTAGATATACAATTTCATTAACTTGTTTCAGATATTTGCCGTATATCCATATTTCGCATTTCGTCTGTACATCTTCCCTTTCAGACATGTTAATTTTGATCACATTTATGTTCAATCTTTTCACTCCACATTCTTCTTTCATACACGTGACTAGTGTTTGCAGCTCTGCTTTTGATTGCATCTGAGTGCTTGCGATAGCATCGAAATATCGGGAAACTCATCAGAACTTATTATTGTAGTATTTATATCGTATAAGACTCTTAAAATAGCCGTCTTGAACAATTGAAACCTTATTGCAAAAATGTGGTCATCATAATCTTGAAATAAATTGTTTCTTTCTTTAATCCATTTTGGACACCTTAATACGTATTCATCGGAATCTCCTATCACATTTCTCGAATGTTCGATTATTTATTTTCATTATCGTTAGATGCAAAAAAGTCTACTGTTATGTTTAGTTATTAACATTACTATAGTTAAAATAACAGTATGTGTATAACATATTGCCCATTAAAATAATCTTGGAATAGCTCATTTATTTCATGCGAAACGGTGGTGCAGTAGTTACTGCCGTATAGGCAAGCTATCCTTAGTATTGTACATAAATTTGATTTACTCTCGAATAACTGGCGATTTGATCTAAAAAAAAAATTTACTCACATTTATAAGAATGCAAGAAAGCGTTTGAAAGGGAACCGGTACAGACGAAATGCGAAATTTGGGTTCATGGAAGGTGTCTAGAACAGGTGAATGAAATTATGTATCTGGGAAGTGCCTTTTCGAGGGATGGAAAATGTGAGTTGGATGTGGAGAGACGAGCAGCAGCTGGAAATAAAGTGAACGGTGCTCTGTCCGCATTAGTGGGCAGTGTGAATATATCTAACACAGCCATAATGGTCATCCACAATGCGGTGTTGGCTTCAAATTTATTTTACGGTGGTGAGGTCTGGATATGCCCGAAATCGAGTTAAAGTATGATAAATGCAGTAGAAATCCAATCTCTTAGAAATATGTGCAGTGCCACTCTTGCGAACAGGATAAGTAATGAAGAGACGCATCGATCTAGACGGACCCCTTGAGCGGGATCCGTCTAGAATCTAAATCGATGCCACCATCTTACAGGCTAATGCTGTCATCAAACAGCAGTGCTTGAATGAGGGTGAGACAGCTGGTGACATTACTGATTGGCACAGGAGGCGCAACGTTTTAGTCTTCAGAGTTAACGACAGGTTTGCAATCTAGAGTGCTCTCTAGGCTTCATGTTATAAATGTTCATGAGCCTAGGCCCACTTTTCATTAGAACTGGAACTGAACGGAACTGGGAACTGTTTGCTCAATTGACTTTACTGTGGTATAAAAGAATTATAATTCAAAAGCTGCAGTTTTCGAAAATATTCTTAGAGTAGTAAATCTTAAAAGCAGATTAAGCATAAGAATTTGAAGCATTTTACTTAGAGCCATAAATAGCTCCGTTTGTTGGACAAGCAAATGGCGATTGCATCTCTCTCTAATAAAATATAAATAATGACGGTTTGGATAATGAGGTAATGTCATAATGATAAACATTAAAAAATTTATAATATTGCATTCCACAGGTAATTTTTGTGAATTTTTTAATGAATGTGTACGTAGAGTAGGGAGTTCCCTACGCACACATTCATAATATTTTCATTTAAATTATTTTGTGTCGCTTGTTAGGAACCAGTGACCCGCCCCGGCTTCGCACAGGTGCGATATAATAATGTGACGTTACAAGTGTCCGAATGATTTAGAGACATGTCCGTTGTAAGGCGCTTTGACATTGACAGTTCATCGTTACAAAAACTAGGATAAGCAATAATCTAAAAAAAAAATTACTTTATGTAAAATGTTTTGCGATATATTGTCGTGTATATACTTTTTTTGGACAGCTTACCGATTTAACAAATATATTAGGTTTAGTTAGCTACAAATATTTAAGTTTTAACTTGGATCCGTCCGTAATTAGAGAAATGTATCTCTAAGGTTTAGCCAGCGTTCGGACTGTGAACGCCCAAAATTTCTTTGCGATTTGATAATAAAACATAGACTTTTCTTTATTTTATATAAATAATATATGCATTTGTTACACATGTAAACCTTCCGGGAGAAATCCTCTAAATTATAGTGAAAACTGTATTAAAATTTAAACACACAAACAGACAGACGCCACTTTGTTTTATACTATTCACAGATACAGATAATTCTTCTAAACATAACATTTCAAGGTTCTTAGCTATGATTGACGGAAATGGCTCCAGATTAATTTTGCATCGAGTTTTAAGTCGTAAAAATATGCTAAACACATTTCACTTCTATATTAGAATGTAGATAATGTAATTGTAGCTGTCAAACTCAATTTCGTGTTGTATAAATAAACAATAATGAATGTAGGTGTAATTCACACGGGCCGCGTAACATTCCTCACTGCGCTGGCGTAGGCGTTACTGATCGCCGACGCTTGAACTTGAGCTCACGACAGGTCGAGCTTGACCGACTTCTGACTTTTACTTTTGCTATGTTGATGTACATATATTTTAGTTTTAGTTCTTTCTTCTTGGCATGGCGCAAAGATTAGCGCATTTGCTAATGTCACGTATTAATAAGTAGAATCGACGTGAAGCACATTGATTTTTTTCTTATCGTAAAACTCCTCCAGTAAAGTGATAGTAGTTTACTGAAGTTATAAACGAAGTTATGATGACCTAAATGGCACAGTAGTTTAAACGTTAACCCACGCGCGGAAGGTTCCGGGTTCGATTCCCGGTCGGGTCAAATTACAAAATGAACTTCTCTAGATTGTCTCGGGTCTCGTTCTCATAGCACAGGGAAAATACCCTAGGTTGAGATCAGATGATTATTCATGTGTATTGTCTGGCGCATTATTATTATTATTATTATTATAAACGACTCCTTGGAACAGCGCAAAAACTTCAGCTACACATGTTTATTTAGACCTACACCATTCTTTTCACTTACACAGAACTTTAAAACACAATATACTATCACTTTTGAACTTTCAAACTGCCAAAAATGTAGAAAATAGAAAATCTAAATAAAATGGCAACCATACTTCTCCCGTTCCCGCCAAAAACATATATTCTAGTTTTTACAATGATTGAGTGATCGATTCTTGTGAACGTGAAAATAAATAAGTTACTCATGAAACTAATACCCAATGTATTGAATGAAAAGTGCGACATAGCAGGTACCTGTGGAGGCTTATTATTATACTTCTCTTTGCTTATAGAGTTATAATCTTTAATTCTCGCAATGAATTTAAAGAATTACATTTACTAGAAGTTAAAAATGAAAGCTAGAATATATTCTATCATAGCAAATCGCTATTATTGTCCAGATATTGACTCAGATCAGAAGAAACGTAGTACCAAGCGTAGCGGTTCTTATATACTTCTTTCGCCTCCCCAAATCTGATCATTCTTCTCACTACTTCACCGAGGTATCAATGTGCAGCAACAGAAAATTTATTAGTTTGGTAGGTTTGGCACCGACTTCGGTAACTGACAAATTTAATTACATAGGTATGTGTATCCTACTTATAAAGTTATTTCTATTGTATTTGAGTTTTGATCAGTAAAAATAGTTATTTTGAACTTTTCAGTGTCTTTTTTGAAGGCGGTTTAATTTTTTTTATATGTACTTACAGATTTAATAAATAATTTTAAATTTGAAATGAAAACAGAATGGGTCCACAATAATTAGTATTTGATTCTCATTTCTAAATGAATATTACCAACGTGCGTCTCTGTCTAACGCCATCTTAGTACATGCAAAGACGGCGTACGAGTAATAAATCGATTGTGGCACACAGATGGATAGACAGATAGACCTATCTCTATTAGCAATATTAGATGCGGAACTTAAAAAGGATTTTTTGGTAGTTTCGCTCGTTGATAAAACTATTCTGCGTACCTTGAAGAGATTTAGTGTATAAATGTAACAACCGTATCGCCAACTAGAAAGCGATTATAATCTGTTATTGACACCGTGACTATTATAGATTGAAGTGTATCGAATTAACGACCAATGCTTTAATTTATAATCAAAGACTAGAGTATACTTCCATTAATTTGAGATTATTTTTGTATAAATCGTTTGATACATTATTGGGGTTCCGTACTATAGAAAAAAAACAGAATGTTTACTGAATGATTACAGGAATTTAAATAAGTACTAGTTTAAACTAGATAACTTTATTTTATTTTATTCCAATAGTATTTAATATTCTTTATTGCACATGAGTTTTACAAATGAAAATAAAAGAAAAGAAGTGCACAAATGTGGACTTATCCATAGAAGATATCTCTCCCAGTCAACCCATAGTAGTGGAATAGAAGCATATTAACGGGCTGTAATAGCACGATAAATACAATAAATAAAATGAATACAGAAAATAAAGTAACACATCTTCACGCTGTATCCCCAACGGGGTAGTCAGAGAGGACGCACACTGGTTGGAAAAGCATACAACAAAATTTGCGATTTCATTGAACAAAAAATAAGAGTTTGGAAATAATCCACTCTGAACATGCATTTACAGGTATCATGAATATTATATTTTAAATAACTATTATAGATGTTGAAAAACGATATCTGACTAAATTTCTTGTCAGTTCGTCTGTGTCCATGTTTTCTTTTCGAAACGAACTAAAGTAGATTTGACGTTCACAAATACCTTTACTTGAATAAATTGATCTGACTTTGACCCTTAATTAAGCACTAAGCTTATACCATGGATGTACTACACAACAAATTAGGGGAGATCCCAATAACATCCAGACTCCAAACCAATTTAGAAAAGTTTCCAAGTTGACCTGATCGGGGATCACATGAGGAGCAGATCCTCTGTCACCGCGCCAATAGAAAAGTCAACTTGAGTTAATTGAGTGAACTATTCTTTATTTTATACAAACTGATACCCGCTATGTCCTTCCTCAGTATTCACGCTATCTCCATAACAAATTTTATCGCAATCGGATGAATACCATTCATTCATCATATTAGATGCATGTCTATAAGTGCATGTATATATCTGCGCATATTTTTATATATGTGTACCTGTGTATGTATACTATTTCGACATAATTTGCCTTACATAAAATACTTTTATATTTTATATTACATTTTTATAAGAATTATTTTATATATATTATGAAGATCAAATAGCCAAGGTGTTAGCAGACGGAAATGTCAAAAGCACTCGCATACCTAGGCGAAAATGTGTGAGGCGAATGATGAGATTTGAGAAAGCGAAAGAGATATGTAAGGACCGCGACGCTTGGCACTCCATCCTCTAACTACCTCGTTGGGGTACAGCGTGAAGATATGTATTTATGTAAAAAACATTCACTAATATTGCCTCTAAATTTCTGCCATCTCTTCGAAATATCGATTTCGAACCGTATTTCAAGATTGTAACATACATTATTTTTTATTCCATTACATTTTGAATGGCAACAACACGTCACGCTTATAAAACAATTCGTTAGGAATGAGTTCGTCTCGCGAAGACAAGGTTCCATAAGACAAATTATAAAATGTAAGTCGTATACTTAATTTCCAGAAATCTATCAGTATTTTATGTTTTCTTCTAAACTTTATATAAGGCATATTCTTTGACATATTTAAGATTCTATGGTAAATAGCTTCAGGGAAGAAAGGGTCACATAGAGGTTGAATACTCAATTCGTCACTTCCTTAATTATTCTCCTTTAAATGTTTAAAAATGTTAACTAAAAATAAGGTATGGCACGGTACTGCTATGCCTTTCAAGTTTGTTGAAGAAAAGTGACGAAAGATTCATGAAGAAAACCTATATAGTGAAAGTGAGTGGTACCAGAAGCCAAGGAAGACCAAGTGCGACTTATGAAAATCAAATCAAAAGCACTTGGATACCTAGAAGAAATGTACTTGCATACCTAGGTGAAATGTCAAAAATACTTGCATGTGAAACGTCAAAAAGCCAGAAAGAAGCCTCCAGAAGCCTTTCTGACATTCGGTATGTCTAGACGAAAGTGTGCGAAAAGAACTATAAGGACCGCGACGTTTACTGCTCGTCCTCTATGGCTACCCCGTTATGAATAAACTGTGAGGATATGTATGTATAGTTTCTAATAAATCGACTATGGCAGACGAATATGTAGATTAATGTATAAATTATCTTTTAGGAGTACCGTTATTTCTTTAAATTTACGGAACTCTAAAAATTACTATGATATTTACTTATAAATTAGAGATAAAGAGTGGTAGAGCCATGCTGCACTGCAGCACGAATTGGGCCAGCTTGCATGGTGACATACCACCCTCTCACAGAATATCGGCGTGAAATATCAGCATCTATTGCTGTTGTGTTTCGTTCGGTGAGCGAGAGTCCCGGTGGCCCATCACCCCTTCCCCTTCCTTTCCCTCCTTTCCCCTATTTCTTTAAAGGCCTGCACGCACCCGTGATTCCCCGGACGTTCCGGACGGGAGTGTCCATGGGCGGCGGTGGTCACTCTTCATCCGGTGACCCACTTGCTCGTTTGCCCCCTTTTTTACAAAAAAAAAAGGTAAAACTTCTTTTGCAACTGGCTTCCCTATCTGTGTTATTGTCTGAATATTTCTTTAGTTCAAATTCACGTTACATGTATGAGAAAAATAGCTTGAAACGGTTCTATATAACTATAGGTACTTAAATTCCATTTTCCAGACAATGATTCTTGAACGTTCGAAGACAGTAATAATGGGTGTTTTGTTGAGAATATCGAGTTACCTTCAAAATAAGTCCAATCAACAAGTGTCTCTTTTAAAACACGATAACGGTAACGGTATGGCGGATACTCCTACGTCAGTTGCTTCATTTCACTTTATGAATGAAGATGCGTGGCCCCTGCCAATGGTTCTATTTTGAACGGTTACAATAGATAAGTGGACTTACATATTTTTAACGACTAATTAATGTTTAATATTAATCTATAAATATAGTAAAGAAACTGAAACCTTGGGTCAGTACATTGATTAAATTTATCAAAAAAATGAGTGTGGGTGATAAAAAAACAGTAACAGAAAACAAAAAGCATTTTTTTAAATTATTGTCTGTCTGTCTGTATCTACACGTTACATTTAGGTTTTGTTTTATTCAAATCGGATGACAGTGAAAAAAGTTATCATTTAAAGATATTTTTAAATTCGCCGCTCGTCTGTTACAGGGTGCGTAATAGAATAGACTTTCACGAGGACGAAGTGACAGATATCAGCTTGTTTTTAATATCAATGCAACGTGATAATATTTATTGATCTCAAAATAATATTTATTTGAAAAATTGAACGCGACATATTTTTCCTATTAAAATGGAATATTATAAAATAGTAGTGTTTGAACTGAAGACATTAGTACAAGCAAAGCTTTATCTAGCAAAAATATCGGTCAGTGACTCGCTATTTCGTAATACTCAGACTAAAATGAACTGTAGGCGTGAAGCGTGATGCAGCGATACGGCCTACAATGTAGCCGATGATGAATCGACCCTGCAGGCGAGTCTCCTAAGTCAATAAACGCAAACATGCCTATTAAGTTCTTGGTGCTTTTCATTCGACTCATTAGTGTTATTTGACATTTTTACAAAGTATGTATGTAGGTGTAAACGGAATTAAATAGCATATAGTGACGGTTAACAGCCCGTTCCTTTTACATTATACTAAGCAGACTTTTACGAAATACATATCTTTTATCTATACGAATTATGAAATATAATGATAATAATATAATAAATACGCCAGACAATACACACCAATCATCTGTTCGCAAACTAAGGGCTTCCCTGTTCTATAAGAACCAGACGACGACTACTAGGGACGTTCCCAGTACACTCAGACCCGAGACAATCTAGAAAAGTTCGTTTCCTGAATTGACTCGACCGAGAATCGAACCCGGAACCTTCCACACTTGGCTGCAACACCTAAACCACTGCGCCATCGAGGTCGTCAATAATAAAAATGATTTTTTCTTTGACCTTCAATTACATCAAAACTACTAAACGGATCGGTATAGAACTGTGACCATTCGATTCGGAATCGTTTGTAATGGATTTTAACTTTTTGAATTCCATAGACACTACTATTTTTCAAACAAAAATCTACTATTAGGTAAAGAATTTTCGTTTACGCTCAGCGAAACGGGCCCATAACGGGTTGTACACATACAGATGAATAACAAAATTACTCCTAATTCAAACTACAACTTACCACAATTAAAATTAAAAGTTTTTACTATAAATTGTTAATTTCTGATTTAAATCACGTGTATTTTAAAATTAATAGTTTACACGTCAAAATATTTTTATACATTAAATTTTCAACATTTTCAGTTTTTGCAATATAATTTTGTTTTTAACTTTAGTTACTTTTAACGAGCGACTCGCGACAGTTCGAACTTCGAAGTTCGAACTTGGCTGATGCAATTGTAGATAGGGAAAATATTCTACTCTGCATTTAGGGAAAAACTACTTCCGTTGGTTACATTAGAAGTTAATTACTTAAGAAATGGAATCTACTTGAAATTTATTATCAAAAGCGTCTGCGATCTCAGAAGCTCAAAATTTGATCTTAAAAAATTAATTAAAAAAATTTAAATTTTTTGATTATTTTTTATTCAGGTAAAAGTATTTTTAATTTAATTTAATTCTATTGAATTGTGCTAAATTAAATTAAAAAATGAAACCTGAAATTCTTAGTGTCGATTGTCCTGTATCATTTAACGAAACCGGTAAACACTGTCTTTCTTTGACTCTTAAAAAGTTTTTTATTTTTACCTTTTGAATTAGAATAGAAGTTAAAAATTAAATTTAGCAAACATGACAACCGTATACATGTTTTTTATTATTATGAATTTATGTATTGAATGAGATGCTGTCAGAATCACATATTCTACATACAACAACCCTACGTGTACAGCTGAGAGTAGGCTTTGATACATAATATACTCTAACCTAAGTCTAGAGCTTGGTAGACGGCTGGATACCGAAATGATACCAGAATAATTTGTAATGAATTTCACCAATAAATTATTTGAAGAATCAGTCCAGAATTTGTTCTCAGATTTTCTATCAAATTGCAAATCAGTGATAATAAAACGCCGTTATAAAATCCCGCGAGAGCTGAACTTATCGGAAAAAATGGATACCCAAAAGTCAGCACGTCCCAATACACTAACGATGGTAATTGTCAGAAAAGAGAAAACATGACTTAAAGAGCGAAAGAGAAGGAAGATAGGGTAATAGTTTCGAGAGCTTTTGCGTGAAGTAGCGAACTTATGAAGAAAGTTTTTCCATGAAATATTACAAACATGTATATATTTGATGCTAACTGTGGCACCCATAGGGTTCTGTACATAAAACGATAAAAAATAATACTCTTATTATAATATACATATACATACATATACATATTTTCACGCTGTATCCCTAACGGGGTAGTCAGAGAGGCCGGAGCACCAAGCGTCTCAGTTCTTATATACTTCTTTCGCTTCCTTAAATCCCATTTCCTCCTTACACGTTTTCGCCTAGGTATGCGAGTGCTTTTGACATTTCCGACAGCTAACACTCTGGCTATTATAATATAGTAATAATAATACTTTTATTAGCAGGAATGCGAATAAAGCCAGATGTACATAACATTTACATTTTCTCACTGCTTAATAAGAGCATGCGGATATTCAATTTTAACTTCTCGGCAATTTAAACATTCAATTTCAATTCACATCATGTAGCACATCTGTACTGTACTGTATAAATTTTGTGGCGTCTTTCTGTAAATACAATTTTTTTGTCCAATTTTGTGATAAATATTCGATTTATAACTTATATAACTAACTATTATTATACTTATTATAACTAACTTATTATTATACTTATTATAACTAACTTCGATTCTACCAATTTTTCATTTTTTGTCTTGCTGTCTATATGTCCTTTTACAAATTAAGAACGGCTTGACCGATCTTGATGAAAATCGGTATATACTTGTAGTAAGAACGTGATTGTGCAAATGTTAGGCTACTTTTTTTTATTGAAAATCTACCCCTATATGGGTAAAAAGGGGGATCAAACTTTGTATGGGAAATGCTAAACCGCTGAACCAATTACGATGAAATTTGGTACAGAGATAGTGTGTGTCCGGAGACATACGAAGGCTAGACGTGGGTTTTTTTTTCAAAAACAACCTTTGTACATATGTATGATACAACTAACCCAAACAAGGAAAACTACGGAAAAATTCTCCGCATGGACAAAGTCGAGGGTATAGCTAGTTGCAGTAATACATAAGGTCGTCTGTCCGACTGTTCATCTGTCACTGCCGATTTTCTCATATACTTAATGTAATACGACTTGTTCACCCACACATTTCATTCAACTTAACATTTTAAAATACATAAAACTAAAGTACAAGAATTAAAAAAAAATTAAAGATTATAAAGCTGTAATATCGGAAAGGTTAAGTTTCATAGACGTTCAGAGATACGTCAGACGTATATAAATTTACCATTTCATAAATATAGTTCGGAACTCGAACACACGTGAAACTCGCATATTGACTATTTTATTTACTTTTAAACTTAGACAGCTACACAAGCCTTGTAAGTCAGCCAAAAATGGTTAATAGGAACTAATAAAAGTGATAGCATAGAACCATTTCATAAGCCCACTATATGGTTTCTATTGTCCTCAATGACAATCGAACTTTTTACATAAAAACGAGACATATCTTTTACACCAATTGGATAACAAATTAAATATTCTATTAGAGGGTGTAACGAAGCCACATCTTTTCTTATTTATTTTCTGGTATAAAACAGATTATTTATTCAATAGGGTACATAAATAACCTCCTAATTTAAAATACATTTTCCCCGCGGAATAAAGTATCATTACGCTAATCTCCCTTCGGCCTTGTTTTGTTTTTTCGGCGAATTTATGTAAAACTCCCACCCAGGGGGATAATAGTCTATCGTTCGGATTCAAATGTTTTTGCGGGTGTATTTAGTATCGACTAACCATCGACTGGTAGCTACAAACATTCTGAATTCTTAAGAAATAGATGCTTAAATCCCCACACTCGATATTCACCGATAGAGACTGGTAAATCATAGTACATTATTTCTCAAAGGTGTTTTTTGATGGTATTCAACACTTCATCAAAATAATTAACACATTATTTTGAAGATTACGTTCCCTTCTAATGATGAAAAATAAACATAGTTTTATTTAACGTTTTCGTTGAAATCATAATTTTTTTATTTGAGGTCGCCCGGTGGTCGATGTTCGACCGTAAACTTATAAACTCTTTGGCAACAATCAACAATCTTGGCTGTGTGACTGTTTGATTCAAGGAGTTCACATGTATATGATCATAAACCACTATGAGTTTGACATAGACAAGTCTTTTTGATATTGTAATATGAGCGATACGAAGTGTAGGACGTCGCGCAATAATGTGACGGGAGTGGTAGCCCCGCCGACAAATTATTACCAAGAATGTAGGTAGAACAAAACTACTCCTGTCGAGAATTGTCTGCTACGTGCTCGTCGTGGAAGCCTACACATTCTAGACGCAGATTAATACGTGCCTTCGTGGTGTTAACATCTCTTAACTTTAATTGTAATGTAATGATAATTGTAATGTAAAAGTGGTGAATATATATTTTGTTTTTACGTTATATTTATATAAGCGTTTCTATTAGCAGGATGAGCGACATATATCGATATTGATAAAATATCGATAGGATATTCAAATTGATATTTTAATATCAATATTGACGATTTTTAAATATCGAAATATCGATATTTCAAATAAGATATCGTAATATCAATATTATTAACAAAATATCGAAATATCGATATTTTTAAAATGTCGATGTTCGTTTTTACCAAGATATTGTAATGTCCTTATTATTTCACTTACAATGTATTTTGCAAATAACGGAGTTAACAAAATATTCAATATAATATCTTATTATAGAATAAATAATAGGTTAAAAAAACAGATCGTGTCAATTTTCTTAATTTCCTAAAGCCTATCTAGTACCTACTACAGTTTGATAGGACATAGGTAACTAGGTTACAGATGTCTCATTGTTTGTTGTCAATACTTCTGAGAAGATCAATTAAATTTTTTTTCTTAATTTGCTTTTTGTATACTTTTTAACATACATATTAGAAAAAAATGTAATGTCCATTATCTTTCTTTATAATTAACACTCATCTGAGTTGCACATATCATGGTCTAAGTATGCATTGCAAGTGCAAGTGTTATAAACCGTCAACATTAGAAAATATCGATATTTAAAATACCGATATCTTCTGGTCAATAATAATGGAATATCGATATCAAGCTATCGATATTAATATCGATATCAATATCAATATTTCAGCAATTCCGTTTATCCCTAAACGTAAACAATCAGTGTTTTATTTAATTCAATTTATTTGTAACATATATTACATAAACATTTTAAATTTCTGTAGTTTATCTGCATTATAAACTTTAATTGTGCCAAATCTCACACTGCTCGCAGCGCGCAATGTTCATAAAAAGGGATTCGAAGCTTTTGCTTCACGTATCAATATAACGATTTATTTGCCATCAACGCCATCTGTTGACAAATTGTATAACTAGCTCACATTGGTTGGTGACTGATCACTAGAGACCGGATTATATGCAACATAAAAAGCTTGAAATATGCATGCAAATATGCATGAAAAATGCTTAAAACATGCATGAAAATTGTCGAAATATGCAACATTAAATCATAATAATAAAGTTTTTTTCATTTCAAAATCAACATACAATTGATAAATTACTCATTCATAAATTATCGACATCACAAATGAACAACCTGATCGACGATATTTATAAAGTCATGTAACAATTTGTTGCTCTTGTAAACGTAAACAATCAAGTACTGTTCCAAATGTTCAGTAGTAAGATTGAGTCTTCAATCACTTAAAATATGTTTATGTGGAAAAGGATCGTTCCACATCCACTGAGGTCACTGGACAGTATTTGAATTTGGGTGCTATGTTAGCACATATAGTTGCAAGCAAAGTTCTGCTGCCCCGTTAATTAAGTTATCAATTTGTCACAAAGGTTCAAGGCCTGGGTTATTGTTTAAAATGTTTTCAAATTTGAAACCTACCGGAAAATATTGTGAATATAGTAAAAATATGCATCATTACTAGATATTAGATAAAATATGCAACGACCTCTGAGAAAGAACATGCAAATATGCAGATGCATATAATCCGGTCTATACTGATCACATTACTGTTCGAAATATACGCACGGATCACGCTAGTATTATTTATATACCTAGATATAGCAAAGAATTATAGGTAATTCATACAGTTCATCTCACGAAAGTTAACTGACGCAAATGTAAAACGCATTGGCATATCTAAGCGGAAGTTTGTGAAGAATGAGATCTGAGAATGCGAAACACGTAAGGTGAGAACCGCGATGTTTGGCGCTAAATTTTAAAAATCCTCTCTGACTACCCCATTACGGGTACAGCGTGAAATATGTATGTAGTATGTATGTATTTATTATTATCCAACTAAATCAGTTGTCCAAATGAGACCTAATACATGCCTAATGCATCAAGCGTATGTATCGTTGGTATAGGGCTATCGATCAAGTCGAGAAAGTTGTCAACATCAACGATAAATGTAGCGATAAATACAACTTGTTGTTATAACATTGGTAATTACTATCTCGTCTCTGAGCGTATACAACACTAGCAACAAATCCTGACTTCGTGCGGCTTCTCTTACCACCACAAACACAATTAGACCACAAATAGACGAAAGACACAGTAAATATGTGTGTGAGTGGTAAAAGAAGCCAAGAAGACCAAGGCTGACTTATGAAGATCAAATTGCCAAAATGTTAGCAGACGGAAATGCCAAAAACACTAGGAAAAAATGTGTGAGGAGAATGATGAGATTTGAGGAAACGAAAGAGGTACGTAAGGACCGCGACGCTTGGCGTTCCGTCCTCTCTGACTACCCCGTTAGGGATACGGTAGGGATACGTGAAGATATATATGTATGTATATACAATCACTAATTATGCGATCGTCTGTTTAGGCGTCTGTATTAGTCGATTTTCATAGAAAATATATCCTGTATGAATTTTAATTTTGGCACAGTTACCTTTTGTTAAACCACATACAATTATGTTGCAGTTAACTTTTACTTGGGTACTTGAACTTGACTTACACACTCCTTCCTATTTTTAACACTTTAGATCGGAATAGAATAGAATTTTAAAAACTTCATGAAGATATAAGACTTTACCTATGTTTTATAGCAAACATTAATGAAAGTTAGATCTTATTAGATATTTGTAAGTATCATGAGTAACATAGTGTGCGTGATTCCGCACTCGTATTTAATTTCATTACTGTGGCAAACAACAAACAAAGCAAACAATTTATTGTAGTAGCAACAAATAACATATCTCTCTCTTTCGCTCTTTACCGCTAATATTATTGTTGCAGCCTCCGACTATAATTGGGCTTGGCACCGACTTCAATAACTGTCAAATTAAATTATATGGGTATTTGTATCGTATTTATAAAGTTATTTTTGTACTTAAGATTTCATAAGTAAAGGATAGTTATTTTATACTTTTCAGTGTTCTTTTTTGAAGTTGGTTTAATTTTTTTTATTAAATTTTTATTTATTTTTGCTCAAGATACGTAAGTTGCCGCTTCAATTACTTAATACAAGGTTATTGTCAAAGGGGGTGTAAATTCTCAAGGGTTTCAACGTGTCAATGTTGGCTGCTACATTGTAGATATAATCATTACGGGATACGTTTATTTCGTTGTCCATACAAAAAAATATAATGGATAAAAGTGTACAACCCTATCGTTTTGTCCTACATTCCAAATGTTTGCTGGCGAGTTACCGACGTAAAAATGCTGATATTAGGGTTGCCTCATTTTTTTTTTGTTAAACTGATGTGTGTCTAGAACTATTGACTTTTGGCAAAGTTGTACAATGCAAATATTTCGTTGTCATGGGTACTTTAATATCCTCGCATTTCCACCTTTCGAAATAACTTTGTATAATAAGTATTTTGTCAGAATGTTAGAACATACATGGGTCTATCAACTATATTTTGTGCCTCTGCTGTACCATAATTCCTAACAAGAATTACCTACTCGGAAGATATATTTACGGCGTTTTGGCGGGAACGGGAGAAGTGAGCATATCATTTTATTTAAATTTTCTATTTTTTACATTATTGGGAGTTTTAAAGTACAAAAGTAGTATATTGTGTTTTAAAGGCCATAAGTGAAAAGAATGGAGTAGGTCTAAATAAACATGTGTGGCTGAAGTTCTCGCGCTCTTCCAAGAAGTCCTTTATAACTTCAGTAAAGCCTACTATCACTTTATTGGAAGAGTTTTACGATAAGAAGGAAAAACGAATTTACCTCGAACGTGCTTCATGTCGATTCTACTTATTAATACGTGACATTGGCAAATGCGCTAATCTGTGCACAATGCCAAGAAAGAAAAATAAATAGTTACGAATGATTTTCATGCATAAATATTGTGTTTATCATTTTAATATCGGTACCTTCAACCGATATATGTGTGTGTGTTCATTCATTCATTTTGTTCCATATTGTTTTATGGCATACAAATGTTAACACATTATTGGATACATTGCAATATAGTTCGTAAGGCAGAATACACAAACAAGACCTCACAGTTTAAACAATAGACGAGTAAATTCAGGTCAGTGTACTAGTATGCAATCGATAAGTTGTTGAGTCGAGTGTCGATTCCACTTGGTAGCACACGGTCACGATAGGGTGACCATGTTTGCTATTTCTAAGTAGAACTAATTTCAAGATTTCCCCAGGGGCTGGTTGGGGTCTGCCGACCACTTTACGTGCCGCTGTTAGTTCTGATTACAGTTGCTGCCATTGACGTCTGATTATTGAGGAGTTTCAAAAGAAGATGATTTTAAATACCTTACGTTGGAATGTAATTGAAAATACTTTAAACGTGGTAAAAATAACTATGAAAAGCTATTTCGCGCTATAAATAACTATAATGCTATACAATAAAACGTTGCCACTTTATTGCGAATTATACGAACTTGAAGTTCAAAAAATATAGGTAATTACGCTATAAAATAATTATTGGCTTTAAAAAATTGAAACAATGTGAGATTTATACGACTCGCATGATTATTATATTTTATTATTACTCGTACGATTATTAAAAATACCATTTCGTAAATATAAATATTTTCAACTTAATTTCTGATATTACTCTGACAGTGATATACCTCTTCTTGGCTTAGACAAATAAAAAAAAGAAGTGTAATCTTTTTGTGCTGTGTTGTTCCTATTTTATAAAATTAATTTGCTACCAGGAAATAAAACCAAAAATAATAAGCAGGCAGCTTGCAGTACAACATTGCCTACATTATATGATACTGTACAATGTCATGGCCAAAAGCGCATACAATTCTTAAACATATCTTTTAATGTGAATTTTAAACTTAAGATTAGCAGTTAATGGGTTGAAAGTGATAATTGTGCAAGCTATTAATTTTAAATTGTATATTACGATTTAAATTGTATATTTATAAAAGAAAACATTAACCGTTATTTTCACACTATGAATCGATAATTCTGCTGCTTGACAAAATCAACATAATTGTGCTTCGTTTATTTCTTAGTAACATCGAATTAAATATATGTATGTATATATTATGTATCTACATATATGCAATACATTACATGAAGCTGTTTGTTACCGCCTCCAGGCCAAACGCTTGGACCGAGTTGAGATAATGAAGTACCGTTAAAATTATTGCGTAACATAAATCACGTGGCATCATCATAAATCTAATATAGCGAATAACCCCGTGCCTAATTGCTTTTATTTGAACTATGCAATAAAGGCATACCATTGAAGATACTCTAGAATGAAAGACAGTAAATTAAATATTAATAAATTCAATAAACAAATACGCCGGTTATTCTAACATATGACCGCAATCCAAGCACTACGCCTGCACTATGAATACCACGCAACGAACTTGAGGAGCTACCAGTAATACACAGACTAAAAGTTAGTCTAGAGAAGTTGATATCCTAAAGCTAGCCGGTAACTTAACTTAAGGCCCTCGCTTTGTAATCAGATGTACTAACCACCATGAAAGGGCCAATTAAATCTGAATTGATTTTTTTATAGCCTGAAAACCCCCATTGGGGTACACGCATTATTTTCGAAAATGGTTTTCAGGCTGTATTTCAGTAACGGATGAAATTATTACAAAATAAAAAAAAAACGTAAGATTTAAAATCTGTAACTGTACACGACCAACCCAATTTTACGAGAAATGGTGGGGATAACACTTGGAAATTAAAACGGTCATAACTCTTAAACGGATACGTTTTTTTCGATAATTCTTTTTGTAACTACATACTAAAGTTATGCCCTTTCATCCATTAAAGTAACTGTCCCGTTTTCATATACACCCTGTATATGAATGATGCAAGATAGTGACAGACTGGTAAGCAGAAGAACATATTCTGCGTTCTTTTGCTTGTGGCACAGAAGATGCGAAAATTAATTAAGAGTACTAGCAGGTGCTACTGGAAGAGAGTAGCTCGCAACGGATCTCAGTGGAAAATGCCAGAGAAGACAATTTGCCAAGGAGTATGCTGAATTGAAATACATTTTACAGCAACATATTATAAGGTGAATGTGGAAAACAGCGCAGAATGAAAAGACTATTAAGGTTTATTACTTCGTACTCAATAAATCTACAAATTATAATTTAATGATGTAATATTTATGAACAAAAAATGTCCTTATTAGTTCTGATAACAAACATTCATAGTCACCTTAGTACATCCCTTAACCATTGTATATATTGAAGGGTGGTTCTAATGCGCACTACAATTCACTAGCAATAATCTATTATGTATTACATTAATAAGTTATTTAAATGCAGCCTTTTGGTAGAAAGTCACAAAGACATAAGCCACAGATATCAACTTTTTTTTTCAAATGGGTGAGACATGTACGATAATAGTTTTGCCATATGATAAGCAATGATGAGACCGAAAATTAGCCACGCTTGCTTAGTAAGTACCTATTCATTCTAGTTTTGAAAACGCCTAAATTGTAGGTGTCAGGTAACAATCACGCGGAAACAATGTTCCTATCCTTATCAGTATGCATTCTTAAAGAGGAAGCAAATCGCTACGTATGTATGAAAGGAACGTTAACAATATGTATAAAGATGGAGTCCCCCGTACGTGTAACTGTTCTATCATAGAACGCGGATGTTGGAATTAGATCAGTAATTCAGGTGCACACTCACTAAAATATACCCTGTAAATGCCGCAAGATAGAAATCAGCACGTCGGTCCTCTACACGTAGAAGTTAATTTTTTATAAAGGTGTCGTCTATAATATAGATATGCAGTATGACAGAGTTGCATGATATTGTTATTATAAAAATGAAGAAAGGAATGCTAACATGGTTTGGGTACATGGAAAGAATGAGTGATGAAAGACTGACGAAGAAAATCTATAGGGCAAAAGTGAGCGGTAAAAGAAGCCAACGAAGACTAAGGCTGACTTATGAAGATCAAATAGCTAGAGTGTTAGCCTACGGAAATGTCAAAAGCGCTCGCATACCTAGGCGAAAATGTGTGAGGAGAATGATGAGATTTGAGGAAGCGAGAGATGTAAGGACCGCGACGCTTGGCGCTTCGTCCTCTTTGACTACCCCGTTGGGGATACAGTGTGAAGATATGTATGTATGTATGTCGTCTATAACTTTCCTGGGTCGGCAGTCTATGGAGTCCAGTGCGTATAAGTGATACTTAGCAGGGCCATCTCAGAGATGACAGTAATATTCCATAAACGATTTTCATTCTGGCCGACGTATCTACACGCTTTTAACTCCCGACGTGAAAGCGAAAGAGGTGTCTGTCGCTATGTTGCCTCTGACATCGTGGTTCTTCTAAGAATAAAGCCTATTTGCGTGCGATTATTTTGTAAAAACTGCAGTTTTCGAAAATAATCTTAGTCATGTTAGATTATTCTTCGGTTTCTATTTAAACTTTTTGCGTTTCTGTGTAGTTACAATCTAGATGCAGAAACGCAAACTATTGAAATAGAAAAAGAAAAATCAGAAGAAGACACTTGGATGAATTTCATGAAAAGCAAAAATTCACACAATCCCTTATTATACTTGTAATGTGTAAGAGACGTCAAATAAGCAAAGCTTCTAATTTACAACTGTTTATTTATATCCAATAAATCATACCCACATGTTCACATTATTCACATGCATAATTATATTAAGTATACACAACATCCTCCCTTTACAATTTTTTTTTTATATATATATTGTATATGTAGGTACATTATTATATTCCTACACATTTATATATATAACTGAATATATACGTAAGTGTATATTGCATAACATATAATATCTAATTTATTTTATTTTAAAGCAGGATAGCCCCATCGGTCAGGTCGCCTTACTGTCCTGCCAAAACGAGTAATTTTATTTTGACAATCATTTATATTTCTTAAAGATACAGGAGGCTGATGCATTAAGGAGGATTATGACAAGTGTGAGGATTTTGGCAATTTTCGTTGTTTATTACAAAATAATCTTCCCGTTAGTTATGCGTCGCAATCACTCACCAAGGCGGAACAGAATTATGCGCAGTTAGAAAAAGAACTATTAGCTTGTGTATACGCGTGTGAAAAGTTTTATAGCTTTATATATGGTATAGGTGATGTGGTTATTGAAACTGATCACAAACCGTTGATTAGTATTATTTCTAAGCCCATAGCCAGTGCTCCGGCAAGATTACAAAGAATGTTGTTACGTCTACAGCTATATACACTTCACTTAATTTATAAACCGGGTAAATATCTTTACGTTGCTGATGCATTGTCGCGTGCTGCTCAGTCGACGTCGCAACAACATTGTGAATCACACTACCAATTAGAGGCGCAAGCGCAGGTGTGTGCGTTGACTGCATGTAATTCGCTAACCGACACACATTTTGTAACTTTACAGAAACATACTCAAACTGATAATGAATTACAAATGATTATAAAATATATCAAAGGGGATTGGCCACAGTGTAAAAAAGGAATCTGTGATAGTTTAAAACCATACTGGTGTCACAAAGATGAAGTGTCAACGGCATATAATTTAGTTTGGAAATAATAATAATAATCCTCAGACATTTCACACAGCGCCATCTAGTCCCAAAGTAAGCTGCATAGCGCTTGTGTTATGGGTACTAGACAACTGATATACTACTTATATACTTTTCTTTTGTAAATATATACATATTATACATAAACACCCAGACTCGGGACGGGAATCGAACCCGCAACCCCCGTTTTTTAATTTCCGACGCGCTAAACCGTTGCGCCACGGAGGTCGTCAAGAAAGAAAGGAAATTGTATTGTAATACCTAAAAACATGCGCAGTGATATGCTTAAAAAAATACATATAAGTCATTTGGGATTGGAGAAGTGTAGATTAAGAGTGCGTGAGACTATGTTTTGGCCTAATATAATTACCCAATTGCGAGATTTAATTGCAAAGTGTCCGGTATGTATGACATTTAAAAACGAAAACAGAAAGGAAACATTAATACCACACGATATACCAAATAGGTCGTGGTCGAAAATAGGGACAGACACATTTCATCACAGTGGTGATCATTATTTGATAGTTATGGATTACTATAGTAAATTTATTGAAATAAGAAAATTAAAGTCTTTAACGTCGAATGAAATAATATATGAATTGAAAAATATATTTTGCAGACAAGGTATACCGGAGATATTAATGTCAGATAACGGGCCCGAATATAATAGTTATAATTTTAAAAAGTTCGCGTTAGAATGGAAATTTTGTCATATCACTTCTTCGCCACGTTATCCTCAATCAAATGGTCAAGCCGAAAGGGCGGTGCAAATAACTTAGAGGCAAAACATTGACATCAGCACCTGTATCAATTTTAAAAGAGATCTCGCAATTTTTTAATTTTAACATTACAGACCAATCACCTCTTGACTGATTAATATAATAGATTACCTGTTCGAGGGCATCAGTTTCACTTATTTCATGAATATTACATACTCTTGAAAAGTGATTTAAATTGTTACATTTTATACACCTCTTTCCAAATGCAGGGCATTTATATTTTTCATGTAACGTACCACATTTTTTACATTTATTCGGAAATGATACAAAATTATTACGCTGAGTGTACTGAAAACTGGATCTTGGAGTATTTTGACGAGATGATGTAGCCACTGAACACCACCCCAGTCCACGCTCGCTCGCCGACAGTAAACGCGTTGTAAACATCCTCTTGTTCTTTCTTTATAGTAACAGCTTGCATCTTAGAAACATGTGCAATATTACATATATCCACAGCTTTTTGTAAAGTAAGATCTGGTTCTCTTAGTAATCGCTCCCTTAAACTACCCTCCTTAATACCATATATAAATCTGTCTCGGATTAAATCTTCGCACAATTCTTTAAATTCACATTTCGAAGCTAATTTTTTCAATTCAAAACAGTATTGCATTATTGACTCGCCTTCCCGTTGTTCTCGTGTGGAAAAATAATGTCTTTGAACAGTTAAATTTTTCTTAGGTAAAAAAAAAGAATCGAACTTGTCCAGTAAGATTTTTATGTCTCTGAACTGTTCTCCAAATTGTTCATATACCTCACGTCCTTGTTCACCTACTATATGTAACAATATATTGATTTGTACTTTTGGTTCCTTAAGCGATAACTCACAGGCTTCATAATAAATTAAGAATGCACTTTTCCACTTTTCCCAGTCTTTTGACACATTCTCCGACGTTGAATTCTCTAAACTATAATCAAAAACGAACGGAGATGGCTATCTTAATGCATTTTCCATTATTACTTGTACTTAGGTAACTTATAACGTAAAAAAAAACAACCGACTGCGCCATGTAATGTGTAAGAGACGTCAAATAAACAAAGCTTCTAATTTGCAACTGTTTATTTATATCCAATAAATCATACCCACATGTTCACATTATTTACATGCATAATTATTTTAAGTATACACAACAATACTTTTTACGTAGCTATAAAATTCATAAACGTTCATGAATAAAATACTATTTTTTTTTTCATGTGTACACAATTTTTATGAATTGTAGTTTTATATTTATTTTAAATGAAAAAGCGATGAGCATTGATTAATTGTTGATACAAAAGGACTAAATTCTATAATACCATGAGTTAACTAAAAAGGATATTACATATAGCAACACCGACGATTAAACATAAAGGGGAACACTGGCGCCCTCTAGCAGAGCGCGACGGTGTTCGTGACTTTATAGAAAAGAACGACTGACGGCTTGTTCCCCACTGCCACTCGAGATTATATAAGACAAAACTCGAGAGCTCCACGTCTCTCTATTGCATATTACCTTCACGACTGCAGCACGAAATGTTCGAATACAAATTAATTAATTATTAATTGATATTAATATTAATCGATTAATCGATAATTTAAGTAAAGTTTGGGGTGTTCCATTGCTATAAGTATCTAACTTACTATTTAATTTTATCGTAGCTAACACATGTAAATCATACAAAGGTTCTGGCGACATCGAGCTAAATCCACACCCTTGTACAATGAATCAGTTAATATAGAAGTAAATAAAAAAGCAGTATCGTACGTAGGAAAAACCACATTAAATTTTCCGGGCAGACGAAGTCGCGGGTACAGCTAGTAAATAAATAAAATGTGTTATAAAAAGGACGTTACTTTAAATATATAAAAATTGATTATATCAATTTTAACAAAAGCTAAAGAGGGCTTTCGAGGATTCAAATAGACTGGTCAAAATTAAATGTTCCTAACGATGTATTGGTCTTACTTCGAAAATTTTTACGAGTTATCTTTAAAAGCTTTCAAGAAGTCTTCTTCGTTATAAAGTATTATTTAAATGTATCACCAAAACCAAAAGTATCCACTGACAGAATTGAAAGCAACAAACCCGATAAATACATTGTATACAGGGTGACAATTTCCAGTGAGTTATTTTTATCAGAACGACAATAAATAAGGACGCAAAACCTTTCAGTGGAGGCAAACGGAAGACGGAGGGCGAAAAAAAATATTTTTCCAAACAAAAGCGGCGTGACGAGAGGGCTCGAGGAGAGAAAATAAAGAGTTTCTAGACGTTTCGATGTGAAGTTATGACGACGATCGTTCACGATATCTTACGGGCTATTGTTTCGATATTTATACAGGCAGTAGAAAAAAATAACGAAATGTGACAGAATAACAATAGCACTCATATTTCGGTCCGATTTATTTTCAAATTATCTTTGTGTTTCCGGGAGCTCTGCGCAGTCAAAGCTTTTGTTATAACAACAACATTGACAACTATTGACAGTTTTTGAGATAACGGTCTTAATACTCGTAATTTATTGTATCTTTTGTAATTAATTCATTTTTTGTAATTATTCGTAGAACAAATTATAAGCATCGACTAAAAGCGTATCTGTTACACATTAACTTGGGATTCCGTAGCTGTTTACGAACAAATTAGACTGTACATTTGACAATAAAATCGGGTTGAAAATTTTTATCATCAATTTTTTTGTTTTTCGTTTCTAGGCAAGTAGGACACCCCAAAGACTTCAGCTACAATAACTCTCCTGAACATGTAATTGTGATTCTTACAGTTTCCACCGGCTAAGCCTACAAATTAAAGATGGGTATGTAAATATAATACGAGTATACCTTCGATTTAGATCACGAGTTTCGCAATCGTCCGGCACTTCCGATTTTATTAATAAATGCGTAGTCTGTTTTGAAAAATTAATAAGAGCAATACAAGCACATTCATATTGTTGAGGTTAATATTTAAATTATAGTTTTCTTGACATAAATATCTATCTTTATTTAGCAAATCTGTTTTAATTTATCGTAGAACTGTAATTTAAAAAATGTTTTTAATGCCTGTTACTAAGCTTGTAACCACCTAGGTGACCTCGACCCACACTTTCGTGACCCATACTTTCGAGAAACAGTGATGAATTCAGGCTAGAGGTCGCCTGGTGGTCGGAATTCAACTGTAAATATACCCAAACGTATAATTTCTTTGTCGACAATCTTTATTCCGTGCGACTGTTTGAGTCTAGGAGGTTACATATATATGATCACAAACTATTATGAGTTTGACATTGACAGTCTTTTTGACATTGACAATCTTTTTGACATTAGCGTACGAACGTAACTATGCTAAATCTCACACTCCGTGCGCGTGATATTCTTGAAAAGGATCCGAAATTTACACTTCACGTATTAATATAACCGTTTCCAAAATTTTTTTTTGATAACACTAAAGCTTTCGATTATTTCTAAAGCTCGTCAATAGCTAATAAACAAAAAAAAAGAAAAACAGTTGACACACAGAAAAAAAATGTACTGCACTGTTTAATCTTTACATATTTATACATAGATATCACTTTACGAATAATAAATTATTAATAATAATCAAAAAAGCAATCAATCAAAAGCACTCGCACATCTAGGCGAAAATGTGTGAGGAGAATGATGAGATTTGAGGAAGCGAAAGATGTATGTAAGGACCGCGACGCTTGGCGCTCCGTCCTCTCTGACTACCCCGTTGGGGATGCAGCGTGAAGATATATGTGTATATGTATATATATATATATATGTATAATGTGAATATAAATCTGTTTCTTCTTAATCACATAAGTTCTCTATCATTAATCTCACTAAGCTGACGCTTTCGCGGTCGAGTCGTTGAATAATAAACGAAAATCCAGATAAAAACCAAATTAGTCTGCGCCAGTACAAATTCGTAGTCAACCTGCGAATAAATACGAGTTAACTTTTACCTGACTGCGGCAAAAATGAAAAGATAAATGTAATAGAATATAATGTGTAATACATGTATGTAAATATATTATATTATGTCTGTGTTTATCAATTTGCTCGCGGAGAACCGGCACAGAAATCACGTAATCAATTTCAGCATATGATATCAACGTATCTAACGTATTTTTGATATCAATTTACATACATACGCTATATCCCTACCGGGATAGTCAGAGAGGACGGAGCGCCAAGCGTCGCGGTCCTTACATATTTCTTTCGTTTCCTCAAAAATCATCATTCTCCTCACACATTTTCGTCTATGTATGCGAGTGTTTTTTACATTTCCGTCGGCTAACACTCTGGCTATTTGATCTTATTGATTTATATGTATTAGGTGACGCAATAACGGACAATAAATCATATCAAAGTCAACTAAGTTTATTCAAGTAAACCCAATTGCAGTGTTTTTGAACTTCAAACCTACTGCAGTTCGGTTCGAAAGGAAAACCTGGACACAGTAGAACCGGCAAGAAACTCCGACAGGTATCATCCTACAATATTTATTTCCAGCTTGTTTTTTCTTCAAGGAAATCGTTAATTTTGTAGTAGGTATGCTTTTCCAATCAGTGTGCGTTTAATAACAAGTTTAAATTTTTTTCCGTTAATTGAGTAATATTTTTAGGAATTTTATTATAAAAAAGAACACGGTTATTCAAAAATGACCCACTTGACTTTTGTAATTTAAATTTAGGAAAATTTAGGTGCCGCGGCCAGCACTGCCGCGAACTTGAAGCGGCGTAAGTATGCGGCTCTCTCTGAGAGTTTCATATTTACGCCCTTTGCAGTCGAAACTTTGGGTCCCTGGGGCCCCGAAGCCCATCGACTTGTTTCTGATATTTGTAAGAGACTGGTCGAGGCTTCGGGAGAACGCCGGGCTGGCATCTTCTTCCAACAACGAATCAGTTTGGCTGCTCACACTATCACACTACTGATAAAATATCAAATAAAACGCAGATGTGTGGGTGCTGTTTCCTAACGAAATGGCGGCCGATCAGTTTATCTGACCATAAACGTGTGTCGTATGTACAGGCGAGTTAGCTTGTCTAATTTTCCTCATCGTTGCTGCTGCGACATGGCGTCTGCATTTGTTTATAAGGTCTGTGTCTGTTCGTAATAATTCTGACACTTCTTTTTCAAAGTCAAAGTCAATTCAATTTATTCAAGTAAACTCAATTACAAGATTATCAAAGTCAAATCCACTTTAGTTCAGTTCGAAAAGAAAATCTGGATACTGAGAAAAACCGACAAAAACTCAGTCAGGTATAATTTTTGCAATATCATTTTAAAAAGGTTTCTTTAAAGGTTTAAGAAGATTATTTCCAGATTATTGTTTTGTCTTCAATTAAATCGTTTATTTTATACTATAATTATCGAATAAATGCTTATATAACAAATCTAAATCTATTTTCCGTTAATTAAGCTCCGATAAGATAAAACAATAGTCTGGAAATGATGTTCTCTGCACATGCGTTTACTGGCTTAATGAAAATATTGTATTTTAATAAACCTTTTGTAAAATGAAGCTGAAAAAATGATACCTGACTGAGTTTCTTGTCGGTTCTTCTCAGTGTCCAGGTTTTCTATTTGAACCGAACTAAAGTAGATTTGACGTTCAAAAATACCTTGTAATTGGATTTACTTGAATAAATTGAATTGACTTTGACTTTGACTTTCTGAAGAACTTTATTACAAAAACGAATACTGTTACCCAAAAATAATATAACTAATGTAATTTAAATTTTGGAATAACCAATTTATTATGACTTCTGATTTCCATATCATTAATATCACTTTTTTGTATTCAGATTAACATTTTCCTCGTATACATACTAATTTCAAAGATGTATAAGGACGGCAAGGCGAGTACTTCAATGTTTTAAAACGATCTCCTTTTACCTCTTATAGGCTAATTTAAATAAATGTTAAATTATTATTTATTTGACAGATTTTTTAAACAACGTTAGCGGTTAATAAACGCATATTTTGCGCACCAACTTTGACAACTCTTTTTATACTTAGAATTGAGCTTGAAAAATCTCTTCTCGATGCTTAATTATTAACATAAAATTTGTTGGACACTATTTTTATTTCTTCTTATTCTGTACAAGAATAATCTATATAATATTAATTCGTGAAGTGAAAACTTTGATTCCTTTTTTAAGAAAATTGCGCGGACGGAGGAGTGCGAAATTTGGTACACTTAAACTTTATATGGACAGGAGAAAGCTATTTTTATATAATATGCATTTGAAATGCATTAAATTAAATAAATCACTCATTGTTTACGTTCATACTGCTAATGTCAAAAAGATTGTCAATTTCAAACTCATAATACTTTGTGATCACATATACGTAATCTTCTTGGATCAAGCAATCGCACAGAGTAGAGATTGTCGCCAAAGAGTTCATGATATAAGTTTATATTCACGGTCGAATGTTAATAATATATAACAATAATACGAGTTTTGGGCATTGATTGTATAAAGAAAAAAAAATCTGACCATAATGCAGGTTTCGAACCCGCGCACTTTGGCGTGGTAGACCTACATTCTTGCTACTGTGCTATTGAGAAGGTAAACTGTGAAAGTATTACTCAATACCAATCACCAATTTTAAGTGCGTGAAAACAAGTAGAGAACGAAATTTCCCAGATTGTCAAAATGTCAAAAGGACTATCAATATCAAACTTATAATAGTTTGTGATCATGTATATGTAACCTCCTTGAATCAAACAGTCGCACAGAGTAGAGATTGTCGCCAAAGAGATTGTCGCAAAAGAAATTGTTATAAGAAAATTTTTATTAAAAAATATTAAACCACCTTCAAAAAAAACACTGAAAAGTATAAAATGACTGTCCTTTACTAATCAAAACATTAAATAACTTTATAAATACGATACACATACCTATATAATTAAATTTGACAGTTACTGAAGTCGGTGCCAAGCTCACCAAACTAATAGACTTTATGTTATTACACATTGATTTGGCACCGACTTCAATAACTGTCAAATTTAATTATATAGGTATGTGTATCGTATTTATAAAGTTATTTTAATTGTACTTGAGTTTTGATTAGTAAAGGATTTATACTTTTCAGTGTTTTTTTTGAAGGCGGTTTAATTTTTTTTAATAAAAAATTTTTATTTCTCCCTTTTGAGTGGTCTTGACCTAAATAAATATTTAGGGCAGCTCTGCAATTAATTTCATTCTAATTCCGGAGCGCAACGATATACAAGAGAATCGTCAATATAAATAAAGGTTATAACCAGGTCGCGTTATCTAGTGTATCTTCGAAGTCCAAGTTCCAATGTCGGTGAAATTTAAATGAGACCACCTCTGAAGTATTACCTACCAAATGAAAAAAGAATTTCCGAAATCGGTTCATAAATGACGGAGTTATGAGGTAACAAATGTACAAAAAAAAACATACAGACGAATTGAGAACCTCCTTCTTTTTTTGAAATCGGTTAAAAATTATAATTGAGTAAAATTGCGTGAAACAATTTAAGTGTTCTCAAAAGTTGAATTAAATAAAAATATTTCGATTTGATAACATACACATAAAGTTTAGTAATAAATGTATATTGGCATCACTAGATTAGAAATAGCGTTAACGTAACTCCATCGTTCAAGTACAGAGCGGAACCAATCAGGTAAGTGGGCCGTATTTTATAGGATTTGCGGATGGATCTGGGTTCGATTCTAGCGTTTAAAGAATTATAAATCCGGCTATAAAACTGTGGACGTGTTTACGCTCATTCAGTAATGAGTTCTTTATTTTGTTGTTGGTGGTTCGGTACTATTTTTCAATTTTGAATAGTGGTATTACTAATAGATCAAATCAATAAAGCAGAGATTCCTAAAGTGGGTTCTGCGGAATCCAATGGTTCCGTATACAAGACACTAAAATTCCGCGAATGTTACATTGGTCGTTCAATCGTTGAAATTTTTTGGTTACCGTCATTTGTGGCGACATTATTTTTTGCGCGGCACTTGGTCTAAGCATACAAACTGACAAACATCGAATCATTTTTATTCTATAGGAGGTCCTACACAATAAAAATGCTCGATTTTAGACCTATTAATAGTTTTTATAGGAAGCAGTGAAAAAATTTCATTCATCTCATTAATCTTTATTCCAAATATTTGTAATAAACGATTTTTACTCTTTTTTGAAATTGCGGTAGGTATTTTTTATTATTATAGTTTGCTATAGGGTTCTATAAATTAAATGGGATTTATTGAGTGTTCCATGGTCTTAAAAGTTTAGGAACCACTGCAATAAAGCGTCGCCTATTCACAATTCTTTTGCACAGGATAAAAAAATAACAATGAACTTGATCTAGAATTCGGCACAAGGATGCATGTAATTGGTAACCTAATAAAAAAATATTTATGTATATTAAAATAAATATGAAATCGTACGTACCCGTCCGCGCGTTCTATCCAACCGCCTTGTTCAATTTGTTTTTTTAAATGAAAGGTATTGATGCTATAGATTTTAGTAGGCGCTATTTGATATTAATAACAATAACTTGCAGTACTTAAACGAACTTTGTTTTTTATTCACCTTTTTATATACATAGATAGAGATATCACAACCAAAGAGTATAATCACAACAATCAAACGATGATGTACAGTTATAAAGTGTGATACAGACTATACAATACGATGTTCACAGATAACAATTAAATAGTGACGTGCGCGTTAACTAACCGATCATTTTCAACAGATGCACAGATTTGTCATCAACCATTGGAAATTACCTAACTTTCACCCTTCTCAAGCTGCACCCAAACGCGATTGCCTCCTGTACATTTCTCATGTTTTCATAGCTTTCTTTCTCTATATCTCCAGTTCTAATTGAGGTACACTGTTCGTTTTGGTCTTAGAACACTTGCTGGACCAAGCTCTTTCATTCGAATATTTGCCTACTTAAATTGGTTGATTCAGAGCGAAGCTAGATGTGAATATTAAACTTATAATTTTTGTATTATACTTAGGTTAGGTTACAATTACTCATCATATAAAAGCGTTATTTTTAAATTATATTGTCTAAACAATGCTGCACAGCAGCACAAGTCCTCTCTTAATTATTTATTGAACTTTTTGGACCTTTGATTTGGGCCCTAACTTTAAAACGTCTTTATCATAATAAAATTACGAATCTAAAAATCCCCCGACACAAAAAGTATATATGTTTATAAGCTATCCTTAAAAACCGATAAATAATTTTTAACTGTTTTATCTGTCCTCTGAAATCTATCTGTGACGCATTTAAATTATTCTATTATTTAAGATAATGTGTAGTTTCAAGTTTGTTAATATTAACGTTGGGATATGTCTGCACTTTTTTGTTATAAATAAAGTTTATATTCTTTTAAAACCTTATTGGTACAAATACTAGTTAAATATTACAACAGCATTTTCGTTAGATAAACGTACCCACATATATATCATAATCAGCTGTCATCAGATAATGCATCAGATAATCATGATCAACTGTCAAGTTTTAGCTTCTCAATAAAGACCATACTCGAAATTTTTATGAACAATAGTGCTTAGATCCCTTCATATGTTAGATTCTGATAATAGTTGGAGCTGAACATCCTGATAATAGTTGGACCAATTTGTACCAAACATAACTAAAAACATTCACAAAAATCGTAGCTTTCAAACAATAAACCAGTATGCAAATTGGTTCACAAAATACGTATATCGCCCATGTATGTTTTCATCGAGGGCTAAACACGCTGTGTGAGAACAGTGTTCGCCGCAGTTCGTGAGTATAACACAGTTACAGTAACACGGTTTCGTTATTAAAGTCTGAATCTAGATTCCAGAGTGAATATTAAATAATTTTTCAGTGGAAGTCGTATCACAGGTGCAGGCGAGCACCAGGTGCAAGTCTCCGCTTCGCTCAGCGCTCTGTACGTCTCTGTTAATTCAAGTGAATAACGACTATGTTTAAAGCAGTGGCGAAGAGGGAATTATTCTATTGTCGCTTA
This sequence comes from Zeuzera pyrina, assembly GCA_907165235.1. Lineage (NCBI taxonomy): Eukaryota > Metazoa > Arthropoda > Insecta > Lepidoptera > Cossidae > Zeuzera > Zeuzera pyrina. Next base: position 20,318,615 of record OU015638.1, on the reverse strand, counting down.
TAATTGTATTTAAGATAATATTGTGTTGAACAATACAAATTAATGTAGACGTTAAAATTATACATACATACATACAATTTACATACATACGCTATATCCCTACCGGGATAGTCAGAGAAAACGGAGCGCCAATCGTCGCGGTCCTTATACTTCTTTCGCTTCCTCAAATCTTATTATTCGCCTAACACATTTTCGCCTAGATATGCGAGAGCTTTTGGCCTTTCCGTCGGCTAACACTTTGGCTATTTGATCTTCATAAGTCAGCCTCGGTCTTCGTAGGCTTATTTTACCACTCACTTTTGCTCTATAGATTTTCTTTTTCAGTCTTTCATCATGCACTCATTGTTTCTAAGTGTCCGAACCATCTAAGCATTCCTTTCTTCATTTATACAATAACACTGTTATACTGTCATACTGCGTATCTCTTCATTGCTTATCCTATTAGGAAAGGGTAACACCACATGTATTTCTAAGAGTTCGCATTTCTACTGCATTTCTCTTCGATTTCGGGAATGTTCAAATTATAACCTCCTTTAGTCTACATCTATGTTACTACGCACATATGCAGAGTTCTGTACGTTTGTTTGCTTATAACTAAGTAAATACACTTCGGGTTAAGATGGAGCTTTCTGTACGCGTGGAAGACACTCTGCCTTAAAACATAGGGATAGCGAAGGGGACGTGTGTTATTATTTAGGTATATCTGTTTATTAATATGTGAAGAGAAAACTGTGTACCTCTCTTTAAGCACATTGCGCGCACGGAGTACTGTGGAGGATTGGACGTCTGGGTAGTATTTGTTACAAATACATTAAATGAAATTAAATAAAATATCAAATATTTACGTTCATATTGCCAATGTCAAACACATAATATTTTGTGGTCATATAGTGGCATATAGTAGAGATTGTCGCCAAAGGATTTTAAAATGTTGCCAACAAATATGTAATTCCTAACATATCAACGGAATGAGTTTTAAACTGAAAAATTTGTGTGATTTGAGAGCTGTGAGCTGTTAGTTATGTTGTAACATTATAAAAAAGCATTCATTTTATATTTACGATGTAATTTCGACCATTAGGTGACCATTAGTATGTATAATTGGGAAGTAGTATGTAAATGAGCTATAAATTTAAAATGTACTTTAACCACTCGCACTTAAAATTAATACTTTCTACTACAAAATTATTACTTCCTATTAATAATGTCGCACACTATTTAGAATTAAGTTTTCGTTAATTAATCCCAGAAATTATATACTAATAGCGCAAACTATCAATTTGCATTGTTTAATTTTTTTGCAGTCTATATATATTTTATTGGATTAATATGTCTATAAAAATAATATATTTTTTAAAACATTTGCTCAAAAAGTAGACTTTTCCATGTGTGTTTAGCGTGCGGAAAGTTATTATTTTCCACACTAGTGCTTTTTGTTTTCCTCCTGCATATAATATCCAAATGCATGAAGGAGGTTTTTAATCAAAAAGTTTTCTGTACAAAATTTTTGTATGAAATGACTATTTTACAGCGTAAACGCTATTAATACATGAATTAAATTTAAAATAATTTTATTTTTTTAATGTATATTACGTATAATGTAAATAAATAACGGAATTAAAATTACTTTGAGTTTCAGTAAGTTATTGTCATTGAATTGACTGAATGTATAGAAACCGTTGCCCTGCCATGTCCTCTAAAAAAAAAGAAACTTACTCCTGCGAAATTACATTTCTGGTTTTTTTTTAAATTTATTTATGTTTTTTTCGCAAATGTATTAAAAAACGTCGTTCGATGCACGTGCGGAATTGTTATTTCCACTCGTCCCTATTGTTGACCCGTGCCTTCGGCTTGGGTCAACAAACCGGGTCTCGTGAAGAAATGACATACTTTCCACACTTGTATCGAAATATACTATTATTGGAGATGGTAACAATTGATTGCAGGGAATTTTATTATTCATATCAATAAGTAATACACATATTTATTGTTATTTTATACTAATTTAATAGTGCATTTAAGTGTATGCTTAAATAATCTATAATATAATAGTTATGAATATAGATATTACTAATCTACAATAGTTCAGATTAGTAATGTCTGTGTGATTACAGTCAGCCTAAGCTTTGGTCTCGGAATAATCCTCTTTGCACATATGTTCACGGGTCTTTAGTAAGTTGTAATTATAAAGAATATTATGGAATAATGTAATTAAAAGAAATTATGACTCAATTTCTCGAATTTATAGCCGCAGTCGGGGGCCTGCGAGAAACACAATAGGTCTCCGAGTCCGACAATGAATTCAAAGAATTACTTATTTCGTCATTGTTTGCAAATTTTTAATAACTACTTTGGTAGAATTAGGTTTCAGTTATATACTTTTTATTTTTATTTACATTTTTTAGATAATAATAACAATGAAATAATTGCGCCAGATAAACAAACAAATCGTCTGGTCTCAAATAAGGGCATTGCCTGCGCTATGAGAACCGGACGAAGACTACTAGAGGCGTCTCCCAGTACACCCAGACCAGAGAAAATACAGAAAAGTTCATTTCCTAAATTGACCCAACCGAGAATCGAACCCGGAGCCTTCCGAGCTTCGATACAAGAGCTAAAACACTGCCACTATAGTAATTAAAAAACTATGAAAATATTGTTCTACGTTTTTCAACATGATGCCCCTAACAGGTTCTATTATGACGCCACAGAACCCTTACTAATGAAATAAAAACAGGAAAAAAAATTGTTTTGTTTTTATTATTTTTTATTGTACTTCCTTAATTTTATTTAATGTAAATATTTGTGTTGCTTTTATATAACTATATTTGTAATGTTTTGGTTGACGTTGCAACTTAATTCCATCTTAAAATCAGGTTCTACTTGTAAATTTTTCTTAATTTATCGGCCTTATGCATGTCTTCCTGTCAAGCACCTGTCCCCTCAATTTCTAGCTTTCGTAATTGTTACTTATATTTTTATTTTGTTCGCAGACCCCTTTGGATAGGTTAGAAAACAATGCTCTAAATTACACTTTTGCCCCAAGTCTTATATATTGTACAATAACCATCTTTCTCAATCTATTAAATTCGATATCTATCGTCATGGGATCTGGTGATTTTGATTTTTTTTAAAACAACCTAGCCTGTAGCATAATGATAAACAGACAAACACAAAATAGATTGCTTTGTCGAGTAAAGGGAAAATTCTGAAGCGGATTCGAACCTGAGACTCTGGAAGCAGACGCATTTGGCTAATAAATTAACCACAATAACGAGCCTGTAAAATGGTCTGGTTTAATTATAAATGAGTATACTTTACAACTTAAAAAAGCAAAAGCCGTTAGGGATAGAAAATTAGATTTTCTAGTCTCTACATTTTAGAGGCGAACTACATTGTCTCGTAGTGCTTCACATAACAAAGAGAAAAACTGGTCAAGAGCTTATCAGACTAGCCATTTCGGACAAAAAAGGAATTTAATTTAAGGCGACGCATTGATAACGAATAATTTAATCTAAAATAGACCTTCTGCTCTATGCAAACGTGCGCGCGGTAGCTTACGAAAAATATTTCGTTATTATTATTTTCGTTTATTTTAAAAAATATAATTAATTTCATAAAATGTAACTGTCATTTTAAAGAATATGCTTAGATTAAACTATACAGAATGTTTAAAAACATAAATCGGTCCCGTTACTCCGAAAAATGTAAATCTCTGTTTTAAAACTGGTTTCTTTGACATTTTTTTTTGTGTTACAAAAGTTAACCAATCGTGTATCGCAACTGGCAAAATGAAGTCCATGAAATGAAGAATCAAGTTATCAGATATCGTTTTCATACGGTTTGTAGTCACTTAGAAAAATTGAGATCCCGCGGTCAAAATTGCTAATGCGTCACTAGTTAAATAATAGGACAAACAGAAAACAGAAAAGGGGTGCAAAATTTGGGTTATCAATTTATGTTACTGTCTTTCAACACAGTAGGTGCGTAGATATAATAAGTCAGCTGCGACACACGGACAGATAGACATGAAATCTATAAAAAAATTGCCATTTCGATTCCATAACCATACCCTACTTGTGCAACATGGAGCACTTAAGCTATATAGTCGAAATATCCGACTATCCTGCTCACCAATGTACAGTCCTTTGACACTATTAATATCAACTATCTCTAACTTTGTATATTCCGACAGATATTTAAATCATACTGTTCTATTCGGTGGTGTAGTAAAAACAGTAAAAAATCAAACTATGAATCAGACACAATTTTATTTCAACGATAAGTACAAAAACAATTTTCAAATTTACATTCATTTTATTACAGGTTAAGTTAAACTGGATTATCAATTGACGTGTTCGATGACGTGTGTGTATGCGTCTCGTTTCGCCTTGAGGCAACTTCTATTATATTATATCAGTCTTTTCATACGCACTTGTATACAGGTTTTGTTTGATTTTAGGATGATCGATCGATATGCAGTAACTGCAGCAGTGTTTAGACGTAAATTGTTTTCAAACAAAATAAATACCATTTCCACTCTCACTGCTGTCCTCGAATTTATGCCAAAAATTACTGGGAAAATATAGACACGTATTCATACATATATACATATCTGCACGCTGTGTCCCTAACATGGTAGTAATAGTACGGAGCGCCAAGCGTCGTAGTCCTTACATACTTCTTTCGCTTTCTCAAATCTCATTTCCTTTCATCATTCATCAAACGCATTTATGCATAAATATTATATCTATATCAATATTATTAACAAACTTTGTTTGTACGTAATGGATAAAATCAAAAACTGCTCAACCGATTTTAAAAATTCGTTCACCTATAGAAAGCCACATTATCAGCGAGTAACATGGGCTGTATTTTATTTTCCAAAAATTTCTACCCGTGCGAAGCCGGGCCGGGTCGCTAGTTTATTATAAAGCCAATATGCCATCAACATATTAAAGTAAATTTTATTAGTGTTTAGATAGTTTTTTTTGTTATAAATTTGTGAAATCTTTGTCTATTTCCCGCTCAAACTCCAAAAACCACCAATCGACACGTGTTTCGCCTCTCAACGAAGCATCCTCAGGATATACCAGAGATCAGATTCGGTCAGCTAACCAGCACCGAATGTATACAATATGTTTCGATAGTTTTACCTACATTAACAGTTGTTCAAGAGACAGCTATTTTCAGTTGTCCAAGGGACAATCTTACTATTCACTGAGGTTTTTTTCGATTTTATGATATAATAATTCTTATTTAAAAAAGTACAATGCTCTGCACGGATTATAAATCTATAAATTCTTATCTATCTCCTTCGGTAATTAAAACAATAAACAAATTGAAAAAAAGACGTGTGCGTTTTTCAAAACTAAATGCAATATCGAGACCAATAAAACTCACGTAAGCTGTCGTATGCACACATATACTCGTATATAACAGAAATAAACAGAAATATCACTGTGAATTTATGTATAAAGCTAATGAACCTATAACGCCGCGCGACGCGCGTTTCCCGCTCTTCGTAACGCTTTTTCCTTACGTGACGATTTCTGCCAACCCAAACCAGCAAGCCGCGTTAAAGAACTTCGATCCAAATAATAATTTATGCTGACGACCAGTGATAAATATAATTGATCTACCAATGCACAGTAGCGAAAGAAAACCCATTGTGCAGCAGCGAGTCTGATTCGTGCAAGTATTCTATAGTTGGAGACCATCCTTTTGGAAAGTTCCGGAAAACTGAAACTAGAACGTCATCTGTCCGATGCCTTATTAAAACTTGGACTGGAGTTTCACTAATTACGACTACCTCGGGTGGATATTGTTCCAAATAAACTGATATCCAAGTAAGTACTATTACAATTTAATATTATCGTTTTGGTGTATATAGATAAAGTATATTTATAGACGAACGTCCAGTTGCAAGAAAGTCCATTAATTAATGTCGCATTGAAGTTCACTTTATAACATTTTATATATCTGTATCTGTTCCATTTATTTATTGTTTTACATATGATAACCTCGATGGCGCAATGGTTTAGGTGTTGCATTCAAGCGCGGAAGGTTCCGGGTTCGATCCCAGTAGGGTCAGTTTAGGAAACGAACTTTTCTAGATTGTCTCTGATTTGACGTGAGCAGATGTTCTGCTATCGTTGATTTCAAATCAGATCAGATGATTCCAATCAGATACCAATCACTGGATTGAGTTTCATCGCCCACAAGTCCTTTCTACTGATCGCCACTTTTATCCAAGAGTAGTGCGTGAAGCGATTGAAATCAAGAAACATGGAAAATGAATACAATTTATCGGTGATGTGGAATCCTGTGATTCAAAGGAACAAAACCTAGTGTTTCGCTTCGGTTAAACGCGTGGACACTGTGAGTGTTGTGTGTAGGTATCACGAAAACTATTTACAAATATCGGGGGTAGATGACAAAACGTCTACCTTAGACACGGAGTGAAACTTGTTGCTTGAGACCACGGCCGATACAACTCGGTCGAAACGTCAAGCCAAAAAAAAAGGTAATCGCTTTAAATTTCCCGTTTTAGATATATTTTATAATGCAACACGTGTTAGCAACACCGACGAATAAACATAAAGGGGAACACTGGCGCCCTCTAGCAGAACGTTCGTGACGTCATAGAAAAGAACGACTGACGGCTTGTTCCCCACTACCACTCGAAATTATATGTCAAAACTCGAGCGCTCCACGTCTCTCTATAGTTTTTACCTTCACGACTGCAGCACGAAGTGTTCGAATACAAATTAGTTAATTATTAATGTTATATGCTTGTATTAAGAATGTTAGTAAATAGAAGGTATTTGTGATTTACAATAAAACAGTTAGTTGTCAGCCACCGCCTTTTATTGACGTTACACTGGCGACGAGCGGGTTTTAAAGCAAATAATTTCATTGGTACAGTAATTACTATAATTTAGTTCATCCAACATGCCTATCGGTAAACTAGAACGATTCGACTTGAACTCAAAACAGTGGCCGGCTTATATACGACGCGTGAAACAATTTATTTTACTCAACGAAATTAAAAACGAACTGATAGTACCGTTGTTAATAACAGTAGTTGGAGAGGCCACGTATTCGTTAATGTGCGATCTGTGCTCTCCGGACGATCCAGAAAGTAAATCATTCGACGAATTAGTGAAATTAGTATCGGATCACTTAGAACCACAACGTTCAGAGATAGCCGAGCGACATGTGTTTCGATTACGTAGACAGCAAGCCGGTGAACCGTTGACCGAATACCTACAGATTCTGAAACATCTCGCTACTACTTGCAACTTCGGCATGAACCTGGAAGAAAATTTGCGCGACCAGTTTGTATCGGGCCTCGCGAGCGAAGCAATGCGGTCACGTATTTTTGCCGAGAAGAAAATAACATATAAGGAGGCGGTGGAACTAGCTCTGGCGCTGGAGGCAGCCGAGAAACACGCGGAGATGAGCGGTGCCACGGCGGTGGCGACGACTTTGGTCTCGGGTGTGAGCGGCGCGGGCACGGGTGCGGCAGGAGAGGGCCTGCTGTTCCAGACGGGCGCGGGAGCGAGCGCGGGGCAACGGGCGCGGCGCAGCGGCGGGCGGGGCGGCGGCAGCGGCGGGCCTGCTGCCGTGCTCTGCTGGCGTTGCGGACGCCCACATCGGCCCGACAAGTGTCGTTTCGTACAATACAATTGTGATGAGTGCAATCAACGTGGACATTTAAAAGTAATGTGTAGGGAGGTACATCGTGGAAACCGATCATTCGGCCGACATTAATATGTGAGTGAGAGTAATTTAACGGACGACGAAGATTTTTATAACATTGAGCTGAAGGCTAAAGGTAACAAGCCCTATTTTATTATGGTGAACATAGACGGACGACCCATTGAATGCGAAGTCGACACGGGCAGTCGTATTTCAGCAATTAGTAACCATTTTTATGATAGTGTATTTTCACATAAAACAATTCAGCCTGATAATTTATTGTTACGGTGTTATTCCGACTCACGAATCGAATCGCTCGGTTATATCTACGTGAAAGTTAAACTCGGTGACATTACGGTTCAAAACGCGGCACTACATATTATTAAAAATGGAGGTAAACCTTTACTTGGTAGGGAGTGGATACGCGCTCTAAATATTAAACAAATTAATTTTAATGAGATCGAAGACGATGGATTCGTGAGTCGACTTTCGGCGGAATTTCCAGAGGTGCTCACCGATAAGCTAGGAACCTGTAAAAAAAACATTCAATTACAGCTGATCGATAACGAACCGGTGTACGTCCGTGCTCGACCTGTACCGCTTGCACATGAAGGCGAGAGTTGAACGCGAATTAGAACGGTTAGAACAAGAAGGTACTATATATCGCGTCGAGCACTCAGAGTACGGGACACCGATCGTTCCGGTCGTTAAGGAGTGCGGGGATATACGAATTTGCGGAGATTATAAAATTACAATTAACCCTAAACTTAAACGAGACTACTACCCTCTCCCGCGGATTGAAGAACTATTCGCAGCGTTGAGTGGGGGAGAGGCGTTTTCAAAAATTGACCTCACTCACGCGTATCAACAATTGATTTTAAGTGAAGATTCGCAACCTTACACTGCGATCACGACTCATTTGGGGACATTCGTATATCGTCGCACACCATTCGGGTTATCATGTATTCCCGAAAAATTTCAGAAACTAATGGAAGAAACCTTAAAAGGTATACCAGGATGTGTGACGTATTTGGATGACGTATGTTGTACGGGTTCGTCTAAATCGGTGCATTTAAGTACTTTGAGAGCCGTTTTGGAAAGATTAAGATATATGGGGTTCACGGTAAAATTAAGTAAATGTACATTTTTACAAAATAGTGTAAAATATCTAGGTTTTGTAATAGATAAGCTGGGATTGCATCCTGATAAAAAGAAATTAGAGGCGATAACGGATGCCCCGCGACCCAAGAATGTAATACAATTAAAAAGTTTCTTGGGAATATTAAATTATTATGGGAAGTTTATAACGAATCTAAGCATTGTATTGCATCCGTTACACGCACTTCTTAGAAGCGGCGTTAGTTGGGAATGGTCTTCGAAATGTGAGGAATCGTTTCAAAATGCAAAAAAAGCACTACTCAGCGAACGCGTATTAGCTCATTACGAAGAGGGGCGACCGTTGATTCTATCAGTGGACAGTAGCGCATACGGCCTGGGGGCGGTCTTGGCTCACAATTACGCGGGCGGCACGGAGCGACCGGTCAGTTATGTATCACGGACGCTTAATGCCGCGGAGAGAAATTACAGTCAGTTAGATAAGGAGGCATTGGCTATTTTTTTTGGAATTACGAGACACCATCAATATTTGTTTGGTAGGAAATTCGTTTTGCGCACTGACCACCAACCATTGGCTTATATCTTCGGGAAGAAAGTGGGTATTCCACAAACAGCGGCAAGTCGCCTTCAACGATGGGCTGCGCGTCTCGCTGCGTACGAGTATACAGTCGAATTTGTGCGTTCGAAACAGAATGGTCCCGCGGATGCATTATCTCGATTGCCTCTATCTTATGAACACCACCCAACTGACGTACTAAGTTATTTACACCTAGTTGAAGATTTTTTACCAATTAATTTTAAGGACATTAGTAAGGAGACAAAAAAAGATGTCATACTAAGTAAAATTATGGGCTATGTATTATTTGGCTGGCCATCGTCACCGAGTTGCGAGGAGGAAAGGGCTTATTTTGCGAGGAAAGAGGAAGTAATAACAGATTTAGGTTGTTTATAATATAAATATAGAGTAATCGTGCCGACTAGCTTACGTGAAAAAGTATTAGGGGAAATACATGAAGGACATTTAGGGGTAAACAAAATGAAAAATCTATCTCGTAATTATGTTTATTGGCCTAGTCTAGATAGGGACATTGAACGTATAGGTCTGACATGTGTAGCCTGTAACGCAGTACGAGACGCACCACCGCATGCCATCTTACATCCATGGGAATTTCCAAACCATCCGTGGCAACGGTTACATGCAGATTTTGCGGAATGTGCGGGTAGAGTATACCTGGTAGTAGTGGACGCGTATTCTAAATGGATCGAGGTGGTATGCATGAATAGGACGGACGCAGTCTCGACCATTTCGGTTTTTAGAACGATTTTCGCAAGGTTTGGCTTACCCTCGCAACTCGTCACAGACAATGGCCCGCCATTCTTTGCACAAGAATTTAAGAATTATTGTCAGAAAAATGGTATTAAACATGTGACGTCGGCACCGTATAGGCCACAGGGTAATGGAGCGGCGGAAAACGCGGTGAAAATAGTAAAAAAAGTGATTAAAAGAGCGTTGGTGGAGAACGAAAATGTGTCACAAGCGTTGAATAAATTCTTATTTCAATATCGCAACTGCGAGCACTCAACGACGCGAGTGTCGCCGGCAATGGCATTGTTTGGCAGACGGCTGCGCGGGCGGCTCGACGCGCTGAGACCCGACCGCGCCGCCGTCGTGCAGGAGGCGCAGCGCCGCCAGGTGGCCAATGCCGGCGGCGCGCCGCGGCGCGTGAGCTTGGGGGACACCGTACTGGCTCGAGATTACACAGCGCGGGGAGAGAAGTGGACTGAAGGGAAGGTGGTAAAGCAAACAGGACCGGTGTCGTTTAAAATTGATATAGGCAAGGGAATTGAATGGCGACGACACCAAGATCAAGTCATACCTATAAATAACCGCCATTCCCTTACACGCGTTAAACCCGAGGCACCGTTACGAAGTAACACGGAAAACGGGTCCGATGAAATAGTATCCACCGACCCCGACGGCACATGTGTAGACATACCGAACTCAGCGGGGTCGGAGATCCCCGGGACACCAGAAATGGCACAGCCATGTCCGAGTGTGTCGACACCGCTGATGTCGGAGTCATCCGCTCGCGCTTTCCGCGCGCATAACAGAGCACAACGAAAAGGTTTCGATAAATAGAATAACCGATAGTAGATGTAAGAATGGGTTACTGGATTTTGTATTTAAACGGTTTTAAAAAAAAGGGAGAAATGTGTTATATGCTTGTATTAAGAATGTTAGTAAATAGAAGGTATTTGTGATTTACAATAAAACAGTTAGTTGTCAGCCACCGC